>WBNO01020617.1:52684-394888 GCA_013400575.1 Peucedramus taeniatus
CAGCATGTGAGCCTAGGGCCTGCAAGTCAGCCAGCACAGCACCTCCACTGAAGCCTCCACACACTGAATGCTACAGATGGACTACCATTGCTCTGTGGTAGAGGGATGGATTTAAGCACATGCATTAAACATTTTGTTAAGCTTCAGCCTGACCTGCTGAGATGTATAAACAGACAGCTTCCACTCTGTTTAATCCATTTAAAACATGTCTGACACCTTCAATGCTGTTAACTCTGGTCTTCAGTTGCATCACTCAGCTCCAGTGGCTGAGCCAGCATTCAGGGTCCTTCACATACATAATTATCTCTGCTAAGAAAAAGTAACCACAGGAAAGCCCTGCTGGCTTTGGGAGTGGAGATGGGGGGAAGTCTGGGGGCCTAGAAACCAACCTTTTTCCTATTGCTGTGTGCACACAGTTCCACCACCACCCCTCTGATTACTACACAAAAAACCTTCTATAATGGGTTTACTTTATATCCTTCTCTTTTCCTGAGTATTCTTGTTAAGGAATCTCAATGCTCTTGTAAAACCAGAGCACAATCTGGTTTCTGTCTCAGAAATCACAGTGCAGAGATGGATTTGTTTTCTGTTTTGTCTATGTTACCTCTTAGACTCTGCTTTGTATTCCTTCAGATACTTTAATTTGGCTTATAATTAGACCCTGCCTCCCTACCTTTGTGTACCTTTTCCCAGCTTCCTTTTCTAAGTGCGAGATCCTAACAATATTAACATTCTCCTCTGGAACCTCTTGAGATCTTAGCAGTAATTTCATGCACCAATAATGTTTTACTGAAAATAAACAGACCTAAAACATTGGCAACCTGGGAATAATCAAGAAGTCACACATGTCCTGATACAGAGCCAGGCTGCCTGGCTTACAGGTGACCTCTGTAATTGCGTCACTCATTACCATATCCCCAGCCAGCCACTTTCCCCGTGGGTGATGGAGTGAATACCTGTCCAGCTAAGCAGACTGAAAAGGTGTGACTGACAAATCAATGAAAGCTAACGGGATAGAACCCAGGTGCCACAAAGGTTTAGGCTCACTGGTTTAGTTGTAGAAGCTGATGATCAGATTCCAGGTCCTGCAGCAGGAAAGCGATTTTTACTCTGGCACAGCTCTAAAATTTCAAAGGATTCAGGTAATCTCTTGCATTCCTACTAATCACAGGTCAACCTCAGTAATACCGTCTGGGACATAGGCATGTGAGTCTCCACTACTAACTACTAAAATAAGGCAACTATTCCCCTTAAAAGCACTGATGCTTCCATATCCAAATGCCTGTCCACAGGCAGCAAAGAAACCTTGGTCATGCGCCAAGGAATGTGCAAATGTCAAAATAATGTATCTAAGACACAACCAAAATGAAACACCACACACATACTCACAACAACACATCACACACCTGAATTTTTAATCCTCTAAATACTGAGACAGTCTTCTGTCTTGGTATATGCAGTGAATCTCTTTGCAATAGCAAAACACTTCCAGGAATCCCTTACAGCATAGATGTCTGGTGGTTCTTCTACAAATTACAAAACTTGGCACAAGTGCACACAAAAAAAACACAAGTTAGTTTTTTATTTTCAAGACCATCTTCCTAATTGCAACTGGAACTTCACGGGGCCAGAAACCCCTGAAACAGGGAAAGGGATTATTCTGTGGTATTTGGAATCTTGGCTGCTGGCAGGTTTTTAAGAAGTTTTGAAACAAACAAGCACCAAAAAAACCCACAAATATATCCTCTCTCAGATAGGAAGAAATGAGTACCTGGCTATTGAGATTCATCCCTGAACTATTTTTTCTGGGATTCTATGCAATTTCCAGAAAAAAAAAAAAAAATTAAAACCTAGATGTGCCGTATTTATTTTCCCAGAAATTATTCCTTGTTTTCCTAAAACTCAAATATAAGACATTTCAGTCTTAAGTGTCCATGTCCTGAGGATTAACTTTCTACTCTAAGGTGGTCTAATAGAGAAAGAAAAGCTACACCAAAGTTCAGTTCATTCATGGCCTTATAAGACACAGAGGTTCAGTCATCCTCTGGGACTGACCTCTCCTGTTCACTGGCTTACACCAAAATCTATCTGCAAGCACAAGGATCTCTGTTGGTCTGACAAAGTCAACAGGAAACCGGAAACTGGAAAAGGTTTGTAATGCTAAAAGGCAGGGAACAATACAGTACTCTCCATTTTCAAGCAAATTACCTTATTCATAAAATATTTTAATTCGATTCTGTTACTTTTGTCTTAAACACAACAAAGTCACTTGTCTTTATTTCAGTGAGCAACTATATTTCTGAATTTGCTGTTAAATTAAAATAGAGAGAGTGAGTTTGTGGTTTTCAAAGTTGGGGTTTTTTTCCCCTTGTTTTTAATGGCTTGTTGAAATCCACAAAAGAACAATTGTTTGCTCTCATTATGTTTCAGTCTTCAATTATAGCATGACAGAGGAGCAATTTAATTTCAAAATTACCTTTTTAATGGGAATAAGTCAATCTCATAATTTATTGAATTCTCTAACTTCAGCTACAATGGCAAACGCTGTACATAAGTTAAATCAAGATAACAAATTACAGTAAGCAATATAAAACCACAGAAATGTAATTAGACAGTTTCAACAGTTTTTCTTGTCAGGGCAATGAAAAGCATGCAGATGAATCTGAAATTTATACAGAATTTTGAGTTCAGCCTATGAACCACCTCATGTGATCGAGTCAGAGACCTCTGGTCCATGCCTTGGGGTCAAGCTATGACAGACAACTAGAGCTTCAGGAAAAGCTGTTAAAATAGCCTTCACATCCAAGCCTTCATGGATTCATTCCCATTAGCACAAAATGGATTTTATTTCTCCTTCTAGACTTCTCAGATGTATTAAATACCACCATCTTGGGTATTAAAGACAAACCTCCAGCCTGTCATTTTGGCATTAAGGATTCCAAAGAGATGACAACTCAGCTTTGCAGAGACTTTGCTATAACCCTGAGCAAACTGTTTTATCTTTCTTCTCTCTTTATCACAGAAACTTAGATTGCAGCTTCTTTAGGAAGGAACTTCATCCTAGCAGACAGAGTAAGAGACCCTCAACTTAATTTGATCCTCTAGGCACCACTGTAATTACAAAACAACAATAATCAGGGGAAATGATCAAATAATTAATGTGAAAAAAAAAAACAGAGATGCATCTTATAAATTATTCAAGTAGCTGCAGTTATTAATAACTTCCTAGATTACTGAAACTAAGCCAACAATAAAAATCGAATTTGTTTTTTGCTACCACTTCCTTCTGTTACCATCACCCTGGAAGACTGAAAACTACAATGGCACATTTAACCTAAGTGTGGAAACCACCACTGCCAAGTGCTGCCTTTGGACAGAAAACCTTGCAGGGGAGCTTTTCCACTGCAATGATTTGCAAAGTCATAACAATATTTCTATGTCCATATTAAATTTTATAGAAGCCAATTTTTTATTACCAAATGTAAATTTGGGGCCTCTATTACATGCCACGCAGTCTTAAAATAGTTCCAAGGTTATGCTGTCATTGCATAACTCCAGAAATTTGTAACCCTAATTCAAGCATTGGAAATATGACATAGAATGTACAGCAAAAGAAACAATGTAGCAACGAGCACAATTTTCTACTACAATAAGCTGGGGAGTGTCTGAGCAGAAAATTCATCTTTCATATTGTACGCATCAGTAGCCCATAAGTGAAGATCTCACTTCTATCAAATGCTTGAATGGTAATGGCTCTTGTGGAGCCACTTCTGAAGTGTCAGAAGAGAACAGCAATAGTTTTCTGAAGTCCTGAAGCTAATTGTTTGGCTATCTGGAAATAAATGTAACAGAGGAACCTGCTTCTGCTCCCACTCACTTGGTTCTCAGTCTTGGCTCCAGGTCCTCTTCCCTCAGCTTTATTTGAGAGGTCAAAGACAAAGCAGCACTCCTAGAAGGTGCAACTCTCAATCCAGTACAGAATAAGAGGAGAAAGCAGCAATAAAGCAATGCATTTCCTTAGTTGCCAGATATTAAGTAGAGCAGGGAACTTTTCTGGGCTTTGTGTACCAAGACTGCTAGAAGGTCAGGAACTCCACGGAAAATACTCCACAGACACATTGTCTGGCCAGCAGCTTGTTAAAGCTCGAGTTTTGCCAGAGCAGGACAGCCCTTGTACTAAGCATTTCACAACCCCACAAGGTTGCTGTACAACAGAGGGGACCAAGGATTCAAGACTTCTCTTGTACAGCAGCCACCACACACGGATGAAAAGCACCATTCATGAAGTATCCTCAATGCTGTATCACAGAGAAATATAACTCCACTTGGTGGGGAGACAGCAAGGCACACCAGAGAACCTGCTGGCCAGCACGAGGTTCAGCCAATAACTCATAAGCAGGACAGCAATGGACTGCAAAGGTCTAAATAGACTCCCAAAAATCAACAGCCTTATTGAATATGCCGGCCTCTGGATGCCACCCATTTTTGCATGGTGAAACAGCATGATCTGTGTCATGTTAAGATCTGTCTCTGGGCACAACTCTGAACAAGATGGCCCATTTGTAGACATTTCTCCAAGACAGAAACAATTCTAAAATACTAAAAAGAAAACCAGGTGAAAACATCTGGTAACTCTGTTTTACAGAAATTACTGAGTCAAAATTGTTGGCTGCTACACTGGGGATGGCTCCACTATTCTTAGCAGCCAAGGTTTCATAACTGTACATAAAACATGCTCAAAATGGACCTCAGAACAGTGTCTCTGCCTTCATCCCAAGGCAGTAAAAGTGTTATTAGGTTGTTTTTCATTATCATGCAGGAACTCTTAACTGCAGGAGTAGGAGGGCCAAACCCTGACCACCCACAAAAAAATACAGGCAAATCTCAATAAACAGAACACAGGAAATGAAGCAAAGGAAAAAAGCTCTGCTCAACGAGACAGCTGAGCAGAACCTAGTCATAGTAGTAAGAGAACCTGCAGTCTTACATCAGAAAGGGCATTCTTTCATGAGCTACACATGAGGACAAGCCTTTGTGCTAACACCACTGTTTCCTACAGCATCAAACACCTAAGAGAAGGTAGCTAACAATGAAAAAAATCCATGAAGTGGACTCTGGGCCGAGACTTTGTTAGCAAGTCTAACATCAGATGTACTGAAAAATAGTTTTGCTTCAGTCTGTGACTTTGCTTTAATTTGTTGGCTATGAACATCCACCCAAGAAATGGCACACCTGGTGATATCACCCTTTTCCCTGGAGCTGCTTTTCAGGACTAGGAGGAAGAAAAAACACAGTAGCATCCATGTCATGTTTTTTTCATTTTTGTCCAGTAGGACCTTAGTGGCAGGAAAAAGAGAGCATGAAGGCCATGACATGGGACACCACATTTCGATATGTGTAATGTCTGGCAACCATAAAGTTTTGCATAATCTTTAAGTATGAACCTCATTTTCTGACCACTCCGGTTGAGCCACCTTGTCAAAGAGCAGCAAGTAACTCAAACTTCTGTGTTGCCTAGAGACTGCTGTTTGACACCACAGCAGTAAATAAGAATTTGCACAATCAAATAACTGAATTGAAACAATAAATTTATGTTTTTACTGATTTTAGCTTGTCTGTCTCTCTGATGGTATCTCAGGTGCAGGGTGAAGATGATAACTGTGAGTTGCACTCACTGATCATTCACTCGACCGATTATTCAATATTACTGCAGGAAGTTACTGGAAGTAATTTTTGGGAAATAAAGAGGCCTTGTTTTTAGAGAAACATACAGATGGAGTAGAGAATGTACAGGGACTGATTTTGAGCATGAAGAACAACCAACAGTAAGCTGCTACCGCTTCTGCAAGCACTGCTCCAGCTGAGACAGGGGTTCTGCAGGAAAAACACTAAAGCTAGATCATTCAGCTAAAGCCCCATGAGAAAATATACATAGGAAAGGACAAAAGATCAACATAAACCCATGCAGAATTGAGAGTTTTATAATTAATTAGCAGTTGATTTGGGAATTTATCCACTTTTTCCCTTTTTTCCCTTCTTAAATAGGTCCCCAGTTTGTTAAACATATAGCTTTTTCTCTGTAAAGGGAGACAAAAAAATCACATCTCCAATGAGAAGCAACAGCTGTCAAGAAGATAAGTCCATAGTGAATGGAACTATCATGCACCCACAGGGATGGAAGGGACCTCTAGAAGTTACAGGGCAAAATTTCACCTCAAGGCAAGCTCAGTTTTGCCCGTGTCATTACTGATCAATGTCTCTGCCTGACTGGCAATTAAAGAGCAGCCACAGAGACTTCAGATCCTGAGCAGAAAGTCTAATCCCCTGTCCTTTTCTGTTGGAATGCTTTTCCTTAATCTTTTCTTCCAGAAATACAAACAAATTCCCATGTTATCCACTACAAACCTGGGGTATAGTGGATCAGTTTCCTCCTTTCTTTCAAAGGAAGATTATTTCAGATATGTTGGTATTCTGATAATCATCACTACCCTTAAAGTGGAGAAATATACCTAGGAATTGTAATACATCTCCCTAGAATCCCAGTGTAAGATTAAGGAGGCAATGAAATAATAATTTCTGGGGAATGTCCACCCTATTTAAAACTACAATATTTTTACTATTGTTAAAAAATAAATTTGTACATCAGGGGTTTGCCTCTTATGATTAATGTAGCTTTTTTTTCTGATCAGCATAAGATCATTTATGAAATCTATTTCCATAAGACAAAGATATATTTATACTAAGAATAAAACAGAGCCATTTCATGTTACAAACATAATGCAGCCAGAAGTTTTTGCTCTGCTTTTAGCAATAAATGCCCCAAAAAGACCAAACATTTCCAGCTATTTGAAGAGATCTTTAAATCTCAGAAGACAAATTTTCATTGGAAACAAGCAGGACTAGCCAACTTTATCATTTGAAGGAATAAAAAGACAATAATGAAAAAAACTGAAGCAGATCATAAATAATCCTCTTGCTTGCTTTGCTTTCACTGCATGTCTCTAGGGGTTTCAACCAAACCTCCAAGGCTCTCTGCAAATTCTACATGATCCTTGAGGTCCCTACAATGTGTCTACCTGTCACAGCAGAGGCTGAATTGTGCCTTTCCTCCCTGCACCCTGCAGACCCTGTGGTGACCTTCCCTCTCCTCAGCAGCCTGAAGCCTTCCAGCTTTCTCTCCAAGGAAGATGAGTGTCAACTCTTTTTAAGGGACTAATTCATGCATGCAAGAAAAAGGTAAATTTCTGTATACATTCCTATAAGCAAGCTCTGGGTAAGGGAAATGGAGAGGGGTTTTTTCTGGGATGCTTTCTGCAGATCTGAACAGAAACAGAGTTAAGCCAGTATCTCTACATCACAAAATCCACCAGTGTTAATTGTAAAACATAGCACCAGTAAAGCCAAGAAAGCTCAGTGAAGATTAAAGGAAACAATTTTTTAAGAAAAGCTATCCATGCTGTCAGTTCTCCAAAGGATCTAGTGAACCTCAAGGCAAACAAGCAGTCCAAATTCTGTCCCTCTGGAAAAGTTAGAGAAGCAGATTCTGGGAATTTTGTCACATATGTTGCAAAAAGGCTAGCAGCATGTCTCAGACTTGACTTATGTCGACACAGAAATGGCAACAGTCCTTGTTAGGCAGAGCTTTTGTTCTTGAATCACCATCAAAACTCTCCGGGTCCAACTGAGTGGTCTAGAGCCAGGAGTATTCACTGCTTAGATGATGCTTTTTCCCTCAAAAGCATATGCCTGGCTTATTTAACCAGACCCCATTCCTCTGGGGGATGGAACAACAGCATCCTTGTACAAAAGCAAGAAAGACAGACAAGCATTTCCATCTTGAAGTAACTCTGCTCAGAAATACATTTGCATGTGAGGAGGATGAGCTGCACACACAGCACATGTATAATTATCCTCAAGAAACCTGCTTCTACAAAACAAATGTGAAATAGCACAATCCAGCATCAAGGAGAGCTGTGCTACTGCTGGCCCAGAGCCACAGGGGACAGGCACCCAGCTCTCCACTTTCACCACCCCAATGGTCCAAGCCCAGGCACACATTGTATCCACTGCATCTATAGTAAATCTCACTGGGACAAGAGCACTTATCACTGAGACAATACAGGCCTTTGACAGCTTTAGTAACAATATTTCAGCATTCCAAACGACAGAGCAACATTCCAACAGTGCTCAACGTGAAAACTGTGAGCTCTTGTAAAATTCTGCATTGGGAGCAATGGCGAGATCAGCTGGTCCCCAAAGAGCCAGGCCCAGTCAGCCACTAGGTAGGGGAGCATTCCCACAAGAAAGTGCACTGCCTTCTGAATGGAAGGGCTGACTGGCATAAGAAATGCAATACCTAAGTCAAGGGTATATATATNAGAGATCATAGAAAACAGAAACTTCTGTTTCTTTCCTAATATGATCCTTGAACAATCTCCCAACTGCATTTTAAATTTGATAGAGCCCTTCTTTGAATTTGACACCAAAATGACGTTTTGGTGATTCAAGATTACCTTACATTAAGTGGAAATTCCAGATTAGCTTTCAGTCAAAAATACCGTGGGACTGTGGTTCACAGTTCTACACTCAGCTTGCAAACATACTCTGGAAATATAAGACCCTAAACAACAGATGATATGGCAAAGCTAGTGGATGCCACATGGTGAGATACAAAGCCATCAAGGAAAGAAGACATCTCATAAAAAAATAAAAAAATATGTAGTACCAAAAATTGACTATATTTATTTCATACTCCATAGGATTTGGTTCCATTCCCAAATGTTGCTATACCAATAAATCCTCCTTTCCTAGGAAGCTGCAGCAACACAAAGGATAGAGGAAATGACACATAAACAATCTGTGTGTTGACAAGAAGGCAATTTTGTAATATGTTGTTATTTATGGCCAACACTTCAGCAGATGGAAGATGCATCAAAATGAGAGCTTCATTTAGAACATGCAGACCAGGGAGAAGTCTCTGCAGGAGATGTGCACCATGGGAAAACATGAGGCACTTCACAACTAAAACTGCCTTACAATGTTTGTGGTGACATGCTGCAAACCAGGTAAAGATGCAACAGAGAGTCTCTCAAATAGATGGTGAAAAGAGAAGATGAAAAACCTTATGCAGAAGTGCACACAGCCTGAGCAGCCTTCTTGCTTCCTGCAGGAAGTGGCATATCCCATGACCTGTCCTGCTGGAAGTCTGCCCTTTTGCCATTCCTTCCCCCAGGACTGGTGGCATCCCTCACTTTTATGGGCTCAGGTGCTGAACCACACTGTCAAAAAGCAGCTGCACCACTTGGCCCTTGCTCTTTCTGCAGACCAGATTTGCATTTGTCACCTCACCACAGTCATTACACTTCCCAGGGGCCTTCTGCCTCAGGCACTGCTGGGAGCACATGGTGATAGAGTGCAGGAAAGGAATGGACTGGCCATGAGCGATTTCCAGCCATAACTCACAGCACAGCACGCAGCTCCCAACAAATGCACCTCGTTTAGCTGCATCGCTTTCCATCGCATTGGCTCATGCACAAGAGGGGAAAATAAGTTAACAAGGGAAAAATATTTATGCCTCCTCCTCTCACTCCCCACTATTTCATTTCATTCTAAATCAATTTGGAAGCCCTGCTGGCATCAGGGCCCTGGAGTGCTGACAGCCTCAGGGAGCTTTCACTATCTGAGAGTCCAACTCTCTGTTTTCCTCTCGACTGGCAAGGCCCCTTAGTCATACAATGGGACACAAGATGGAGCAAAGCAGTTTTAAGATAGCAGTCTTTTTCTAATAACTGATTTAACTTCCCAATCAAAGCTGAAGTTTAGGAGTTTCCCACACACTGAGGCATCCCCATGCATGCTAGGGTAATAACCCACTCACCTCCCTCCCACACCCACTGGCAATTCAACTCCTCATGTCACATGACTATGTTCTCCAAGAATTAAGTTTGTGGTTTGGCTTCCAAGCAGTTAAATGCTCTGTGTGTGCCTTTTTGCCTCCCTCTGCTGACTCTGAGCTCATTAGCCAATTTCCGTTGCCTTTGGCAGGGAGGAAGCGCCCTCAGAAACATTCATGTTTTTTGCAGGAATTAGCAGGAGAGCAAGTGAAAATACTGTTTAAGACCCTGGCTGGGAGAAGACTGTACCATGAATGCTCCCTCTGACCAAGCCCCAGCAAACCTATATGGAGTTGCTTCTCAAAATACAAACACATAGGAAATTGGAGTTCATTAGCTCTGCTTCTCTCTGAGCCATTCCATTTTATTCTAGGCTTCCTACAGCTTCCTCCAAGCTCTGTGAAGCTCACCGCAAATTCTGCCTGCAATGTTTATCAATATTCTCTCTGCCTGGCAAAGTACCAAGGTGTCCTCCCTTCCCAGCACCTCACTGGCTGAAGAATCGGGATATAAGCTCTGTGTTCCTGTAAAGATGCACATAACAGGGAAGAGATTCAGCACAAGGAGTCACATGGACAAAACAAGGGGCAACAGGTAGAGGTTGCACCAAGAGGGGTTCCATCTTGATGCAAGAAATTTCTTACAGTGAAACAATCAGCCAGGCACTGGAACAACCTCCCCTGGAATGTGGCAGTGTTCCAATCACCGGAGGTTTTCAAGGTGCCATCAGACAGCACGTTGGATAATCTCACCTAGGCTCCCCTTCCCTCAGAGGGTTGGATCAGATGATTTTTCAAGGTCCTTTCTAAACTTCCATAATTCTCTAATGCCAAAAGAAAGGTCTGTCCATTGCATCAATACCCAGTCCCTCACACACCCCCAAACACAACTCATTCTGGGACAGAAACACCATAAAGAGGTTGGGGAAAAAGTCAGGACTAGGGAAGGACTTCCTTGCTTTTGGTGATGCAGGGGGCTCAAATGCACAGCAAATTTCAATTGCAGAGGTTATTTCTGGAGGTCATACCTCAGCTCTGTTAGGCTAATAGTTGCTAGACAACAGTTTTCATATGAATATAAAATCAACTACCAAGCAAAAGAAGTCTAAAATATTGTTCTGGTTTATCTAGGGATATTTGAAAATTCAAATTAAATTTAGCTAACAGGTATGTCCAGGTAAAAGTAGAAATGAAAGTATTCAAACAAACCGCTTTCAAAATTGAGCATTTTGATATTTCTTTCCAAAATGTTTCTCTCTCCTCTGAGAAGTATTTTCTCTTTTGTTTTGGTAAAGTGCACAATTTTCCCTTTGCTTCCACTGACTGAAACAATATTTCACCTAATACTTTTTCTAGGTTTTGATAGGCAAAAAGGCTGCACTTCCTGCTTCACAAAAAAAACAAGAATAAAAATTTCTCCATTCAGATCAATGAGTGGCTTAGGCTTTTTTTTTTTTTTTTTTNTAAGATAAAAGAAATCTGCAATTCTGTGAGAGTTTCTGTTTCTTTCCATACAGCTCTTTACAACTTTTCATAGTTAAGCTGCAAATAAGGCTTGAAGAAGTTATGACTTCTGCTTTGTGAAAATGCAAGTAGGACATTTTTAGGTCTGAAGCCTCAGCAAGCTTAGCTTCACTTTAACTGGAGTTAGGTCACTGTCAGTATTGAGACTGCAAGGATACAGACACAGCCAAACACACAAGCTACAATAATCGAGCTGAAATGAAAAACTTACAATGTTATGATAACAGCTAGAGTGGAAAATACAGACATCACAAGTTATTAAAAAGATTAGTTAAAAAGGATATTTAGAAAGCTTGCCAGAGTTGTTTTGGCAGTGAACACACTGATAAGCATCCTTAAGGTGAATTACAGCAATGCTGCTGATGTCAGAAAGACATTTTGCAGAGAGCACTGCCTGATGGCAGAGCAGGGCACCTCACCTGGGCTGCTTGGAAGAGACAGCAGTAAAATGTGCCTAAGAAGTTAGCATAGAATAGATGGAGCAAAACTAAGGCAGTTTCTTGATTTTTTTTTTTATTAGAAGTCTCATTTTCCCTGGGGATGATTATTAAAAGCCTTATTTTGCTTATTATAAAGGTTAACCTAATTTTAAACCCATGGAAATTAATTGGGATTAAATTTTGTAAGCTACCTTGTCTTATTATCCTACACATCTTGACTAAGCGCTGACTGCTTTGGCTTTTGCAAGGGCCAGGAACCCAATCACCACGAGGGCAGTGCCCTGGTTTCAGTCACGACCCCAAAGAAAGCCTGCCCACACACCCCACTTCCTTCCTTGGTTTCCTGCAAAAACTCCAGAGGTACCTGCTTGCAGGCAAGCCCACATGGTGCCTGCCCCTCTCCTGACAAAGGGTGCCACCCTCAACCTGTGCCTCTGCAGGAACAGTGGCAGCTGGTGGCACACTCAGCCAGGGTCCCCAAGGTGGTATGTGTACAGAGCAGAGCAGCCATGGGAACCTTGGGAAGTTTTCCAAAGTGATGGGAGTCAGAAAGCCTCATTCCCACCTCCTCAAAATGGAATAAATAAATAACTAAATCCTTGCACATGTCCCCCCTAAAAATATTCTTTTTACACAATTTCTCACTAACTCTCTACAACCACCTTCATGATTTTTCATAGCTACACTTCCCTACCCTTGGAAATCTTAAGCATTGAGATGTGGACGGGGAAAACCACAACAACCAAAAAAGGCTCTAAATCATGGCTGAACCCAAACCAATGGGTGAGTTACTCACTTCGACCCTTCAGGCATTGCAGCAGCTTCCATGTGTGTAAAGCAGCACAAGGGGATACTCATCTAAATGTTTAATAGAAATAAAAATACTTTTGCCAGCTAAACAGCCAGAGAAGCAGACAAACCAACATATTTTAATACAAACAGGAATTTAGCTGGTTTAGCTATTTTCACCTCAAGGATTTATAACACGGCTTGTCTTTCAAGTGCATTTCCTTCTCCAATGTAACTATTAGTCAGAATACTATGAAAAGGTTTACCAAAGCTTTTCAGATAAAAAAATCACAGAGGAGAGAAGGTCATGCTCTGCCCATGCACCCAGCATCTCACATCAGGCAGCAAGCTGGGTTGCTTCCTCCCCATCCCCCCTCTTTTGTTCATCATGCCTGCTGTCCCAATTTTTCAAATTTAAAATGCACAAGGCAATTTTTGGAGGCTGAAACCAAGGGCCAGGATGTAGGGAAAGCAAGCTGGTATAAATCCAGAGGTGTCATGGAGCTGTGGTGATTTACATGAGCTGCGCCGAAGGCTCGCTTTGCCTCCTCCGAAGCACAGCACTACTCGTGTGACCATAAAACAATAAATAACAATAATAAAAATGCCCTGCACGCATTCTAACTTGAATAATTGCTTTCTGTCTCTTTTCATTCCCCTCAAAGTGGCAGCAGGACAGCTACTCCCATTACTTGCTTTGCTAACCCAAAGAAAACCAAGTTCTTAAAGTCATACATCCAGAGAAACATTAGGAATGTGTTTATACAGCAAAGCAGAGGCACCTTGACAGCAAATGCCAACATCTTTGTCCTGCCTTGAAAGATCCAAGAGAGACACAATAGCAGCAAAGTAGGTTTTGGCACATTAGCCAAGTACTAATTTCTGAGGGAAACCAGGAAGGCTTTCAGCACTTGTTCTAAATCTCCACCTCTTTCTCCTCCGCTTCCAGTGCAGAACCAGTTTGTTGTCTCGGACACCATAAGTGCCTTGCTAGCTGGTCACACCAGACTAGCCTCCTTAGTCACCAAAACAGATATCCAGCTTGCTGGAAGCATTTGTACTTTGGCTGTGGGCATCTTGCTGGTGCATCTTCAGTGGCTGCCTTAGCTATGTCAATGCAGTACACTGCACATTTGCTTGGGCTTGCTGTGATCACACTTATTTTGGTACAAAGAGCCAAAACAAAATTGCCTAAAAGGTCCAGACAGAGAAATCATTGGCAGGCCTGTCACACAAGTGCCTCATTACACGATGACAAATGGTGACAGAGGAGCAATGGAGCAGAGGAGCCTGCTGGTTTGCTGACCTCCAGCTGTGCTCAAGCCTATCAAGGATCAGGAGGACAGAATTGGCATCTACAGCTCTAGAGGTCTAACTCTGGTCTAGGACACTCACAGTTCCTCTAATCCTTTCTCTTCTTCTGACACAGCTTATGCTTCCTGACCCAACCTCTCCTGTAAGTGCAGACACAAACACAACGAAAGAAATAAATCAGTAAAGACCCCTGGGAAGCAGAAGAGGAAAGACAGTCTAAGGGCCAGAGATTCATGGGCGTAGACATTGCAGAGAAAAAGGAGATTGGTAACAAATGATGCAAGGAGGGAAAAAAAACCCCTTGAAATCCATGCAGATTTATACTGAAATGCAGCTGGGAGATGCAAGGCAGACTGTCAGATTGGCCTGGCCCTTCTGTTTATCTCTGTGATAGTGCTCTTACCAACATCAACCCTTAGGTCAGTGGTAAAGAGCTTCGGAGCTCCTTGCAGGGAATGTGCCACACAGATTAAAATGAGTGTACAGAACTGGAGGAAGAGGGCCTGGAGAAGAGAAAAGATAAGAGGAAGAACAGAATCCTGCTGCTTCAACAGGCATGTGTCCCTGTGTGATTTTACCTGCTCAGTGACATGCCAGTACATTTTCTCTGTCTTCAGAGTGGGAAAGTCCATACCTATGCAACCATGACAACAGCACACAAATACAATTATCTGCACAGTAAAACATGAACCTTAAGAGACTGATGAAGTCTGATAAAATCCTCTACAAGGTTGACAGCATGAGTCTCTTCAGTCACTGGATCACCAGTGTGAAGTTGACCATTACTGTATGTTTGGAAAAATTTTAGAGGCTCATTCAATATTGTTGGGAACAGCTGAACGTTTTTTGGTATGTCTAAAAGAAGCAAGTAAACAGAAAAAAACCCACACAGTAATACTAAGCTATCATTTCTCTCCAATCTTGGAAATATATTGACATTTTTGGTATTGTCATTATAGCTTCACACTGGTATAAGTCTCAACATCTGGAATAACTGCGTTTATCCATTCACCATCACCTGCTGCCAGAAAAAGTTACAAAAAATACACTTATGGCTCTTAGCTTCATTAGAATACTGTAGGAAAAACAAAAGCCACCTTCCCCAAGGTGGAAAACTCCACAACAATTCAGAGTACAGTTTTCCCTCTGGCTACAGGACATCTGGCAGTCCCTGGTTTTAAGGACCTGAGGTGATTTACTGATTGCTCAAGCCTGCCAGAAACCAGTGTGAAAGTACAGCTCTGCATTAGGCAGAAGTATGTGGAGCCAGTCAAATACACCTCAGAGACAACCCTTCTAGGACTCTTTGTGGGAATAGCTCTGCTAGGCTGTCTGTAATGAGTTATTCTTGCTAACCTTTATGTTGCTTTAGCAATCTAGAAGCTCTGAGCAAAATCAGGGCCCCAGCAAATTTTTGCACAGTATTTTCTGGCAGAATCCCTGCTGCAAACCTCTGGCTGAAGCCCTGGCACATTTCAGTGGAGCCAAGATACAACTCTGACCCAAGCAGAGAGCAGAAAGCCACACAATGCTGTAAGCCTCTAGAGGAGCTTGACATAGAGCACAGGACTCCAGATTTTGCACCTTGCTGCACTGCCTGGCAGACCACCTTCCTTCACAAGACTCACATGGTGGGTCAATAGGGTGATCCCTGTAATAGCAGCTTTGCAGAAGGGCAGCACTGGGCAATACAGGTAATTCTCATGAACACAGAGACATGAAGTCAGGTACCAAACACCATCTGCCCTGACAACTTTCTCATGATAAGTGCTCCCCAGCAGGTCAGCTCCAATGCCAACACACACCTCTTGCATTATCTCACCACAGGGTGCTTTACATTTCAGTGCCTCTGTACAGTAAGTGTTACCATGGCTTCCAAGATCCTATATTGCTGTTTTTAAATATCACTATGTCAACTAAAACTCTAGAAGAGGTTGCTGTGTTTCTCAAGAGGATTAGAAGTCCATGCTTTATGACACCAATTATGTATTTTTTCCTGCCATTGGTACACAGTGAAATGCAAATCAGAAATGGCACCATGAACAAAAATGCACTTTTGGGTTTTCAAGTCACCCCGATTGTTTTTCATGCCTTGTCATCCTTCCAGATAAACCATGTCACCTCCTTCTCTGTAAAGTTTAGCTAGCATATACTGATAATTTTTACCACACAAAGAAAAGGTTGTTGTTCCTATGACAATAGAGTGAAAAAACTAAAGGGTGACTTCCAAGTCCATGTAAACCCTTCTCATTCATCCCCATATCACTTCACATTTGAGGCACAAGCTTACTAAGAAGATGCACTTCTTTTAAAGCCAGAGAGGGCTGAAGGAATGTACAGGCTTTACTTGCAGGACCAGGAGATTAAAGCTTGGGAACTCAAGGAGAGATTTTCAAAACAGCTCAGCTCAGCTTTGGAATTGCTCTGCTTTTAACACAGCAGTGATAAGACTCCCATTGTCTACAAAGTGGGAAGTGCTACTATTTCACTTGGAGAAAGAGGATCAGCAGCATGGGATTTAAAAATGCCCAGCAGTTTTGAAGTTCTTGGTACCAGAAAAACAGGTTTTACCACTTCTTACACAGCCAGCAGGTTGGGAAATGTGGATTTGGGAGGGCTGCCTTGTTTTAAACATGAAAGCTCAGAACCTTACTGAAACATTTGCCTTAAGAAGATGGAATACTGAGCTGACCTTCAACTACTGAGACATCATAAAATCCAGAAAGTCAACAACCATAACAGGGACTGTGACGGTTCACAGAAGCTTGTCCTCTTCTTTTTCTCAGTCTTCTTTAAGCTAACTCCTATTGCTATGCTCCAGGAATAAAAAAAACCCCTTGTATGAGTACATTGTGACATTATATTTTGTCCTTTACCTTATCTTGGGTAGAGACCAACTAAATGGAAAGACTGAAAACAAATATCCTTAGCCTCTGTGTCTTTATAGGATAAAGTCTTTCCTCTACCTTTCTAGCCCAACAACTTCTTGGGCTGAACTAGCTTTATCCATTGCTGAGTGCCAAAAAAAAAAAAAAAAAAAAAAAAAAAAAAAAAAAAAAAAAAAAAAAAAAAAAAAAACACAAAAAAAAACACCCAAAAAGCTTGCAAAAAATTGAGAAAGAGCAGCAGAGCACTGTTAGCAGCAAGTGATTTCATACTGTAGCCAACTGCAGGGGTGGGAAAAATCTTTCAATGGCAGTGTGGTGAAGAGAAGATCAAACAGAAACTGGTAGGAACAATCTTCTTCTATTCCCAGCTCTGTGTCCTATTACAGAAAGATGGAAAACCTTGATCAGCATAAAAAGATGTAATAAATGGAGGAGCTTCTGCTCCTGGAAAAGCTCCAGGTTAGCTGACTTGGGGGAAAGGTAATAAAAGAAGCCTATTTGTTTTGATATGTTAATCCATCTATCCAGTTTCTGTCGAAGATCAAAGACAAAATTCTGGTCCAGAAAGACTAGTGGACAAGAAGGCTTATCAGAGCACAGGAACTGTCAGACAGAAACAATTCTTTTAAACCACAAACTTGGGGATTGTGGGGCGGAGGGGGGCAGATCAAAACATGAGACCAATTTGCATCTGGTGAAGGTGCACTTTTTGCTCATTACCACCAGCCACCCAGCTGTACCTTCTGCATTTACAGTCTGGATGGCATGCACACAGGAAGCAGAAGCACAGGAATATGGCAAGGGATCACCTTGGGGGGACTAGAGGTCCCCCCAAGGTGTCCACCAGATGCATGTGCTTCCATCTGAACTCAAAAATGCCTAAGGGACTGAATCCACTGCTTCAGCACCAGTGGTGGGAGATCAGTTCACAGCGACAATGAAGGATGTTCTGGCAAATGAACCTTATTTATCCTTCTGTGAAGCTTTATTTTTCCTTCCTTCTCCAGAATGGATGAACATAGGCACACAGTAAAACCATACCTGCAAACAGCCCTAACAGATGCAACGGAGATTCTTTACAGGGAACCAGGTCTACCCATAGCAATCAATTTGAAAGAGCAGGGCCTGAGCAGACAGCTCTGGACATCTTCAGAAACACAGAGGCTACCTCAGAGCGTGGTCCATAACTTGGGTCAACTAATCTCCACGCCCTGTTGTTGCCACAGAAGTGACCTCTGGTACCTCTAATTCCTGAATGAAAGGTTTGCTTTCATCCCTGTGTTGTTTTCCCCTGCCATATCCTTACAGTTTTTTCTTTGTTTGCTTAAAAGGAAATTAGCCTAAGGCTGTGCTTGGTTTCTCCATATTTTATTTGATCATACGGTACTTCAAGTATTACAGCTCTTCAGTGACATCAGGCCTCAGCAGCTCTGCTGGAGCTCTCTTGCACAAAGAGGACAGATTCACTGCCTCCTGTATTTTCAAAGGAATTTTTCCTCTCCTTTCACTGAGAATTATGCAGGAAGCTCAGCAGAACCCTCATATATTCTGCAGAGACCTTTAATTATAAGTTTCTAGTAGGTTTCCAGCTACTATATTGTAACACCCAATGACAAAGTAAGAGAACTTGGTGTCCCCTTTGCCCTCCTGCTTATACAAAATCACTTTGAGTATTGAAATTAACACTGTATGTCTGCCCTTAAAGGAGTGCTCCATTTTTAACCTTGAGGTATGTGCATTCCCAGTCTTGTCTGGGCAAGCCTTTTGTGCTCACCCTAAATGCAGCCCTGCTTAGCTTACCCCAGTAAATTAACTAGGCTTTTTTCACTTGTGATACAGGATTCATTTAGCTTGTCCCCGATGCCAAGAGAGAGAAGCCTACTGTACCTCATTTTACGTGGATTTAGAGACTAAACATTTGCTTTGATCCATTACCATATGAAATCACAGAATTAGAGACTAAATTTTTGCCTTGATCCATTACCATTGGAGATCAAGACCATTCCAGAACAAGGTCAGTGTGAATTCATTGGCAAGGTTAAATCTTGAGCTTGCCTTTCCCCCCCCACCACCTTTATCCCAACAGATTAGATTATTTTAGAGAGTCCACACATGGCACGTCAAATATTTCATTTCAAATGTACTTGTTTGAATATAGTTGGTGTCACATGGGATTTCTGATATAGTGGAGTAATAGAAAATGTACTGAAAGTCTAATAGAAATGTATGTTGCACCTAGTAAATTATCACAATCACAATACACAGTCCAGTCACAATTCCAACATGACTCCCACTGCTGATCTCTGTAATATGCCAGTGGCATGGCAACAGGCATCCCCGATCACCAGGAAGGAGAAGGTGGGCTGAAGCCATCTCAAACCCATTACACTCCTCAAAATTCTTTTTCTGGTTGTCTAGTTTTTTACAGTATGTTGGGTTGAACTACAAATTTGCTTCACCCCCCACCCCTGCAGGTGATGTTCCCCTGCAGGGAGAAAATCTCTTTTAATGAGGTGAGGGAGAAAGTCTGGGCAAATGGACACACAATACCTGCAGCTTTCAAACAAGCTGAGAGGGAGGTCAAAATACATTGAAAAATAAGCAAAGACATGAAGAACAACTTTGGAGAAGACAGAGGTCTAGGGACAAAGGGAAACAAACACAAAACCTGTCTCTTATCTTATCCAATTTCCAGCCACAGCAAGAAGCTGCCTTTGCCTTGAAGGCAGAAACAGCCACTAACAGCAAACAGGAGAGTGGTTAATACTAAGTAACTCCAAGTTAAAGCAAACTTTCAGGAGCTCTTTGCAAGAACATGCAGCTACAATTGCACTGTGGCACACTTATATGAAACTGAAATCTTCAAATCATTTGTGTAGGCCAAAGAGACAAGTTTAAGGGAGACCAAAGAACAAGAAATTGTAGTAGAGGCCTAAAAAATCACACTGCAGGATGCAGAAGTTATATTAAAATCCAAAGTTATAGTATTGGCAATCAGAACTAACAGCTACAAGTACTGATACCTAAATTTGACTCATATGCTAGATTCAGATTTATTGAGTCAATTCAGACACATCCTCCTTTGCATCAAATAGAAATCTATACCCACATTTCACCTTACCTGGTGGAGCCAGACAAGGAGCAATGATGAGTCCAATCCTCTAGAAGTCCACAGGAAACACAAAGCTGGTTAGGAAGCAGAGTTACATGTTCCAGAAACTGAGGAACTTTTGCAGAGACTGAGAAACATTTTGCTTTATGAAATCTTTGTTCTCAGCATCAGTACTGACCTCACACTGTCCTGCACCTGAGTGAAAGCTGTTCAGGGTTTTCTTCTGCCTTGGGACCACCAGCTGATCACCTTAAAGTTCAGGTGAAAGCAATCTGCAAGGGCAATGCCCTTGCTGGATCCTAACACTTGGGAGGTCTGGAAGGAACCTAGTTTAACTTATTTATAATGTTATTTATAGCCTGAGAGGAGGTAAAAAAAATCATAGGAAATAAGATTTCATCAGTTCTGCTTATCACAAGTTACACATCCACAAATAAGAATTTCACTGGAAGATCTGATGAGCCTTATCTGGATAACTCTAGGCAAAAGAGCTGTGCTAGAAGTAACCAAATCCTGAAGGGCTCCCCTTGTCTGTT
Source organism: Peucedramus taeniatus (assembly GCA_013400575.1). Classification (NCBI taxonomy): domain Eukaryota; kingdom Metazoa; phylum Chordata; class Aves; order Passeriformes; family Fringillidae; genus Peucedramus; species Peucedramus taeniatus. The sequence goes on from WBNO01020617.1 coordinate 73,180, forward strand.
TTTGAGTTGAAATGACCTGAAATTGATTTCCTTTTTACATTATTGAAAAACTTAATTCTGTATTCAAAGAGGAAATACTGCTGGTTTGGGAATATCTTCCAGGCATAACAACAGGATGAGCTGCAGCCTTTGGGAACTGAGCACACCTGTAAAAGCAGCATTCCCAGCCTCCACCTCCATCCCCACCCCCTTTTGCTCGCAGCTCCATGGGGAAGTTTCACACATGCCCAAAAACTCAGATAAGATATGGTTTATTCCCACCTTTTTTAACAGAATAAGTTCATTTGACTACTCTGTTTCATGTTGTTTAGTCATTTCATTCCTGCTACTCCTCATGGGGTGAATTTCTTCCAAAAGTTATCCATTAGCAGAGTTTCTTCAGGAAAAGGAAATTTGATCTGCGATCCACAAACTCTACTGCTCAAAACCAAGCAGCATTATTTTTCCTAACAAAAACACTGTTCAACTGAAAAATTGGCCATTCCATTAAGAAAAAAATAAAACATTATTTTTTATATAACTAGAACAGAACTGTAACGAAAAAGCTTATCTGTATAAATAGTGGTAATATTATGGAATTACATTGTTGCCATCACAGAGCTGAATTTCACAGTATGTTGGCTGCTGCATCCAGAGATTAACTATTTTCTTATTTTGTGTATTTTGCAGAGACTCAAGCTACACCTCTTAGGCATAGGTTTTACAAGGAAATAGAAGAAACTTTTATTTCCAGTTTATTAGGAAATATGAAAAAGTCTAGTTTTAACAATAAATGCTGTTAGAAATAATATCACTTGCTGAGAGCAACTAAAATTGGACTAAAATTCTAAATCAAGAACTAGAACTGAAATTCTTCTTGATACCTGGGCTAGGCCTAAATTGCAGGATGTGAAAAGAGCAGGTAAAACCATGTGGAAGAAAGAAAAGTGAGAATGACCGTGAGGTGAAAGGGAGGATAAAAATGGCATCCTAGTAGCATACAATACATCACTCTTTTTTTCCTTCAAGCTGTCCCAATATCACACATGAAAATGACTGCAACAGAAACTCAGGATTAGAAACATATGTACTACTGCCTTTGTAACTTTGAATGTGGCAGTATGCAGAGAGCAAAACAGAAATGTTTTCTCCTGCCCTCTTGCTACAGAGCCTGCATTGAAGTGTTTTCTGTGAGCTTGGCATTGCTGCATCAATCAGTGTGACACCCTGTGGGTTAATGCACAGAAACTCCCAGGTTAAGCCCTCCCTGTCTCAGTCCCTGATGTCAATATACAACAGAGCCATCTCATGGCATCTAAACTTGAGTTGCTCCACGGGTGGATGAACAGCATAAAGCCCTGTGCCTGGTCTGAACTCAGCCTCACATTTCTGAAATTCTTTGGGGCTTCCAAAACTCTGATGGATTTAGATCTCCAGCTTTCCTGAATGGTTTCAATAATAGCCATCCAGAGACTGAAGTCCAACTCTATGGCAGCCTGTGTTATGCAAGGGCAAGCATTTTGGGTAGATTGTAGATTTTAACAGCAAAAATTTGCATCACACCTACATGAATTTGCCAGTTCTACTTAAGTGTACATGGCTCAGAGATGATGTGTTAAAACATCATTGGGGGGATGAATAATTATTACTTATCTTTTAAGATTGAATGATTTTGACTTCAGGGAGAAAAATACAGCCATAACAGAAAATCTACCTCCAAATGATGCAATGTGACTACAATCTGTGAGGTCAAGTTGGCCCCTCCCAAAATAATTAATTTCTACTCTCATCTGGAGGGAAAAGTCATTGACCTATGGCACCAGATAAAGAGGGCTCTAGCATATGTGTTATTTTATATTGTGAGCACTTAGCAAACCCATATGGCAACTGGGTGCTTAGCAGTGTAACTATCTCTGTAGAGCCATGCAAAATAACACAATTATCTTTGTAGGTAAAGGTGAACTGTCAGATAAACCAAGGGAGTTGCTATTAATTTTTGTGATAAAAAAGCACTTCTCTCCACCAACAATATGTTGGATTTTTCATTTCAAATTGGAAATTCCTCTTTGGAAACCATGGCTGTCAGTAATCCTTTTAATTAATAGTATCCAGAATACAATAATTTCTATATTCTGTACCTTAAGTCAACTGAACCATTACATACTGCATTTCTTTCACAGCATGTTAACTTTCTGGTCAGGTGCTCCAAAAGAATTTAAAGATGAGGAGCACTACCCTAAGAAAAGCAACAGATACTGCTTTAAGGTCAATCTTCAAGCCACAGTGTGGAATGAATTTGGCATCCACCGGATGTCAATGGAGGTCTGCATTTTATCTGTATGCAGGAGATGGATGTGTGTTATTTTAAAACTAGATCTCATTACTGATTTTATTAGGATAATTTTGCAGGTTTTTAGAGGGGATGGCTCTTTTCCCAGTATTATTATTCAGTGCCTTCTGGTAGCTGATAGAGGAAGCTGTTATCACAAAATGTCAAATGCCAGTAATGCAGAGACAATGTCCATTATCTCTCTCACTTCCACTACAGGACAGATTCAAGAAGTTTGGTGCTCAGTCAGGACTGGGAAGTGCAGGAAATACTGAAGGTAGTTGCAGGGATGGTAGCAGTGAGACTGGCATGATGAGAGAGAGGTGTTGCACTGAAGTGGAATATGCCAAACTGATGCCTGGAAACCACGAGAAGTATCATGTTTAATTAGTGTAGCTGTGCAAATGATGTAATGAGGCATTTGAGAATGAATTTGAATAGCAGTTGGATAAAAGATTAGTAATCAGGATGTCTGCCATCCATCAGAGGCCCAAGAGAGAGGTGCAGAAGACACGTTGTCATATGCATCAGAAATGTCCAGATATAGAAATACACACTGACACAGGATGATGTAAAGAGATGGTGGAGTAGATAGGTGTAAGGAAAATCTGGGCAGCTGCAAAGTAGAAAGCTGAGAATGGGGCAGGACCCCATAGCACCTAGAAATCCAGTAGTCCCTAATACATCAGTAGTTACCAGTGTGACAGAGTCCAACTGTGGATAGCAGCTTATGATGGTAAAATTCAGGATTTCATAGAGTGTCTTATAGCAAATGCATAGTTCAAGGAAGTGAGGGATAAAGGATGAGATTTGCACAGAGGTAGCTCAATGAGGAAATTGCAAATTGCTGCTCTGCAAAAATTTCAAAATGGTAAAGGTGTCATTATTCATTCAGTAGCCAAAAGCACTGGCCAAAAGCTGGCAGACAGCACCATCCCATTGCTCTGCAAGGTTTGCAAGTCAAAACAGATAGTGAGTTATTTGGTGAGAGAGGAAATATCCTTATTAATATTAAATAAATTACACACCTCTGTTAGAATTCAGCCGATGGGCAATGACCAGACCTAGCTACAGTGATTAAAAGACCTCATTCATATCTAATGATCACACAGAGTAATAATCTCATTGTAAAAGGCAATCAGACACTTGTTCACTCTTCTTATCTCTGCTCCACATTTGTAGTTACTAAGAAAGGATCTGCCTTTGATCATCTTGTCCTGTGCTGCTCTTTAAGCCATTTCATTAAAGGGCCAGAGTTTCCTGGATTAATGGCCATTTGTCATTTCCCCAGATCAATCTTGCCTTGAGTCTGTTGAGATCCTACAAACATTTCCTCAAATATTTTCTCAGAATTGCAGTAGTTAGTAATGCTGTGCTCAGATGAGGAGGTTTTATTTTAAAAGACAACAAAAACCAAAACCAAAAACAAATAAAAGGCCCTGCCAGAGCAGTTTCTATTTTTTATTTAAAGGTATGGAAATCTTAACCAAACTTTTGTTTTAAAAATAAATAAATACATTGATTTACTCCAGTTTTGTCTGCAAATGTAAGAATTCTTAATTCTTTCAACTTTTCAATCTGATTATTTTTTTGAGTTGCCTCCAGAGCTTGGGCTCAGCCCATCTGTCACTGTTGAGCTCTTTACTATTTCTGTTTCATTTATATCTACCACATCTGCTTTTTAGGCTCAAGCCTGACTGGTAAACTTTTTTTAAAGAGACAAATATTTTAATAAAATCAGTGCCATGCTAAAACCTCTTTTTTTTGGAGGGGTCAAGACTACCACATCCCCTGTCTCAGGGAAGCATAGCCATTTGGTTGTTCATAAAGGAAATTCAGTCCTTCATACCAGTGGAGGGCTAAAGTTCAGTGGCAGAGCTTTTTTTCAGCATTCAGATTTACCTAGGAGCTGGCACTACTGCAATCCTATGGCTGAGGGGGAATTTTGGTATTTAGCAGAGATATGAATTTTGATTTGGGTTTTGTGGCTTTTTCTTCTACAGACAGAAAGATCTTTCCAGTTCTTCAGTGGCACAAGACCGTGAAGTGCCATTGGTCATCCCCATCCTATGCCAAGATTGCTTCCCATACTACTCCAGCACCCTTGCTAAGAGGCATAACAAATTTAACACAAACCACAGAGAGACCTCTCACCCTTTTCAATCAATCCATGCGTTCTTATCAGCAGGTAGAATTTACTCCACTTTTACCGTGGTGGTATAGAGATGACAAGACACTAAACATTCAGTAATTGTGTCTCAGCTCTTGGATACTAAAACAAAACAGTGCTCTTTAGGCAGGTAATTCCTTTGCACATGGATTTTCAGAGCTGTTAATGTGTTAGTCATTAGGGTGACACCAGAGACCTAACTGAGGCTCTCAAAATGGTAATTCCAGAGCTGCTAAGCTATGACTGGTATCAGCTAAGACTATTAGCAGGCCTTTTTCCTAAGCAGTGAGATCCAGGCAGAAACATGCTAGGCCATTCACCAGCTGAAGCTCCTGCAAGTGACAGGTATTTCTCACCTCTCCAGATCAAGTGTTTGCTGTGTAGTTTGGACAGGGGGTGGGTGACAAAGATGTAGCCTTGGTTTGAGGTTTCAGGTCATGACACATTATTCCTGTCCCTAACTGGGGTAAAAGCACACATGCTGCTGCTAGCAAGCAGTAGTGGGCCATCCCAATTTGACTCGCTCCTGGCAGCCCTCTTTGGTGAGCTTGTGCCATAGAGGAGCCAATACACTCATCGGATTCAATGTGGATTGGCCCTATTGGAAAGTGGAGTTTGCTCCTGCTCAGCCTCAGCACTGTGCAAGCCCCAACACTACATTCTGGTTGTCTAATTAGATACCTCCATCCAATACAGCTACAGTTTGTAAATGTGATTGCATTGCTTTGATTTTTACTGTTTTACTAGTAATTCACCTAAGTGACTCCCGTTCAATGGAGAGGTGTACACAGCTCATGCCTCATTCAGCTGGGGCGGTTCACTTCGATCACCATTCCATTCTTGCAATGAAACCTTCCACAATTAGGCTGGCCAGGACCTGCAAGATGAAACTGTGATAACAAATGACATTCTTTTTGAAAGAGGCCTGAAATGCCTGACTGGCAAGACAGAAGGCAGCAGAGAGCTGAGGAATCAAACCTCACAACAGCCCTCACTAAACCCACAGTGATGTAGCTACCATGCATCTTATTGAAACAATAAAAGTTGTTTTATATGGATAAAAAAAAACCAGGGGGTTCAAGGAAATGTTTCTCACAGCTGAGTGGGTATTTCCCAGGACTTGTTGGTTTTATTACCTCATCTGTGTCCTTAGCTATGAGCAAAGTAGTGCTGAAAGCTCCCCATTTAAAGCAGGCCATAGCAAACAGAGATTTACCATCTCTCTAAAGCTTGTATAAATTTACTGTGGGCACAAGCTCAACAAAAGCTTACAAAAAAGGTACCTGTGGCTTCCAAATTAAGCCTATTTTCTCTAATTAGCCTCCTTCTTCACAATTTTCCTTTTTCCTCTACTCTTAAAACACGAAAAAAAAAAAAGCAATGGTGATACTGTGAAGGCCATAAAATCCATGTGCTTATACTGAGCAGGGACTTGACATGTTGAAATTTTGCTGCAAGAGAAGTAAAAATTTCAACTGCAAAATGGACAAGGGAAATTAAGCGCTCTGGTTGACTTGGACATCGTTATGAGAAACCTTATCCATTTGCCTAACATTAATTTCCTCCTGGTTATATTCTGAAGGAGTTTGTCCTCTCCTTGGAAGTTAATTCCCAGCATAACTGTTCATTGTTTACAAGCCAGTTTCTTTTAACTCCTGCTGACAGAGCAAAACCTCATTTGATCCTTTAATCTGATGAAAGTCTTACTGAAAGCAACCAGCACAGAAGCAGTTTATGGCAAATGCTGTCCTTGCTAGGTTATCATTACAAAGAGCAGGGACAGGTAATTTGTTTGTTAATGTTAAGCAACTGCAAATAAAAGACTTCTTCTAGGACCATTCTGTAACAAAGGAGCTCTAAGCTAATAATTTTAATAGTAGACTACAAAGAGTGAATGGCTCTAGTAATTAGAAATGGTTACAGAGCAAAAAACATGGTTCACGTACCCTGTGACGGGCTCAGAATTAAATCTTGACTCTCCACAAGCCCTCTTCATCTAGCCCTGCTTTAAACTCTCTCTACAGCATTGGGGAGTGTGTGCAGAGAGTGCAAGGTGAAAATCCTGTAATCTTTGGCTCCCTGTTTGAATTCTTCAGGACTAAGAGCATCTCATCTTTCCCAGCTCTGTCACACAGGCAAAGGATACCTGCTGCCACTTTCCTAGAGAGCATGAAGCATAAATTGGGCAACCCACAGCCTGTGCCAAGCAGCAGAACTATCCTATCCTTTATTTTCAGCAACTGAATATTTCAACCAGTTCTCTTGGAAGACAGTGATATTCAGGGAACAGAGAGATAGTGGGTGGGGGGAGAAGCAATTCCCTCTAAGACATGGGCATTCAAAGCCAAGGAGTTTGTAGTTTCTAAATCCAGATTAAAGGGCCTAATAAAAAGTGCTTCAGATCTGAGCAATGGCCCAAGCACTGCACTAGGGATTATTCCTGTGTTTTATTTAGCTGAGCAAGAGGCACGTTTCTCTGGAGAAGTACACCAATGCCTTAGACACATCCTGCTCCTAGGAAAGGATCTCAGAGAGAAAGTTTCTCTTCATCCTCTTGGCTGGCAGATTTATGTATGCTTATATGAAAAACTCCTTTGTGTTGGATGTGCACTGCTGTCTGCCTCAGAAGAAGAGTGAGCATGGCCATGGCACCTGGACCTATTAGCAGATCAGTTCTTGGCAGCAGTTCTGCTGTCTGGAGAGGTTAGAGCCCTTCACCCACCCTGCTTCACCCCACTGGGGCAATACTGCAGCTAAGCACAGTGTGAGTAGCCACCCTTTGCTGACCATACTGCTCTTGGCTGAAGCAGGGTGGAAGGTACAGTGATGTCCAGGTGAGAGAGGCATTAAACAAAGCAGACTGGAAACTGTGTGCAGCACCTGCAGCCCTAGGGACTGACCCAAACACACTCCCAGTCAGCCAACAGGCATTTGTCTCCACAAAGCAGTGAAAAAGCATCGTGCATTCAAACAGTCCCCTGTGCTGACTTAATTGCAAGAGGGGAAAAAGAAGTTCTACCAGAAGGACAGGTAGCTGAATCACTCACAACTTATAGCCTGCAGGGATGAGCCTGGATAACCAGAGAGGCTCTTTCTGCTTCTAAGTACACATTGATCTATTCACTGCATGCTGGAAAACTTCAGGCTTTTATTCTGTACCAACAAACATTTAGGTTTCAGCAGATATTTATCCCCTTCCTGCCTCTCCTCATGAATGAGAGAGAGAGACATGAATAGTGTTATGAACACAAAGAAAATATCTGTGAAAAATAAAAGGTCTCACAATCAGTGGAGCCCAAGCTGAACTAAACAGACCAGGCCTGGAAAATCTTCAGTTCTCCATAAAGACATCATATAGAGGCAACACGCATATAACACAATACTTGATGGCTTGTTTGTTTTAGCAAAAAGAATTATTATCAAATTACTTTGAAATGTTTACACCGTCTGTGATGTTTTTTCTGTTTATTTGTTGTGTGCAAAATATGGTCATCTTTTATTTTCACACAGAGATCTTGATTTTTACCTTTATCCAAAGTTATCAACGCTAACCCAAAAATGAATTTGGTGAAGATGCTTAGCAGGACAATAGCAATAAATTCCTTCAAAATAGCTGGAGAAATTAAGGACTACTAAGACATGGAAATGATGGCTCAGATAGGGTTTAAGTGATCATCTAGTAGTTGCTAAGCCTAGTTTAAATACAAGAAAAATATCACATTTCATCAGCTTCCATCTTCAGATTTAAGAGCTTCTCAAGTCCTCATTTATACCTGAAGTGTCACTGGCACATACATTAAAGCTGACAAAATCCATTTACTGCCGCAAGCTTTTCAAGTTCATCTCCTTATTTTCTCCAATCATGTTAATTTTCCTTTAGTGTTCTTTGTTTATAAAAAAAGAAACAAACAAGCACTTTGTGCTTATTAGTCTGAAGTTCTTCCACAAGCATTTAGGAGCTGCACTTGTGAGCATTGTTGGCATTCAGTCCAATTGTTCTTTAAAACTTCCAGCCTCTCTGATCCTCTGGACGCTGCTGCTCCCCATCTCACAAAAAATCCACACCACTAGCCTTATAAAACAACCTGCACCAAATAAACACTTTTCCTTAAAGGATGCTCAAAGTCTTATGAAGCCTCCAGCCATCTGATGTATAACCAGAAAATTAATGAGAGCTTTATCTGAGGCTCCTAGGCATTACTGTTCAAGGAAAATCATGCATTCTTTCTCACCCTCCCTCAACCATGGGAAGAAACTCTGGAGAAGACAACCCACAGCTTTTCCAGCATCCTCATTATAATCCTAATTTTTTTCCCTAAGAAAAGTGGAACTTTTTCTGCTCCTGTCTGGGAAGCAGAGACAGCAGCAACCTTATGACTTGATTCTTTGGTATCTAGCAAAGCACATGCTCCAAAGAAAGCTCAGCACTGGTTTCCTGCCCCTGCTTGGGCCCCAGGTCCCATGAAACCAATATCCTAATACATCTGCCACCTCACTTACATGTATGGGAGCCTGACCAGATTGGAAATATGTTCCTGGGGAAGAACAGGAGGGAGTCAGACATAGAAAGAAATGTCATAGCAGCCTCATATCCTCAACACACAGATTAAAAAAAAAACAAAATAAAGTATTTTTCAGGGTCTTTCTCATTAGGGAAAGAGTATTTTCCCCCATCATAGGCAGAGCCCTCCAAACCCATTTACTTTTCAGAGAATCATTCAGAGTGGTCACACCAGCCCATCCCAATAGCCATATGAAGCAAAACAAGGAAACTTTTAAAATAGTGTCAATTCATCACTGCATCTTAATCCCCTTGCTAGAAAAAGCACAGCACCTTACAACAGCTGAAATACTGGGCTGTGTCACCTCACTGTTGTTAATTAGCTGCCCTCTGGTGATTTATGCTGGCTGTCGTTGCTCCATCCAGCTGCATTTTCAGTGCTGTTAAGAACACACTCCTGGTAAAAAGCTTCAGAAATTCCCTGTGGTAACATGACTGTTTCTCATCCAGGTATCCTATCTGCGGGTATAAATCCCACTGTCACTACACCAGCACCCCACAGCCATCCCTGGCATCCCAGTACCCCCACAGTCCCTTTGCAAGAGTCTGTTTTCTTTCTTTTGTTCCTTTTTCCCTGTAGTCTCACCTTTGCTCAAACTCACCTGTCTCTTGAAGGGAGCCCTGCTCATCTCTCCTCTGTCTTTCTTTTCCTCTTCTTCCTTGGGAAGTCAGCAATCAGGTGAACTTGAAAATGGTTCATTGCTGGAATTTTTCACCCTCAAAGATCTGTAAAGTACATTAAATATTTTTTTTTAATTTGGTGGTTGTACTTCTATGTGAATGAAAGCCTACAAGGGATCTGAACAGTGGGCATCTCTACCAGCCATGCATTGCTTTGAGCAGAGACCTAACTCTAAAGCCTTATACTACATCCTATTATTTGTGCCTATGGCTATGGCTTAAAGTAGTGGTGCATTCCTGCCTTCTCTATCACCTCTCTGCTGTGCAGCCTCCACAAAAATCTTGGCTCTTCAAAATGTTCATTTCTGTCTCAATCCCAAGCTTGCCCCCTCCTCTCACACCACAAGCCTTGCTGGGATCTCTCTCACTGTCAGACCACACGTGTGAGAACACAGTTTGCTGGCAAAAATGATGCTACTAGGGGACAGTTCATCTCACTCACAAGGGGAAAGAAAAATGAAACAAAATCTAAACAAAACTCACCAAACAAAGGGATCTTTTTGCCCCTTAACTTTTTTCTTTATTTCCCCAACAGTTTCCTCTTCCCTTTACTTTTTTTTTCCCCTCTGCATTTATTCAGGGCTGTTCTCTTCCTGCTGTCTTCAAAACTGTTATGCTCAGATCACATGTAGACCTATCTACATGTCTGAAGATAAGCACCAACAGAAGTGCTCATAAAATCAGCACCCTGACGAGATGAGATCATTTCACACATGCTGTTTGTTTCCTGTTATACTGGGAAATTTACAGTGGCTGCTGGCCACTATAAATACTGAACCATCAAGACAGCTTTTTCATATATTTCACTGCAATAGTCATTGCTGCATTTTTGTCCTAAGAGTAATTTGATTTGTTGTAATCAATTTGGGTGGGTTTTCATTCTTAATTAACTGCTGTTATGATGCGATGATGCAATCCTTGTTCACAAACCAGAGGCCAGAAATGAATTTCAGAACAAGGTAATAGAAAGAGGATGGAGGAGAGCCTTACCTGCCAGGAAGGTGAAGCAGTGAACTGAGGAGCCAATTAGCCACACTGTTGATTGGTGTGCTCTCATTAGTGGTGTGAGGGGACAAGCTCAATCTTCTCAAGCTTGTGGCCAGCACCTTGCAAAATTCAATTCTTTGTAAGTCTTAGTAAAAAGGACATATATCAATAAAAGCTCCCTAGTGCTGTTTTGGCAGACCCTGCCTTTTGCTTGGCAAAAGGATTGGGCAAAGGTTTGGGTTGGGCAAATCTGCCCATCACTTGGTCAAGTAGTGGAAAGCTGAGGCCATGGAATTTTACAAACACACATTCACTGCCACCTCTTCAAAATCCTCATTTGCAATCAGAGGCCGCAACTGCTCACGGACACACGCAGGGCAGAAGCATCTCCCACCATCAGTCAGGCAAATGCTCTTACCTTTGTCACCTGGAATTTATGCTCTTATATCTCTGATTTTTTTTTTTGTTGTTGTTGTTGTTTGTTTGTTTTCATAAGACTATTAAGACCACTTAAAATTTCTTGGCTGGAACCTTTTCAGTTGCTAACCTTGATTTTGGGAGTGGACTGAAACAAGGAGTTGCACAAATTCTTCCAGCTACATTAATCGTGAGTGTTATTTCAGAGGTGCCTTTTGGAAAGATTGTTGTACAAGTCAGAAGGTTCTGTAAGCTCAGACTTGAGATGAAGACTTTACTGGCAGCACTCTAAAATTCTCTGCTGCTTTTGCAATGCTGTTGCAGCTGCTACTGTATTGATACAAGGCATGTTCTGTTAGTCTTTTCCTGGTATTTCTACTTCAATCAGATAACAGTAAATGCAAAATCACCTGTGTATATCACTTGAGGAACTAAACTAGGTTCTATTGATCACAAACAGCACCTAGTTCCCCTTTCCTTTTTTTTTTCCCATGGAGAAACCAATCAGTGAAAACTAGGTGTTTTAATCAAATCAGAAAAAGCTGTGCATTTGACAATGATTTTGGTATGGGTTTTGACACCCTATGGTTCAAATGCAGTGGGCTGTCATTCTTTTCTGCAGAAAAAGTTCTAGGCTAGTTTTTATGATGCACCATGGTCAGGATGTTCATGATGCCACTGATCCCTCCCTGCTCAGGAGTCAAGAGTGGCTACATAGATCAAGCCAGGTAATTTGTGTATCTGATCTTTTCTGTTTAGCCCAGAATTGCAGTTTCCATAAGGTAAAATAGAAGCATTTATAAATTAATTTCTTTGTGAATTTAAGCCACAATATTTCTGTTTCCCACTAGAACATTCTAATACACCATTTTCCACAGGGGAGGAAAATCATCTTGCTGAAAAAAAACCTCACAATACTTTTATAATCAGTCCTAATAAATAGCTCTGGGAACAATTTTCCTTTGCCTAGAATGTATAATATTAGGGAAGTTCTTTTTGCTCTAGTTTCAAGCAGATAAGCTGAGCTGAGCTAAAATAATGGTAACTTTTCCACAAATCACAGCCTCCAGAACATTAGCCATTTTTTATCTTTTATGGGGCTGTCCAGGTGAGGACTAGACAGTTTTCCTCATCTGAAACACTAATGGACTTACAAGGAAAAAGTAGTAACATTAACAACGTACTCAAGCCATATGTTGTAAGGAGCATAAAGCATGCTTTCCTCTTGAGAAAATATCTCTTCTGATCTTTGGTTTCAAAATGTGGTGTGTTTGTGAAGGAGCCATAGAATAAATAAATACAGACACTTGCTCTGTTTCAGACCTGAAAAATGCTGCCTAATTAAGTAAGGGGAAACCCTTGAATCTCCAATGAGAAGCTGATCCTCTGTTCTTATTTCCTTTTGCCTCTCCAATTCCTTAATAACAGATGGCCACAGAGGTGTTAATAATATTCCCAGCATGCCCAATGGCAATACTGAGGAGATCTATATGCTGCTATTTACATTAATTGGCAACATTGCCCCAATGGACAAGCTATTATCTTCCTAAGCTTTGGTTGTCTCTGTCTGAATACTTATCTTTATCCAACTAGTAAATTCAAGGTCCCACTCGATTGTTTTCTCCCACAGAGGGTGATTTATTTGATAATGTGGTTTCAAACACAATCTCTTCCTAAATTATCCTATCCATTCCATTATTTCTTTTCTATTATCCTGAAAGTCCAAAAGACTAGGTAAAAAAAATTAGGTGCCAAATTCACTGTAAGTTAAGGAACTCAGACTGATATCTCTAAATCTTTTTGATGAGATTTTGTGATGTCATTCTGTCTTTCCAATTAACTTGGAGTGATGTACTGGTGATAAAAAGATTTGGTCAGTATTTGTCTTCCAGATATTGAGTAAATACAAGTCTCTCTACTTCATCTACACTTTGTTGCAGAAGCAATGAATATTTTTTATTTGATAAAGGTCATGGTTACTTTCTTTCCATGCCACAAAGACACATTTTGTATGTGTGGAAAATGTCATAACTGAAAAAAAATAAAATAGTCTGGAACAGGACTAGTCAAAAATTCTCTTGGGTAAAGCAGTTACATTTATATTATCAGGACAGGCAAGTCTTTTAATGCTGTGATACTGTCATAGCAATTCAAAGCTAAGCCACTTTATAAATATTAAACTCCTAAGGAAATGGAAATTCATGGTGTACTAGTTTCAGAATGTTACTTCCACCTGTCACTTAGATCCTGAACGTACGGTCTCTGAACAGCAAAGGACTTTTCCAATATTAAGATGTAGGTGTCAGGTATATCCTTGTAGCTATGTATAAGAACTTCATTTTTTTTTTTTTGTTGCTCTGCTTTAATCCTGAAGGATATGTAAACTGCTTTCCTCTCAGCACCATCCTCTGCTCACAAGAAGTGATCTGTGGCCCTGTTCTGCTGTTGCATATCTCAATTAACATCTAACACCCAAGTATTAGCAGAAATGAATAAAAAAACTCTCATAGTTATTCAAGGAACAGCTGTTAGAGGCCATCACTTCTTTGTTGACCAGTGCTCAAGGCCTAAAAGCAAACCCATTTTGTCTGGCTAGCATAATAGCGGGCAGGCTGGAGTGTGGATTCTGCAACACTGCACCTTTGGCCCTGTTCACTAGACTTTGCTCAAGACAAGCCATTACAGAACAGGCAGAAAGGATGGCAAATTTGCAACTTGAGATTTCTGCAAAAATACCTATGGCACCATCCCAGAAACAGAGTCATACAGAAATGTCCTTTTGTTGTCATATGTGTAGAGTTACTTGTAAGGGGACCTCTGACTTGCCTGACCAGCATGTGAGCACCTGCCTGAAGAACAGCTCTTAAAAGCCTCATACAGCTCGTGTCTTTTACTAGCACAGCCCCCAGCTGCACTTAGTTTTTCCCTTTCACATATTCACCCTGAAGGACTTAGTCTATTTATCTGTAGTGCTGAGTGAAACTCTTTGTTACTGCCTTAAAAGCTGTGAAATAATGCCTACTTGTCTGGGGTGAGAGCCTTCCTCAACTTTCAGGCAACATTTTGCAGACAGCCAAGGAGAGATGTGTGTGCTCAACATCTTGTAATAGCTTGAAATCTTTGCCTTGAACCCACAGCTTTCTCAAGAGCAGGGTCACTGTACTGAAACAGAAGAGAGCAAAGCCCAAAGCTATCAAGCAGAGTACAAGCAGATTAGGAAGAAATGAAATTCATCAATACAGTGCCCTCTTGGTCAAAAGTTCACTAAGAGAGAAGGGAGCTGTACAATGCACCCATCTCCTTTTAATTGGCTTGAAGCTACTTCCTACCACACTCAAGCAGATGTGGTGTCATGGAAGCCATGCTAAGGCAGAAACTTTTAATTATTTAAAAATAGTCTGCTTCATCTTCAGGAGCTGTGGTTGGGACTCAATAGGGAGAGAGAGAGAGAGAACAAAAAAAAAAATAGAATAGGCTAATATTTTCTGGAGTAAATCTCTGAATTTACTTGCAAAACTCTTGTGTCCAGTGTTTATTAGTGCAAAGGTAAGTTGTTCAGCAGCAGATAAGAAATAAAAATGCTATGAACATTTTTGAAACCACACATATTTGTGGCTGACTCATTGTGTGATTATATGAGATTTATTTATATCCTTAACTCAAAAAATCACATCTGTCAAGAGGGAAGAAAACAAGCAACATAGAGCTTATAACAAACCACAAAACAACTGGCTGTGGATTGGATATTTGAACCATTAGTTATAAGGCAGAAGTTAGACTGAAATACTGTCACAAATATATGACAACTATTATTCTTGAGCAGACAATCTCTCCTAGATAACCGAGACAAACAAACAGTAGCTAAGGCAATTAAACCTGTTGCACACCATAAGTAGGACTGCAGTAGATAACATGGGTTAAAATTATTTTCACTACCTTCAGTCTTCCAAAGTGTTATGTGAGGAAGCAGAGAGGGACATGCACTTTTGCTGAGGTGCAATTGCTGTTCTCTGAGCCTCTCCTTCCCTCTGAAAAGGGATGTGCATGATCAGAGAGGGGTTGCTACCACAGGGCAAAGATGTATTGGCACTCCGAGTCCTGGGTGGCAGGGGGAGTCCAGAAGACACTAAAGTAGCTGAAAGGAAAAAAAAAAGTTTGAAAACACAGAAAAGAGCTTTGCAGTTCTTTATGCAACCAGAAGGCAACAAAAAAGTGGCAGGTCAGAAAGAAAACCCTCTGCAACAACATCTTATACAGGGCAGAACTGCTTTTATAAACTTTATTGATTTAATTTTCTCCTTAAGTGCAACAGTTGTAGATCCACATCTAACAAAGCCTTAAAGTTGAAAATAAAAGTCCCAGGATGTGCCAGGGATCTCTTCCTTTAAACCTACAGTTCTGGAAGACCCATCTTAGAGATGAGACCCTTGTGGAATGGATCAGAGGCCCACAATATGTTCAAGAAACTTTGCTACAGATACCCCATGCAATGATGAACATCATGTAGGTCTTAGCATGGACTGTAATGTGTGACAAGTGTAGAGTTAATAAGTGTTAAAAGGCAAAACCAACTTTCACTGTTAACAGTTTTTTCACATGCTGATTTGGCATTTCTCTCCAATATTTTATCAACCCAACCTTCTTGTCACGGTGAAATTAAGCCACAACTGATACCCTCTGGTAAACTACATCTCCATGTCCTATGTTGTTCTGGTACCTATAATCAATAGACTGTAAAAAAAAGTGTTTACTGTTGGCATAACTTACCTCCCATGCTACAGGGCTTTATATCCTTGAGTTCAAAAAGAGACTGAAACTAGCCCAGTGAACTTTGACAGATCCCAACCTACCTTGTTTTCAGTCTTGTGAAGCAAGAGTGAGATCAGAGGAAATACTTATTGCTAATCAAATAGTGATGTATTATAATAAAAAAAAAATCTGGCCAATTATGACAACCTGTTTGTTGTGTTTTTGCATGGCTCCTCTTGGTACCTGTGCCCACTGGGATTTAGTTTAGCACATCAAAGTGTCTGTAAGGATCAGCATTTCTTCATAGTGCTAACAGGATCAGTTGAACACTAATTCCCCTTCAGTGCACAT
This sequence comes from Peucedramus taeniatus, assembly GCA_013400575.1. Lineage (NCBI taxonomy): Eukaryota > Metazoa > Chordata > Aves > Passeriformes > Fringillidae > Peucedramus > Peucedramus taeniatus. The sequence goes on from WBNO01020617.1 coordinate 89,404, forward strand.
GTGTGGACCATACTAGAAAAACATTTCTCATGGAAGAAAAAAAAAAGAAAAAAAAAGACAAATTTTTGCTGGAAGGGGAAATAACACAGAAAAAAATAGAAAAAATCCCTAATGGCTAGAACCTAACTAACCTGACAGAATTAATGAGCACTTGCTCCAAAGTCTCCATAGATTCTCTCACATGACATATATCCTCTTTTTAAAGTTACCTCAAAAGTTACCTGTAATGTTCTACTTTTTGGCAGCACGATGTAACCCTGTACCCTCTCAAACAAGTCTTGTATTTGCAAACTTCCCCACAGCAGACACCTTCAGGCAAGCCCTTCTGCACTCTGCAGACCATCTTGTCTATCCAGATGGAGAAGAAGGTGCTCTCCTCCCCACAGGCTCGCCATCCTGACACCACATGAAGTTGCCAGCTGTGCTGAGGCACCCAGATGGATCTTGGATGGTCTCTAGGTACATCCAGTGATGCCCGAGCCCAGGCTCGCAGCTCACACATCTTTTCTGAGCACAAATGTCCTTTCAAAGACAGCCCTGGTGGCACGGGGGAGGACTGGGCTAAGAGGAGCCCTTGCCTAATGTGTCAAGTGCAGGATGTCCTTAAGCACTCACAGAATTAGGGCACTGCTTGCCACTACACATACTCATAACCATCCTGAAAGCTGAACTGCTCGATGCTATAAATAACTGGTTTCCCTTATCCCCTGCGACTCTTACTGCATTTCTTTAAGCTTCTCAGTTTAAAGTAAGCACAGACAAAAACAATGTGCTCAAAGGTGCCAAACTGTACATAAGGGAAAGGCATGTGCAAGAGTGCGAGCTATTCCTGAAAGTCTGACAGACTCTCACAATGTTTCCCTTAGTTTAATAATAAATAATCATAACACTCAAAGCACACGTATTACATTAACAAGCACTGGATGACACAAAAAAATGCTCTTTTTTTTTGGCTGCTGAGACTTAGTTACACAAACTACTTGCCAGAACTGACAGCTAGAAAGAAGATGGGATGCATCTTCCTGGATCTTGGGGGCCTTTCATCTAATTTCTAACTACTGCGGGTGCCTCTCATTTCTCTATGCTCTTCTTTTGACCCATTTAAGTTGATATGGCTTCTGGAGTTATGTGATAAGGATCACTAAGGTAGCTGGAGAGATTGCAGCTGAGTGAGGACCTTTTAACCCAGAAGAGAATCCAATATCTTGACCAAGGTGCAGTTAAGACCAGAAGTCTGAGCAATAAGGACGGCCTGAGGTTGTCCAGTGGTCAGGAATGGTCAGGGTCAAAATCATCAAGCAAGAAGCAAGGTCAAAATCATCAAGCAAGGAGCAAGGCTAACACACACTCTTGGTAAAGGGAAACCATGGAGAATACAATATAACTGAGTCAAAAATAACACAGATAAACCAGGTATGAAGAAGAACAAGTCCTCAGCAGCAGAAAGCAAGAATAAAGACAAATCTACAGAAGTGCAGCTACAACCAAGTAGTGGATTGATCAGCACAGAGAAATTGCTCTTGCCAGGGGAAGTTGTGCCAGACTTTTGAATTACAAGAGAGGCAGCATTTTAGGCTCCTAGGTTCTTTGTTCTCTCAAGTTGTGGAGCTTTGTAGATCGGACATAAGCAGATGGCTCCTGGCCCCTTTGGACAGAACATCTGTTATCCACGACAGCACAAGTATTGACCTGTCTGTGACGAGGCTGTGTCACTGGCTGAATTTCAATCCACAGATTTTTGTTGCTGTTACTTTGAGTATTCACTGAAGGCAAACACATCACAATGCTCTCTTGTTCTTGTCCCACATCTTCTCACATTCTTTAGGGTTTCAGAGATCCTGGCAGCATCCAGTAGTTGCTGCTCCCGACTCACCTTCCTTTCCTTTTCTTTCTGGCTCTTCTTCCAGCTCTGGAATTCAGTGTGGCCATTTTCTTTTGCTCCACACATATGGCTTTGCATTTTGTTAGGCAGAAAACCTATGCTGGCATTAATGTTGAGTTTGTTTTATTCAGCTGTTTTCCACTCCCACATGTACAAAAGCTGCTTTTAATTCTCACCTCTCATTCTGAGGTTTATATATGCCTCTGCTTTTCTGAGTTATACTTGCTTTATGACCTTCTGCTCAGTCAGAAAGTTGGCAGGTATTTGCTGCATTCCTATGAGGAATATTTCTCTTATCTTCAGCAAAACTGCCCTGGAGATTTTTATCTGGATTGCAGAAGATTTTTATCTGGATTATACCTATGAAAATGTTGTCCCTGTGAAAGAAATGGTAGAAATTTCACTAGTGCTGGACTGCTTTCTGGGTCTGGATTTCTCAGTCAGTTTCAGAAGCTAATGAATAATGAAGACTTGCCTCAAACAACAGAGACTATCAGATGTGGAGCAGAATACTTCAGAGAGGGAATGAGGGAAGCAGAAACAGTTTTGCCTTCAGAAATGAATGCTGAGAGTAATATCATACTCTGACACTTTACTGGCCATAGCTGGAAAACATTCTGCTGCTTTTTAAATATGAAAGTCATTGTATAGTTATATTTCATAATCATGCACACCTTACATTTTTAACATTGCCGGGAAGACTGTTTAAATGTCTCAGCACAGAGGGAGTGTTTGCCATAATAATGTCTCCTGAAGAGACATAGCCCACAAAGCTCAGGATGGTCTTTGCTGCCAACTGTCCTTTTAGCAAATGAATTCCCATCTGTGTGGGGTGAGGGCTGTGCTGAAGAATTTCACAGAAGGATCAGAAGATATTTCTCCTCCAGAATTACAGTTAAATAAAGTTTGGTGTAAACTCAGTCTGTCCAACTTAAATACCAGTTCCTCAGCTTTGCTAACTAGTTTGTCATAGTTATCATAGTTACACACACACATTGTGCTTTGTATAATTTTTTAAAACCTTTTAAATTACTGAGAACAAAAATAGTACATTGAAATCCAGACTTTGCAATCAGAGCCTCTAACAGTAATGCTCCCCTACTGATTTCATACTATTATGCTCAGTTGTACCTTCCATGCTTTTATATAAAAAAGCATGAGCACTATTGTACACTAGATTTAGATAATGCTTTGAATATAAACCCAACCACACAGGAAGCTTGTACATATTTCATGGTAGGTCTCAAGGTCTTAAACCATAGTGTGGAGCATGACCACATTACCCACTGGGTAATTTTTGTAAAAATGGAATCCCATCGTTTTGGGTTCCCTCACCTTCACACTAAACAAAATTTAAGCTCTTCCTGCATGCAGCCTTATGGCTACAGCATCTATCTAAGTCTTCTTTCTATTCTTTAGTCTGAATCAGGGCAATTTTTCTCTTTGGATGACTGCAACTCAGAGGGCAAGGGTATGAACCTGCTTCTTTTTTTTCATCCAAAGCTGGTGTGCTAAACCCCACGAGTTTAAGAAAACAAAGATGTGGAAACATCACTAAAAGCAACACATAGCTCAAAAAAGTTGTGATGTGACATACATCATATTCTCATGGCAGCTAACTCAATCAGAAATGTTCCTCCTGGTCCCTATATAGTTTAGCAGAGGGCACCTCCTGTAAGCATCAAAGGTGGTTATTGAATTGCAGACCATGAAACGATTTCTTTGGTACAGCACAGGTGCCACTGCAGTAAGTCAGGATATCTCCATGCAACTTTACCTTCTGTATCTAACCCAAGGTGTCCCCCTGTTTCTGTTGCTTATTAAGCCAGAGGGTGAAATGCAGATATTTTGAGGGTGGGGAATATACTACATCAAGTATGAATAGCCCACAAATGCTTGCTTGCATCCCTTGGGTATTCACCCAGTGACAGACTTGTAGTTTCCATTTGGAGCTGACCCAACTCTGAGAAATTTGCCTGGCCGTGACTCTCAGCTGGCTTCCCCATTTCAGTCAAAAGCAGCTTCACTCTAAAAGCCATCTGAGGCTGTTGGGAAAAAGACTTCACATTCTGCCTTAAAATAAGTTACACAGATGGAAAAATACAGCCCAAGTCTTTCATCATTTGTTCACGTTGTACAGACAGGAGTCCTTAGCATGCTGGAGCAGAGCTTGGAGTACCACGGTTTTACAAAGTCAGAGTAAATTAGAAATAAAATGGATAAAATCCCCTCATAGTTCACTGTTAAAGAATAATCATACAGCATCTGCCTTCATGTCTTTAGCTGCATTACAATGAAGGACACAATCAGTCTCTCAAACATACATTGCTAGCTTAGCTTATCATCTCCTACCTCTCAAACTGATCCTTCTGCCTCTATTAAGTAGTTTTCCATTGACATTTTCTGTTCTTTTTCAATACACCAGGAGCTTTTGATGACATTGGCTGTTACAGGACTTTCAAAAATCCATCTTTTTTCATATGAGGAAAATCTGACTTTCTGGTATCTTTTCTTCTGCATTTATCCTTACATGGTGCAGGTTTATTGAAAGGACTGGATTTCTCTTAATGGCTTTCTCTGGAGTTCCAATCTGCTTCTGTAAAGCCCAGAAAGCATAGGTTGGGAGGAAGAGGAAGGTATTGCTGAATATGAACCTTTTTTGAAATTTACCCTCTCTTAGGGTGGGGAAGTGAGGTGAGCTGATATTGCTGAATTTTTTTAAAAACCTCAGGGATACAAAACTTTGCATTTAATGACATTTTTTCATGGGACTTTCTGCCTGTGAAGCACCTGTAACCTCTCCTTCTAATTTAACCCTCATTTTACCTCATGTATTTATTGGTTTATTTTACCTAGCTGGTTTCTCTTTAACATCACCTATTATGAGGAAGGTTGTTAACCTGTTATAGATCACTTGAGTCATTATGTCTACTCTCACCTGGTCTTAATAATATTGCAACTCTGAAATTGGTAGTAAGTCATTCTAGACTTTTTTTCCCAGATATTTTCTTCTGTCATGATGCTGTTACAAAACTGCCTGGCTGCTTTCAAACATGATGGATCACAAAAAACAAAAGGCAGAGTTTTCATAAGAATGCCACCCCATTCCTCTTTAGGTACACAATGGCAAAGGAAAATACAGGGATTTTCCAAGGCTGTAGCTCTTCACCCCCACGTGCACTGCTCACAAGAACAGAGTCCCTTACTCTTGTTGAGCCCAGGTGTTGTTAGCAGTGAGGGTCAGCTGGCACTTGGGAAGGATAAGCATGGCCTGTGGCTTGCACACTGTGCTCCTCTGAAGGGCTGTGGCACTAAACTCCCAGCTCATGGCATTTGCTGTGATCTCAAATGCAGTCCCCCACATGCTGCCTTAAGGTCACAATCAGCAGACAGCAAGAATCACTACTCCTTTAGTGATGATTCCCTCTCCATGCCCTAGCTAGCTTGGTAAAAAGTCTCTGTCCTGGATTGTGACATGTATCTGTGATTTAAGGCTGCTGTTTATTTCTCTGTTAATTGTCAGCACCTGGCATAGGTCTTGTGTTTGTGTGGCATTAGCAACATCTGTTTGGATGGTGTTACAGAATAGGGTACAGCATGGTCAATAACACTTTCAAAGCCCTTTTTCTCTTAGCCATCACAAAAACACTGGTAGATTGAGAACTGCCTGAACAGGGTATCTCACTGTGATCAGTGGCAGTTGGAGGCCTGTCAGTAGTGGTGTCCCACAGGGGTCATTACTGGGCCCAATTTTGTTTAACTTGTTCAGCCATGACTTGGATGAAGGGGCAGAGGCCTCCTCAGGAAGTTCACTGATGACACAAAGCTGGTAGGAGTGGCTGATACCCCAGGAGGGATGTGTAGCCCTTCAGCAGAATATCAACAGGATGGAGAGATGGGCAGAGAGGAACGGTGTGAAACTCAGCAAAGGGAAGTGCAGGGTCCTGCTCCTGGTAAAGAACAGCCCCAGGCACCAGCACAGGCTGGGGGCTCACCTGATGAAAAGCAACTGTGTGGAGAAGGACCTGGGGGTCCTGGTGGACAACAAACCATCCATGAGCCAGCAGTGCCCTGGTGGCCAAGAAGGCCGATGGTATCCTGGGGTGAATTAGGAAGAGCATTGCCAGCAGGTTGAGGGGGGTGATCCTGCCACTCTGCTCATCCCTGGTGAGGTGCATCTGGAGTGCTGAGTCCAGTTCTGGGCTTCTCAGGGCAAGAGAGACATGGAGCTCCTGGACTGAGTCCAGTGGACAGTGACAAGGATGATGAGGGGACTGGAAAACCTCTCTTAGGAGAAAAGACTGACACAGCTGATCCAGTTTAGCCTGGATCAGAGAAGACTGAGAGGGATCTTATCAATGTATGGGATTAACTGAAGGAACCATATCAAAAGGATGGAACCAGACTTTTCTCAGTGGTGCCAAGCAATAAGACAAGAGGCAATGAGCAGAAACTGATGCACAGGAAGTGTCACCTGAACAAGAATGGGTTACAGAGCACAGGAGCAGGCTGCCCAGAGAGGTTCTGAAGCCTCCCTCACTGGAGATATTCAAGAACAATCCAGAGCACAGTGCTCATGGGAAACCTGCTTGAGAAGGTTGGACCAGATGACCTCCAGCGCCCCCTTCCAACCTTAAATCACAGCATCTCAGAATCAGTAAAGTGTTGACAAGTAAGAATCAAAATACTTTAATTCAGAAATGTGGGACGACCAGGAAGGACGTGCCTAAATATAAGTTTAAATACCGTCCTGAAGCTGACCCCAAACATTTGCAGTTAGAATCTGAGCTGATCAGTACCCATAACCACGTTAGATTTTTACTGAGACCATAATAAGCTCCTCCTTAATGCTGTGGCAAGGGACTAGCATAAACTCACTTCTTATTCAAACACTTTGGAAATTATTTTGATTCCAGAACTAATTAACTGGACTATATCTTAATCATTCCTACTAGTATCATTGAGACGTAAGCAAACTATCACATGATTCCCTACCAGCCTGATATATTTTCAATTTCAATGTAACTAAATAATTGCAGTACCAATTAGTTAAAATGTAAGCAGGAAAAAACATTGGATGGAGACATCTTAATTTAAATATAATCCATTAAGTAAAAACTGCTATTCTAATTAGTGATAATGTAGCACAATTAGGAAATAAAATTTGATTGGTACATTGGAATTTAAACTTAATTAGTGACTGGTATCCTAATTAGTAAATGCAATACGGTTCGAGCAGCGTTTTGTTGGGGGAGAAGTGCACGTACAGTAGAGATGATGGGGAGGAAAGAGGTATTGGGAGAGCTGAGGTGGGGACTGTGGAGCACAGGAGTTCAGCCAGTGTCAAGCCCAAAGTCCTGCTTCTGAACCAGCACTGACCTCAGAGCAGACGAGTTCGATCTCGCTCAAAAAAGTTGGTGTGAAGGATGGTTTGCTGTCACCTTTGGGCAGTCTCTCCCTGCAGTTAATTACTTCCACTGCCCAGATGGAGTGCCTCACTTTGACATCTACAGTTTTCTGTGTCCAGATCTGGACTGGTGAATTTTGATAAACTAGGAAAAACAGATGTGGAAGTCAATTAAATTGAAGAGCTCAGCACTTTGAATCAGGAAAATGCAAAGTTATCCTAGACATAAAGGCACTGCAATACCATGGGTCTGCACTCTTAGTACAGGGAGGATACTGGACCTAGCTAGGACTGAGGACTCAGTCCTATAGGACTCAGTCCTATACTAGGACTGAGACCTAGCAGGATCTGCAGCCTTCTTACAAAAATATTGTAACATTTCTTTCAATGGGAGAGAGGAGGTGTAAAAAGTTTTGGCTGTTGTTTTCATTGAACTCACTATAATTTCAACCTCTTTTTCCTGGAAAATATTTCACCTAAACCCCTTATTATGTACACATACTTAGCACCATTCTCTATTGTATTACTTTGCATTTATTGACACTGGATTCTGTCTGCTGTTTTATCAGCCAGTCACTTAATGTCTTCAACATTTCAATGGTAAGTTTAGATTTGTGTTTCTGGACTAGGATGAAAATACCAGGAAATTTTATTGCTTCCTAATTGCTCCTTTTGCAATCACCTGTGACTATACAGAACATACCAGGTCCTAGGAGCGTTGTATACACTGCCATTACCTCTTCACTTCATTACTTATCTTTTAAGAGAAAAAAAAATGTATTTGGAATAAATGAACTACAAACAATTAATACATACAAACAAGATCATTTCTTGAAAGAACCTTTCCTCTCATCCCCTGATAGCTTTAAAAGACTGGTCAGAGAATCTCTGTCAAAAGATTTTAAAAATCTGATACTTTGTATTGATTGGATTCTTGTTATTAATACACACATTGCAGACAGCTCCAACAGAATTTGTATGGTAATGGTTTCTTTTTATAAAAACTTCATAATTGTTTTTTTCCTTACTGGATCAATTTATCTAAATGCATACTAATTCCATTCTTAATTACAGTTTACACCAGACTTTACTTCAGAAATATTTGTTATATTTACCACTTTCCATCCTTGTGGTATCAAGAGCTATTTAAAGAGTACATGAAAAGAACAGAGCTGGTAGGTCAACACTTTCATACTTACATTCCTTGACACCTCTTGTGTGAATATTAGTTAGCTTTTGCAATTGGTTACTATTCTTCCTGCTAATTTACTTGGAAACCTTTTCAATCATTAATTTAATTAGAGTTAGGTTGTCAGAAAAACACCCCAGAAAGAGATGTTGCAATATGAGAAAGCTCCCTCACTTTACTCAAAATGGATATTTTTAATGCCTCTTTATTACATAGTCTGATCCTCACCGGGTGCCCCTGACTGTGCCTCAATCATTTATTATCCCTGCAATACTGACAACAGCATCCCTTTTTCTGATGTATGTAGGAGGTGGAAAGTGCATTTAGCAGGCTCAGCTCCACATCCAACCTCCTCTCCCCCTTTTTTTCCCTCCATGGCTCTTCTTCCTAGGGTTTAGCATTTAACTTTCCAGAATTTGGGCATATCTTTTTTGTGTGTGTACACTGAGCATTGGAACATCATTTCTAGCTTTCCTTAGTGGTTTTTTTACTGCACTGTTTGACTGTAATCCCTTTAATTTTTTTTCTCTCATGGGTAACACACAGTTACTCTGAGCTTCTACTTAAAGCATTTATGCTGTAATCCAAGAATTTGACCCTTTTGACTGTTCCTTTTATGTATTTATTCCTGTCTGGTTTGCCTAGATTGCTAGAGAAAAAGCTTTTTCATTCTTCCACATTCTCTTTTAATTCTCCCCTTTGAAGTTAAAAATGAAGCAGCACATTCTCTGTTCCCAAATGCGAAGGTGGAGAAGCAAAACACTAGAATGCATCTGCCAAGTACAGTGTGGATGTTTTCTCTGCTCAATGTCTTCATAAAGGGGTTACACAAATATCAGTCAGGAATTTTATCAGGATGACTGGATTGGCTTTGAAGTGAGGGTAAGGACTATTTAACTAGGAATGTTTTCCTGAAACACTGTTTTTCAAAATCTAATTTTACAAAATATATGTAGGACAATAAACACCAGGGAAGAAGGAAAAGCCTCTCATGCTGAGGGTTAAGGCTGGTACAAGAGCAAATATATTCACCTAAGTCATGAATAAATTAAGACTGGCAATTCAGAAGATGGTTCATGTCTTTCAATAACAAATTTCCAACCAGAAGAGTAGGTTAGGAAAATGCAAAGAAGTTTTAATAGGAGGATTCCTAAATCCTTGGGTGAGATCACAAGACTCCCTTTCTCTGACAGCAAGGGCTTAATTTGCTAACTGAAAAAGATCTTTCCTAGGTGGTTCAGGACATTTTTGTGCCCTTTTCTGTTAGAGGATCCTCCCCTCTGAAAACTTTAGCTCTTGCTACCAGATTAAAAGACAGTTCAAGATCTGACTCCATTTTGGCAGTGACTTTGGCAACATAATTTACCACTGTCAGAAAAAAATCCAAAGGTTTCTTTTGTTTGTACCAAGTCTGTTACTCTATAATCTCATTTGATGTTCTGGACTCCTGAGTTATAAGATCAACCAACTCCCCCCTCTCCACCAAACTTACATCTATAATTTCCCATGTATCTTCCCCCCAGACACCTTTTTTTCCCCACACACTAAGTAGCCTTGGACCATTTAATCATCCCTTAGAGAAAGCTGTTCCATACTACTGATAATCCTTCTTGCCTTGCTTTGGAGGTTGCCCAGATCTGCTAGATCATTTTTGAGCTAGACAAACAAATTTCATGCAGCTCTCAAGATGTAGAAACACCATGTGTTTAAACAGCAGCCTGGGGGGATTTTCTGTTCACTTTCCCTAATAATTTTTAGCATAACTACTAACGAGGATTGAGCAGATGTTGAAGCTCTAAAACCTCTTTTCTTACTGGCAGCAGTGACTTTAGAGCCCACAACGACACATGTAAATTTTTGAAGGTTTTTTTACCCCATGCTGTTGTTTCCAATGTGTTTTTCACATCCTGCAGAAAAAAAGGCTTTGAGTCACTCCAACTGGCAAATTGTCATCTGCAGCATATCAGTCCCTCCCTAATACAGACCAGAAGCCATTCACAGACAGACAGCTGCACCCACCCAGTGCTCCAGACAGCTTATCAACCCAGATTTGGGATGTTTTCCTATTGCAGGACCCTCTCAGATTTCCATTCAAGAAAGTCATGCAAGCATCTGTTTAATACCACTCTAGTTAGCTAAATATTGAAGCACAAAGCTACCATTACACACCTAACAAATCCTTTTCTATTCAGCAGGATTTTTGCATTTGCTTGAATTTAAGTATAAACTTTGGCATTTCACTGAGTGGAGATGCCTTCTTGAACAAAGCTTTTATTGAATGAATTAACCAAACAAACCAAGGAGATTTCCTAAATCCTAGGCTTTCACCTACTGGAAATGGGTTGAGTGTGTGCATAGCTTAAGAAATAAACAGACGTGGGAGTTGTCCATCAGAATTATTTTCTGCCAGCAAACACAAACACTGCCTTATTTTTCCTATGTGTGAATTGAATTGTATTATTTGTGCTTCACCTGAGTCAAGCTTCACTGAGCAAGAGATGCAGACCAAGGGGAGGTCTGGAGGAGAAAGGCAGTAGCAGCAGCCTACCAGGCATACACATGGCCATTACCAAATCTGAATTGAGATAAAACATCAGCATTTCTCCTGAGAATGCCTCTCTGACCTTGGCTTTCTGCCACAGGAGTCCCTTGAGGAGTGTGCACATCCCATGAATTGCACTTACGGTTTTTAAAAAATGTAATTATTGAGCTTTAGATTTCCTTTGATAAGTCAGTAATAAAGCCTGAATGCTGCCCTGCAGTTCTGCCTGCCCTTTGGCTGCAAGAAGCAAGAGCCTTTTAATCTGCCAGCTTGTGTTTTAACAGGGAAGTGTTTCCTTCTGGTCTTATTGCACTGCCTAGGACATGGAAAACTGCACTCTGCTTTGGGACCTACTGTAGTTTGGAGCAGGGACAGAGGGTCTTCCTGTGGAATTTCTGAGTGCTGACACCAAGGTACAATGGCAGCAGGCACAGAAAACACATGTGTCTTACCAAAGGGGAAGGTGTTGCTGGGACTGGCAGCTAGAAGCCTGCACTGGGTTACATATGTGTATATTTGAACAAGCATCAATAATTTCACCAGTTTTGCACAATACCATTACTTCCAAAATCCTCTCCAAACTCCTTTTTTACTGTGCATTTTTATAGCCTCTAGTGCAACAAGATTTGAGCCCCTGACCTCAGCTCTTAGGTAAAAACCATGATTCAAAGACCTAATGGGCAGCCAACAGGTCCCTGCCAACCTGACAAAGCTTTTCTGCAGACTGCATGGGAGAGCAGGGGCACAGGTTAGTGGGAGTAAGGGGCTCACTCAGAGTCACATCATGAACTAATGCCTGAGGGAAGAACATTACCTGCCTGCTCTGGGCTGTACAAATTGCATTTCTGCTACATCTGCATGAGCAGAAATTAGAGTTTGCCTCATACAATGGATCTGAAATAAGCAGAGTGCTCATAGTGAAGGGCTTTTACCATTAGGCCCTAGTGGGTAAGTGGTATTTGTTCCTAGAAAATGATGGTCATGCCCTCTAAACACCCTTTCCTATAATACATTTTGATTAAGCATTCTGATAAATCCCCTGATGAAGAGGCAGCCTGCCCTCATGCCACACTAAACACTGTGGAACAGCTCAGCTAATTTCAGCTGTCAAAAAATGAACTACCTAGACACAGCAGTCACTGGGGTACGCTGTGCCCGGGAGAGATCCAGGGCTCAGGCAGGCTTCATTTCCCTCAGAGCTACCTGCCTCACCACAGGAGAGGGTGATTCATCCTATCCTAAAATAGGTATGTAAACCTGGGATTTGCATCACGCTCTGGTAATGCTTTTCTCTCCTTCTCAGCTCCTGATGACTCTCCTGGGAGCCCAGATATTCAGCACTGACCAGCCCTGGGGCCAGCAGGCTGATTTAAGATAAGTGCCAAGCCATAAGCTTTTTCCCACCCCAAGTAGCCAAGCATCTAAATCAAGGAGTAGATTTTCAGAAGAGAGGTTTGCAGCTGTCAGGTCTGCTCCTCTGTGCAAGACAAGTGCCATCCTTCCTTACAGGCAGGGCTCTGAATTGCGTTTCAGACAAGATTTTCTATCCTCGTCTCTGCCGAGCCACGGGGGATGGTCTCATTTCAACACACAATGGAGTGTGGCTTTGGCATGTTCTGTGCAGAGTGTATTTGACATTTTAATTGATGTCATTTGTTAATTAAGAAGGATAAATGATGACAGGGAGAGAGGAGGAGATCTTATAAAGAATGAATAATAACCTTGTTCAAAAGTAGGTAATGAGACACTGGGTTAAAATTATGTAAGCACTTGCAAAAATGTCTAAATGTTTTTCAGAAATTAGGTGCTGCCCATCTTTTCCCTATCTCAGAAATGTCAGGGGGTGAAATTCATCAGCTACTTACAACATGTACTGAAGGATTTTCTAGCAGAAAAAGCTGTGCATCCCTGAGTTAAGCAACAGCTGGTCTCCTGGTGTGGGCTGGAGCTCACCATTCCCTTTGTCTCCACAGCTACCACCGAGGCAGAGGACAAGGTCACTCCACTGCCAGGCTCAGTTTGTCCAGACTGGGCTGGCCCCCAGTTTTGCACAGAAAGATTCCAGGCAACAGCAACTTCCCTCAGCAGTGAGGAAGAAAATAGTGGAGTTGGTAGCATAATGCTCAACACCGAACACCGATCCCCTTTTCAGATGCACCAGCAGCTGTGTTTGGGGCTTGTTTTCCCTAAATGCTGTCTGTGTGTTATGCAAAGCCCTTTAATAGAGGAGAACAGAGCAGAGTCTGTTAGCCAGGAGAACAGCTCTGCAGAAAAGCAGACCCAAAAAAGCCTTGGGTCTGGCTCCTTTCTGTGCAGATGCACATTTAAGCAGAGACAAAAGGAAAGACCAAGCAGAGGCTGGAGACACAGGAAAAGCAATTTTCATCATCTGATGTAGGGAGTGGAGAAAAAAGTTGTCACATCCAAATTTCCAGTGTCAATTCTTGGAAACAGAAAACTCCCAAGCTTGGTGTTTTGGACTGAGAAGGGCTTTTGACATCTAGCAAGTCACTGATTTCATCTAGACTTTCCTGTCCAGTTTGAAGTGGCATTTCTGTCTCCTGCTCCTCTGCACACCCAGGCAGAAGCACTGATACCAAGGTCAGCATCTGTGCAGAGTATACCATAAGTCCCTATGTCTGACAGACACCAGGAAAGCTGTACAGCTATAGCATTGTGTGTGTCCCCTAGGCTGGAAGGTGGGAGAGTTTACAGAGAGTTTCTATGTCCAGGAGCTCAGCAGCCAAGCTGCAATTTTGGAGGAGCTATCAGAGCACCCAAAGGATACTGAGTCCCTATTCTGACTCTCCTGCAGAATCTGGGTTACACCTTGAGCTTGTCTCCTGCCTTCCCCAGCTCTCAATTTGCTTCAGGGGGGTGAGAAGGCAGCAGTGAGCATTACAGCAACCTTGTCGGGACTCTGAGATGATCACCAGCACTGGGGCAGTGGCAGGGGTTTCCACACAAGGGTATACTGCAAATTTGCTAGAAAAGTTCATTTTCAACTTCCATTTAAAAAAAAAAAAAAAACTGTGAAAATTTTGGGGAGGTGATTCATACCAGCTCCAGACTGGTGCAGGCTGATTGTTTGTGGGTTTTTTTCTGATTTGTTTTAGGTTGTTTACTCAAAGCACTCATTTGTTTACCTTGTTGTTTTCCACTCCTTGCATCTGTTCATTTGTTTAAGTATGAGCCTCTGTGTTTTCCACTTCTGTTTCCTCTCATTACAGTGGAGCATCTGCTTAGCACTTAAAAAAATAAATAAAAAATGATCTTTTATCATGGAGCAGAAAGTTTTTGTAAACTATGAGTGAAGAATTATTATTGTCTACATAATCCATTTTATTATTACTATTCATTTAGACTTCAGTCTGACGATAATCTGGATGACCTTGACAAATATTTTTGGGGGAAAAAAGGTAGGAATCACAGCCTAAGAGAACATCTGAGTGAAGCAGCCCTCCCTGAAAATCAAGGAAACAAGGCTATTGTCTTTCCCTCCCTCTGCCAGTCATTTTAAGTCCAGTCTTGAGATGGGGATAGCCTGCAAAAGTTTACACTTTTCCCTGCTAGCCAGAAATACCAAGAGAAGATGAACCTGGCTAGATGTGACCCAGCTGCAAAACCTCTGCAGAAAGCTCAGATGGGCATGTTTGTGCAGCGTGTCACAAGAAATTCAGCATCACTGTCACCTTCACCAGCCCCCCAAACCTGGCCAAAACCTTCCTTTCTCCCTTTACCAGCAGCTGCTGAGGGCTCTCAGAGTCCTGTGCTCTCTTGCCTCCCTATAGGAGGGGAGCTGGGGAAAGCATCCCCACGCCCCTTTGCCTCTCTGCCTGCACAGGCAACCTCAGCCCTCCCTGGTTCTTCACCATGAGGAATGTCATCTGACCAAGTGACATTTAGAGGAAATTGTCTTGCTGATTAAAGGAAACATGCAGTATCTGTGGAAAAGATATCAAGAGCACATAAGGGGGTGACATGAGGCTGTGTCCTCTTGCTGACAGCTGCAGGCAAGAGTTATTCATTAATGTAATCAAGCACCACAAAATTCCATGACAACATTGGGGAGTTTTGCACAAGTGATTAAGCCAAACAGCAGGTAGATGAGCCTCTGTCAGGTTTTCCAGCAACTGCCTGAATTGCCTCTAGGTTCAATTTTAGGTCTAGCAGGTGATCCTGTTACCAGCAATCCGTCACAAGTGACTCTGAGTTCCCTTTCCCAGTCTGTCCTGGTGTTACTACCATCCAATAAATCGTTAAAAAAGCAAGCAAACTAACTAAAAACAACCCCCAAAAACCTCCCACACAGCAATACCATTCAGACATCATCACATTAGGAAACCCCATTATGAAATATTCAGATAAAAAGCACTTGGGTTAAGGGTGGACCAAAACCTTGTGAATCAAAATTAATTCTGTGTGCGTTCCTGCCTGTTTATGCAAACATTTCTTTCTCCCCTCAGCAGACACAAGAAGAGTTTCTACAAAACATGATACTTGTTGCATAAAAGTACCGTTCTTCTAATTAGCAGAGATATTCATGGCAGTGAGTGGAAGAAAGCTTTTTCCCTTGCCCTATTCTGCTGTAAAGATGTGCTATCGTTTAGAACATCACTTAATTAAATACTAGAAACGAGGACACTTTGGAATTGAATAATTCTTTTCTCCAACAATTTTTTCTAGTGTTCAAATACTGGTCTGAAAAAAAACCCTAGCCTTGTCACAGTCATCTGGTAGTTAATTGGTTTTTTATTTAGTTCAATATTAAAGCATGAACTTTGAGGAAAAAATTAATTCATTGCTCTCCAGTGTGGACAACTGGCAGGTAGTGATTGTGTGGAAAGAAAGAAAACAACTCCAAGCCTTTTTAAAGCCCAGGATCTGATCTTGGTATCATCTCTCATCTTTTACAAAACTCTAGCTGACACGGGAAATACATATTTTCTCTGTTAGCATTAAAAAGTAAACTGAAGGTAAGATTTTTCAAAGGCAATTCTTGCTGCTCTCTTGATTCCCATTGAAGCCACTGGCAAAATTCTTTACTCCCTGCCCAGAGACCAGAACATGCCAAGCACATCTGAGCCCCCCACGTACACAAAAATCGATAAATGCCGGTTTGTATCATCTAGACTGTGTCAGGTCAATGATGTGGAGACCCAAAGGTCATCTTGACCAGCCAAATCCACTGGGAGGACTCCTCCCTTCGAGTTGCCTCTTTAGCCACAGCACACAGCTTTTCTCATGGTGCCATTTTTTTGGGAAGCTGGAGAGATCCTGCTGGTGCTGCCTTTTCCTTTCAGCTTTGCTCCAATTCAGACAGTTATGGGAGAGGATAGCCAGGATTCCCCATGGCAGGAGAAGGGAGTGGTGGGATTACTTTGGCCTGTCACAGTGCACAGGGCAACCCCAGCCAACATGCCAGGGCTGGGCAGAGCTACTTGGGGCCAAACTGGGAGTCAGCTGCAGGAGTTGCCAGGGCACTTGGGGGCTGGCCCAAGGGGTCATCATTGCACTTCCTTTAGTCAGTAGGCATAGGCACAAGCCAGATCAGTTGGAAAGTGATAACAAGACTTGTATTGACACCAGGAAGAGAGGGCTTAATACAGGGGATAAAGGACAAAGACCATCTCAGGCATCCAGGGAAGCTTGATTTTATAGAGCAGCTGCTGTCCCCATCCTCCCCTTGTAACTGCCTTGCACAGATCTGTCACCAGAAATGCTGGTCCCCATCCCTGCTCCTGCATCAGTGATGTCCTGCCAGGCAAGGGGGACTGAAGGGAAGTCACATGCTAGGGAAGTGAGACCCTATTAACTGGAAAAAACCCTGACAGCACATGCCTCTACCAATGTGCTCTTAGAGGAAAGGCTGCTTGATAGGGATTTTGGCCCAGTGCTAAAACCAGGTTAGCAAAGACAAGGCAAGTCACAATTTCTGGACACCAGTGGATCACTGTGATCATTAAAAACTACAGACTACCTTGTTTTATTTGGCTGGTTATCATCCAGTAGCTAGCATGGACTGGGGACAGCACTCTTCCTGGTGAGAAGCAGTAAGGGAGGGAACAGGGATCAAAAAGATGCTGCAGAATCAGTGGGGAGTTAACAAACAAGGAGACTGCAGTCTCTTCATTAGCACCAAATAAGAGCAGTTTTGAAACACATGAAACGTTTTGCTGCACCATCTGTTTTGTCCAGCTAAATTCTCACATTAATCATCTTTATTCCTCGTGAGTAATTCCCTTATGGGGAATCTACTGAGCATGTTTAAATTTATTAAAACTATCACAGTTTATTAAGAGTCCATACCCAGTGTCTTCTGCCTTACACACCTGATGAAGGGGAGAGAAAAACAGCTGTAATCACAAAATGGTTTCTCTCATCTTTGTACCTCCCAGTGTTATTCATGGCAGTAGTGGGTATTGGTTGCAGTGACATTTCTTGCATGCCTACTGCAGTGTGCCAAGCACCATGTTTCTCCAAAAACCATATGCCAAAACTTTTAGAAGAGATGCAGATGTGGTTACATCTGGTTTAAAGAGGAAAGCTCTCACCTGCTCTCTTCTAAGCTAAAGTACATAAGTCTGTTCCTAATTTTTAACACAGACAGATTTACCAGCCAGCCTAGGTAGGCATCAGCCACATGATCAACTCTGGATCACATCTCCCAAGACAGCAAAAAAGACTTTTTGCCTTCATTACTCTGTGCAGGTAACCAAAGGGAGGCAAAGAACAAGGTTGGCATCATGAGGAACCAGGGAACATTTGATATATGGCAGGACTTTGTATTCCAGAGGTCTTCAAGATGTTCATCTCTGATAGGACAAGAAAATACTGAAATGGTTTCCATTAAGTTTGTGTTGCAGCTGCATCAAAAGACAGGGAATTTTTAATGACAGAAGAGTGACTCATTTTTCTGGTGTGAATTGTCACACTATCTCAGTTTTCTCACTTATATTAGGAATACCAAAACATTTTTTTTTCTTATCAATAACGGAAATTACTTAATGTGTATAAGGGGCTGTCAAGCCACAGACAAAGACTGAGCAAGATTGCAAAATCCAAGCCCCTTCTCCTTAAGCCTGTCAAACCCACAAGTGCTGTCAGAGGAGGAGCTATGCTATCCCATCAGTCACACTGGTGACACAAATCCATCCCACAGGACAGTAACCGCTTCACCACACCCTTGGCTGGAGCCAGGGCACTGCAGGGGCATGGCTCTTTCTGCCCACTTTGCATCAAGACCAGTAACCTCTGTGAGGTGCCACGTCCCAAGTCCCCAGCTTTTGTCCTCCCCAGACCACAGCCCAGAGCTGCTGGCCTCACACACACTTTAGTAAAGCTATCTCGGCTTGGTTTGCATGGCACAGAGAAATAGGAAACTTGAGCACAGCCAGTTTTTTCCAGCCAAAAGCAAACACAGAGGCAATTATCCCTGCAAAACTCCCTTTGCAAGCTGAACACACACCATCCAGGCAACCTCTTTAATCTCTACTGGCTAGTTGCTCCCTGCTGAATAAGCTTACTTCTCCTTGAGGGGGTTGCCAGCCTAACTCAGCTCATGTGCCTAAACTGGCAAAACCCACTGAAGTGTAAACAGTCCATCCAGGGTGTTCAGAGACCCATTCCTGGGTAATTGGCTTCCATGATGATGCATACACACACAAACACCAAACACAGGAAAGCTTCCCCTCAGGTTTGCTCAGAGTATGTACAGTTTTTCACCTGTGATGAATAATAAAGAGCTTGTCCCTTTATTCTCCTGCCCGTGAATTAATCATGTAAGGAAAAAGGGGGATCTGGATGAGTGCCATGGGCTAAAGGATAAAAATCCCATGCACACACATACAGAGCAGGAACATGCAGAAGTGCCATATGGAGAGTAAACAAGCTGTAGTGACCTTCTCGGGCTTTATCAAGTATTCATGGGAAGCAGGCTCATGGGGATACAAAACTAATAATAATGAACCCACCAGCATCCTGGCATGCTCTGGTTCTCCCTTCTGGCAGCACTGCCTCCCCTTTGTGTGCCAGATGCCTGTCAGCCCAGCAGCCCAGCCTGCCTGGTGGTCTTCAGCCCTGTGCTATTACTTGGAGCTAAAGCACAGGAGGGTGCAGCCATGTAGAGGATTTCTTTGTATCCAGGCCTTTTTAAATAGAAAAGGGCAGACAATGTCAGACCTTCAGGGAGACCTGGTAATCCACGGGCTCCGCTAATTTAAAAGGTGAAGACCAGCACCTTGCAACACCAGTGTCAAGTTTTATACTCTTGTGCCTTCAACACAGACCTTGGGGTTTTTTCCCAGCCTCTGAGGAACGTGGTCATTAGGCACTTTCTGGAGATCAGGGACAGCATATGTTACCAAGTTAGTGACCTCAGACATGAAAGGAGTCATCTTATTAGAAGCTGGCCATTCAACCATAGCAAATTACATTTCTTGAAGGATTTCAGGCTTGAATTTTCATTTCACAATACATTTCAAAGGAAAAATAGGACCTCCTAAACAGATAGCTGGAAGAATGAAATATGCAAGATGGGATGATTTTTCTAAAGGACAATGATCTATTTAAAAGCAACACAAATACACTGAGTGGAAGTGATCCAAATTATGTTGATGTGACTACTTAAGAAAGCTAAACGCAGGCAAGTCTTTGCATCATCAGTGCTTTCAGTTTTAATCTCTCAGCAGTAAAGAGAAAAAATGGTAATGTCATTTCTTGAAAGACAGTGGCAGTATCTTGATTTTGGTATTCTTTGCTTCTCTTTGAACTGCTTTTTTCTCTCCTACATACTTCAGATCTCAAAAAAGTTATTTTAAAATAACAGATGTAATTGCCCAGAGGTGAGATAGAAAGGAGACAAAGAAGACCTGTATAAAGACTGAGGGCAAGAATGGCTGGACAGCCTCTATAAAAACAGACTGGTTACCAATAAAAACAGAACTGGAAGTTTTTGAGGGCTTATACGTTGCAGAAAGTAACTTAGGTCAGTTGCAGTAACTACCTGAAGGTGAATACTGCAGCCATTGCAAAGAGATTTGGTGAGCTCAGAAAATATTTACAGGTATGTAGGGGTAGAGCCAAAGCCTTCTGGAGCTGCCATCCCCCCAGACTTGCCCCACTGGGCAGCAGGGGTTTTCCAGGGTGAACAAACCACTCCATCACAGAGCTGCTGCTTTGATTTCCCCCCTATACTTTCAAATTACTCTTGTATCTCTCACTTTCTCAGGCTATAAAGTGTCCCTGTGATAAGTTAAACAGTGGTGCTGTTTAACTTGGGCTTGGGTGGCTGGGAGTAGGGTGGGTGTGTGCCATGGGATAAGCTGCATTTCTCCTGTACTTGTAACCACCTCCCTCGTGCTTAGCCCATTAATCCAATATATATGGACAGACTTCTATTCCAGGCACCTGAGCAGGTCCTGCTGCTAATAAAAAATCCCAAACAAAATAAAGAAACAGGGGTAAAAGAAGATTTATTTTCTTTGTCCTCATGTGAAATTGCTTCAAGAAAACCACATTCATTTGTGTTTTATTGGTGAATAAATTGGTATTACAGTGCTGGGAAATGCTGAGTGAAGAAGGCCAAAGAGGAGGGAAAACAAAACTCAGCCCTTCAACTACCTGGGGGTGGGGGGGGAGCAAAGCTTGAGGGGAGAGACAAAGAGAAGATAGTGGGAATGGATGGAAATCCGTGAGGTTCCAGGGATGAATGGGAAGATGAGGGCAAGGAGGCAGCCATACACAAGAGGCAGTGCAAAAACACATTAGTGATTATGATGCAATTTTAACCCTCGAGGTGTTTTGCTCTTACTCATTACACACAGGAATTTTTCCTCATGATCAGGCACAGACACTCAGGCACATGCCTACATCCTAACTCAAGACCAGACCAGCACTCACCACCTTGCCAGAAGCAGTCTCTGCCTTTGGACTGGCACACCAGCACTCATGTTATAACAGCAACATGCTCCAATTCCTTATTTTGTCCAAACTAGCTCCCCCTTCCCTGCACCAGGGGCTCCTAAACACAGAGTTGTATCCCATCTGACCCACGGGAACACGACACACTTCGGTTTTAATTCAATCCAACCTTTCCGCTTGCATGGTGTTCTTTGCTCAATGTCACAGCAAGAGCAGCTTCCTGATTGCCTTGCTACATGTTTATAATTAATTTCTCTCAGGAGGATTACAGCCAATATTATTACCAAACACATTTCCTAAGTATTGGAGAAGGATTGGTTCCAAAAAATACATGTGATTTATTTTCTCCCTAGGGAGCAGACATTTATAAGTAGCAGATTACTGACATGCCACAACCAGAAAGCAAAACATAATAGCAATTAATAGCATTGTGAAGGAAAGCCTGCCTGCTGCAGAGACCTCTCAACAACAGCAAGCTGACAAAATCCGTGTCACAAAATCTGTTGCAGGACTCAAAATACCAAGAAAGATTAAGAATAAGAGTGTGGGATTTAAACTCCTTGCAGCAGAGAATATCCTTTTATTCTGCTCTTGAGCAGCACTGGGCAGGCAGAGGTCCTGCCCTACAATGGGTGCTACGAGCATCAGCACTAGGGATGAGGGGTAACGCATACCCAGATTAAAACACCCTGGGTGTTTCAGAGGAACCAAGGCCTTTTGATAGGATAACTTTCAGAATAAATTTCAATTTTTTCCTCTTTTAAATCTTCTTTTTCAGAGAGAAAAAGAAGGGAGATATTATTCTTTTTTTTCTTAAAAATTCATGAAGTTGCCCCTCTTCCCCCACTTTCCATACTCTTCTGCTTAAAATTCCCTCCAATGTGTGACAAGTAACTTCAGCTGAGATTGTCCTTAAGCAAAAGTAGCTTTTCCTAGGAAAACTGGCTTCTGGAGAATATACCTTTGACCAGCCCTGAAGGAATTAAACAAGTGGCCATGGCATGATTTTGAATCACTGCTCTCTTAACGTAAAACATAGGAAAACTTGTCATGGTCCTACTCAGTTCAATGGCCATTTAGCCCTATGCTTCCCTGATGAACCACTCCATGAAAGGAGCAGAGGGGTCTTGCTTAATCAAAAAAACACTGCCCTGCCAATCCAAGCCACAGGTGCTTGCCAGAGGCATCTCTGCATGCACAGAGAGAACCACAGCACTACAGAGCTCTGTCACATCCCAGGCTCTTTAGTGAGGGTCCTCCAGGAAACAGTGTGTGCACAGTTCATCTTCTTCCCCAGGGCTGCCTTTATGCCCTGAAAAGGTGCCTGTGGCTGACTTGGTGAACCTGAGCCCTGTAACTCTCCAGCCTCTCTCCCTCATTAGCTCCAAAGACAACACAAGGATCATGACAGAGCATGGGGGCAAACCAGCCACCCTGAAACCCAGAGCTGCAAAAAGCCACGTTAATGAGGGCTGGCAAGCCCCTGCTTGTGGGTGATTTGAAAATCAATTCCTAATTGCCCCTGCAGGTATGACCTCAACTGTTTCCCAGACAAAAAACTTGAGATCTTGTGCAAGAAAACTGCTTTCACTGAAAAATTACCAGTGAAGATTTTCAGCTCTTCCCAGCAACACATGGCCAGCAGGGTTGAAAAGGAATAAAGAGGATCTGCCAGAGGATGGGCTCTCTATTTACCCACCTGTATAATCAGCACTTAAAACTTTACCATGTGAAGAGAATAGTCTGCAAATGTTGGTAAAACATTTTTCAAGCCACAGAGAGAGAATCAAAATTTTAAAAGTGTGATTTTCCCTATTCCATTGTAGCTTTTACAATTGTTTCAATGGGTAAGCATGGGGCTGATGATAATTGGGGCTGTGCTTGTAGAAATTCTGGACATTGCTGAGATCTTTTCACAGATATCCCAGATGTTGCAGCATGAAAACTTTCACTTAAAGAAAGTGCTTCTGCCTGTGAAAATAACTTACTGGATCTTGAAATAACCATGATAATAGATATAGAAACTTTCCACCTATGCTTTCCAACATAATGACCTACAAGATTTTTAGAACCTAATTAAGAATGTTAAAGTTTCAACAGCCTTAACCTTTTCAGTACCTGATGCAGAATATCCCAGCTGGTGCTGGCAGCCTGTGGTTGCCCCATTGCCTTTGATGAGACATGCATTTGAAAGGATGGCATGCTACAATTAACTCTGTGGGTCTGAACTATGAAAAGAAGTGCTGGGATGGAAGAAAAAGTGAACTCTTCACCTCCAAATTATACCAGTGGGACTGATTATGGTAATGCCAATTTAATAATACAACAGTAAGCTTGTTCTTCCCCTTTCGTGACTCAAAAGTCCACTTTGCTCCACAGTGTCCTTATTTTGATAGCAATGAGCCTGGAGCCTGGCTCTCAGCCAGGTTTATGAGCTTTTCCTATCTTTTCTTTTTTTTTTTAAAGTAAACTTCACTCAGTAACAAAAGTAAATCCTTGATATAATCATGACAACAACACAGCTTTTTTATGTAGCACTGGCTACCATCAAATTATGGCTATTTAAGTGGAGAACTTCAGGCTTTTGGTCTTAGCTCTTAGAGTACTAGCTGGGAAGACACCACTGTATTCAAGTCTGGTTCTCCATCTTCTTCTCCCATTTTCTTTTCAATTGGGATAGTGGGTCAGGTGAACCTATTGTCTCACCCTGTAGGATGGTTCTTCCACTTTTCAAGACAGGACAAAAGTCACTGGACTTTTCATTCGGCTTAAAAAATTTTCCAAATGCCTCAAAGTTTGCCTTATCTTTTTATTAGTGTAACTAACTGAGAACAATTTCCAGTTTGTAATGTCTTGGGTTATGGCATGGGCGTGCATTCCTTTTGTACTACATGGCAGTGGCTACAGCTGATCAGAAGTGTACAAATGTAAATGCTTCCCTGTGTAACCTATAAAGTAGGGGGACTTGAAATCCTTAAGGACAATTAAAAAAAAAAACAGATTTGTTAATAACTTTACTGCTTGCCTGAAAGCCTTAGAAAGATTAATTTCTCTGTTGTTCGTGAAGGCAGAGAAAGAGGGTTTTGCTTGCTTCCTCAGCACTGTAACCCTGAATGTCTCCCAGCAGCAACAGTAGTTTTATATTGAAATTTGAAGTCATGAATAGCTCATGTTTAAAACAGCAAGTTGTTCCTCCTGGAATCAGGACAACAGGGCATGATTTCAAAAATAACACATTTTGGGTTGTCTGAATTATCGGTCTTAGACATCAACATTTTGAAAGCATATATTTGAGTTTCCTTCCAACAGTGTAAAAGCAGGCCCCTGGCTAGCAGGACCCCTAAGCTTTGGGTCTTTCTACCTCTTGTCTGCACTTGTAGCATTCCTAAAAGACTGCAGAGACATATGGGAATCCTTAAGGGGGAGGCAGGTTTTTAAAGGGTGCCTCTGGTGGATATGACTGCAGGTCTCTGCTCTCCAAGTAGTAAAGTTATTTTTGCACCGTGTTCCTCTGACTTAGGTTCATAATTCCTGTGGTTTGGTTTTGTTTGTGTTTTTTGGGTTTCCTTTCACCCTCTGGCAAATAGTTACAAGGACAGGAGAATGAGGCATATTCTGTGGGTATCTCTGAGAGACACCTGCACTCTTTTTGTCATAGGCTGATCTCATTAATGCTTGTAACACTCAGTTTATTCCCTCATTTATAACTGAAGGCCCACTTCCCTATGTATTCTCTAGAGAGAAATACTACTTTATGAATTTCTAGTCAATTTTATGTACTGATACCTAAAACTTATTCTAATTAGTCTCAGCTTTAATAAGGAAATCAGTGAAAATTCAGCATGTTAAGACAAATGAAGCTGGATCAGTTGCAATCTATATCAAGCATGTAGATTACCCCATATACACCTATCTCATAACCATAACTAGCTAATCAGATTGCTCGAGTCCAATTATTTTAAATACTCCTGGCAATCAATAGAGATTCATCCCTGTAAACCTATTTGACCCCTTTCCTCAGTGAGACATGATTACACACATAACAGTCCTCTATTAACCTTTGACAGAGGCAGGAATTAGTGATCAAGTCTGACATATAAGTAGTGGAAAGTTGCCAAGCAGTCTGAAAAACAGCCATCTTCAGAATGAACCCAACACTGTGGCCTTCTAAGAGAATAGAAATTCACCTCACAAGGTGGATACTAAAAGATAAGAGAGGCTTCATTGATCTTTCATTTCTCCCTACTGCACCATTGTTAATTGCAAATGATAAGAGGAAGAGCATTCAACATAAGCAAAGCTTTTCAATATTAACCTCAATAAGTGAATTAAGCAGCAATACCTCACATAAAATTAGAGATCACTAATGGGTCAAGAAATGGAATTCATTCTCGCTCTGGGCAATCAGAACTCTCTGATGATAGACCTCTGCAACTTACTGTGAGCCTGGTAATTGCTGCCCATTACTGCAATAATCAGAGTCTGACCTCAGGGATGAGCCATACCAAAATCTTGGGACGAGCCACACCAAAATCCTACTGGATTTCAGTGGCAGCAGGGCAGCAGCCTCCACCAGCAGTCCAATCCTTTGAAACATCCCAGTCATCCCAACAATTCATCCTATGCTCTTGAATAAGACTAAGTCATTTAAACTGCTTCCAGAATAGCAAGGGGTTAAATCCATCCCAAGGCTATTCTGTTGAAATAATGATAAATCTGGAGCAGTGTTAATTAACAACTGTGAGAGATTCTTTCCCTATTAGCAGTAAAAAACCCATGACTATTCACAGGCAGCTGTATTTCAGCAGTAAAGGTGTAATTGATATTGAAAATTTCCAGTTAGCTTCTGAATCTCTTAGGCATTGAAAAGCTCAAGGGAGAGAGTAATTCTCTTTCTACAGGGGAAGGCATCAAGAGCAGCTGTGCAGAGGTCAATGAAATAAAGCTAGTGGAGAAAGAGACACAAAGCCTAGAGTAATAAATATAATCTTATTCCCTATCCTAATGCAACTTGGTTTTGCATCATGGGGAATTTGTCATACCTGATTCAAAGGTCCAGAAATGCCAAAAAAACAGCCTTAATAGAAGCCAATGTATCATGCTTTCAAAAAAACCAGAAACACCCAGAGACAAAAAAAACCAAAACAAAAAACACCAACCTCTATTTCCTGAGAAAAAAAAGAAAGAACATACCTACAAAAATATATGGCAATGTAGGAAAATTCCATCACAGCCTCTCCCATGTTCACTGTGCTGAGCACTGGCTCACACAGGTTCTCTGAGGGCTGTTCCAGAGCCCAGGCCTGGGTGCAGTGTGAAGGAAAGGGTACGTGCCTGGCCTCAGCAGAAGGGAAGCTCAAATCAATGGGTACTGAAAACAGCTGGAGCTACCAGAGCAGTGCTTGTAACAGCTGAAGGCTTCTGCTGGTGCCTCTTCTCTATGTGGTCATGAGGGAGCCAAAGGAAGACTAGAAAGGTTTTTCTGATTAGATTGGTGATGACACTTGTAGAAGGACTTTAGTGACACATATGGGGCAAGTCTACAGTGATTGTGTTCTTGGTTTGGCTGTCAGAGGTGAAAACCAGCTGCAATGTATATTTTCACAAGTTTTACATTTTGATGGTACCTGTAAACTGGCATGTTATGGCACCGAGCCAGTAAGGTCAGTTCTGTGAGGAGAAACCATAGGAGAAATATTAACCTCTAAGGTAAAAACAAACAAACAAACAAACAAAAAACCAGCATCTTCCTCATATTTGAGCGTATAATACTTTAATATTTGGGTTGAGCTGTGAAGAGCAGATGAACAGTAACTTGATCCAAATTACTTTCATCTTGCACAGATTAGATCCTCACAGTTCTGCCCTAAAGCCAGCTTGATAGCTCACATACTTGTTGATGTGCAGTGAGCTTGCTCTGTCCTTTCCAGTGCCCTAACCATGACTGAAAGCTTTTGATATTTATCCTCATATCACACCGTAATGTAAAGGAAAGCTATTACTCCTTCCTTGCACAGATGAGAAATTCATGCAAAAAAAAGACCAAACCCAAAAAAAGAAATAAAAGGCTAAGCCATCAAGTATTTTTAAAGTGATGGGAGTTAGACACCTAAACAACTGGGTGAATTTGGATATTAAAGAGTCATCTACTGTCAGGCAGTAATTCCTACTAATTTACAGATTTGAAGGGCTCCCTCCCCACTTGCTCTATTTTTTTTTTAATCCCACAGTCCTGGATTTGGTTTGTGCCTTGTGTCCTAAGAGCCATTTTATGGGTCCTTCAGCCCACAGCCAACACTCCCACTTCTCTCTGCTGCTTGCAGCAGTGAGCTTACAAAGAGTGAGCTGCTGTGTTTCAATGACATTGAACTCCTGGAGCAACTGTCTGGGACAATGAGAGTTTGGGATACCCTGGAATAGTTCCTGCCATTTCCAAGCCATCCAGGAGAAGGAACCATACTAAATCCCTGCAGTCTAGGGAAATGCTAGACTTTTTCTCTGTGCAAACACAAGGGATTTAGAAGTGCTCCATTTCACTTTTTAATTCTGCAGATATTTTGTGTCCTTAATGCTGTTGTTTAAAACATGCAACACTGTGCTTTAAATATGCATGCTCATGTTGTGCTTGCAGACCCTTGCAATAAAACTGATGGTGCCCTCAAAAAAACCTCATCTAAAAGTTTATTTCTAGCAGTACTTTAAAAAGAAGATAGCAGGGTAACCATTCTAGAATTCTGCTGTGAAATAATTACATGTTTTATAACTTTTATCTTCCTCTGACACTGATCTCCTGGGCTTCAACATAGTGGGGTTCTCTACAGTTGAGTGGCAGGAATATACAAGGATAATTTCTCTCCAGCTCCAGCTATCTAGATCTTATAACCCACAAGACAGTGGCCACTTACATTTTGGATGGTCACAGAGGTATCCTTGCTGATGTTCAGAGAACGTGTTGTTCACCACAGCAAGCTCTGCAGGAAATCAAAGAGCTGTTTTACATCCACCTGTCTAGTGCTGTTTTGTGTATATGACTAAATCCCCTATTAACTTCTTATCTCCAATGTCCCAGTTTCATCTCCCCCTATTAAATTGTCTCTCTGCCAGTCAGTTACGATTTCAGAAAAGTCTTTCAAAATGGGATTTTTTTCTTTGGAAATCAATTCTCTCACAACTGATCAAGTGGGGAAAGCTGGCACAGGATGGTGGGAAGTCTCAAGGGAAAAGAACTGAAAGAACATGTTAAAAAGAAGTTGCTTATGAAATTCATTCATTTCATGCCTGACTGCTTCTCTTCCAATAAATAATTGCAGTAGGCCAGAGACAGGAAAAGGTCTCGTTAGATCTCTTGGCTCTTCAAAACATAAAACCTGCATAGCACAGACATGATTCACAAAGGGCTTTAAGGAACACAAACACCTTGGCACAACGGAATGCTCAGCAACGTGGTTGGAAGCATGTGTAGAAATAATGACAAAAGCACATAATGAAAGCTTCCCAGAATTGTGTGTGTCCCCACCTCCAAAGTGGAAAATAAATCCCTTCTGCAAGATCTGTGTTTCTTCCTCCCCATTTGCACTCTCTCCCCCACTGTCTCTCTTGGAAAGGATAGCAATTCATTGTTCATTGGGCAAGACTAAAGGTGCCTCAGGAAACTGTTCTTTCACACACACACTTGTGGTGTTTTATCACTCCCAGTCCTGCACATTTGGTTGCATTTTTCAGCTTTCAAGAACTTCAGAGGGAAAAGCCCAGTACCTCATCCCTCTAAATAAGGCAGAAATTTTTTAAGGTATTTTGCTTTCAAACTGCTTTGCTTTTTCCTTGTGTTGTGTTCCTCATCCTGTCACCAAACTGGTAAACTCTTTTCCAGCTCATACATGTAGTCAGGTTCAAGTACTGGGCAGCAATATCCTAGGAAGTCACAGGATGTACACCCATTATTCCATGTTTTTTTGCAGCCTGTGGTGTTGTACAAGTGGAGATAGGGTGACCCAAATTGTCTAGGAATTTCACATACAATTAATCTCCCCATCGATCTTTAAGGACTTTCCTCCTCCTCTTAGCCTTTATGTGTGTGCCTATACATGGGCAATGACTGATAGGGGTCATTCCTGATTTGCATCGGTGTAAAGGAAAATAAAATCAGGCTCAAAATCCAGTAGGTGCTTTGGGCTCTTCTGACAGGTACTAAGTGCTCAGCAATTTTATTAGTGAGTCACACACCTCCAACCAGTTTTCCACTAAGTGGTTGTTTTAGTATGTTTTGACCCACGAAAAAATGTCATATAATTAGGAAAATGATCAACTGAAGTGCAGGCACAGGTGTCTCTGCTTGTTATTCACCCATGCTGCATGATATTTAGATGGGAAACAGCAGACGTGTGTGTGGTGCAGCCTGCAACAGCCCCAGCATCACCATGGAGGAAAATGCTCTTCTCAGAAACAACACACAGAAGTGAGTTGGTCCCACCCTCTGCAGAGCCCTTTCTTCTCTCTCAGGGATCCAAACCCCCAAGGAATACACCTTCACTTCTCTCCTTGCATTTCATTTTGGAGATAAATCAGACCAGACTAATCTTTCCTGCACACTGAAAAGACAGTGTTTTGTGTCCTTTCTAGCATGTGCCCATGATATTTCAGGGATTGCACCAGGGCAATGGGCCTGTGGCAGGCTGACATCATCCTGCCCATGCTGAAATCCATCCTGCAGTTACACTGTGGCCGCTGCCTTGGCCCACCTCGCTTGGGAATAACTGATCACTCTGCTCACAGGACTGCAGAAATGTTTCTGGAGCTCCTCCTGCACCCAGAAGGATGGGTTCTGAGAGCTGGGAGCAATACCCTATGATAACTAGTGGAGCAAAAAAAAAAACAAACAAATTAAAAACAAACTGTATTAAGTACATTAGGGAGCGGCTTGGAGCATATGACTCCTGGCCCACACAGTCTCACCAGTCTCTTCCTGCTTCTTTCTCAGTTTCTTACACCACAAAATTAATTCCTTTGAAAAGAGGAGAGAATTGCCCTTTATACTGTGTTTTAAAAATGACCCTGTGATTAAAAAGCAGATCTTATTTACTTTCAGATCCCAGCAGGATAGCAAGTGATACAGTTTCCTGTGCCTTGTCCCAGTTTAAGTACCCAAAGAGATTCTATTTAATCTTGTAAAGTACTAAATAATGGGTCAAAGATGTAAGGTGATGTCACTTTTCAAACCTGCTGCTAAGAGGGGAAATGAAGGTACAAAAGCAAGATTCAGTAGCAACTCCAGACTGTCCCTGACATGGCCAGTGCAACTTATCCCAGTTCAAGGATTCTCCATTCACTTCAGGATGAGAGCAGCACTCCCAAGTAACGCATCTCTGAGGAAAAGGCATTTATTTTAGAGCTTCCTTTGTCTCCTGCCTGCACAGAGTAGAGGGGCAGTGGTCTGTTAGAGGCCACTAAATACAAAGAGAAGGGATGGCTGCAGCTTGAACAAAGGACACAAACCAGGAGGCAGCAGATGCACCAGCTTTCCTTCCTGGACTGTGTCCTTCTAACTGTGGCATCTGTTGCCAGCGGGTATCATCAGAAGCTGAGAGGAGAAGTAACATGGAAGAGACTTCATTTCTACCCACTGTCACATATTTGAAAGGAAATTTGGGTCTGTTTCTCTCATCTCCACTACCAGCAGGATTGCTGTTGAGCTGGCTTCAAATTTCAGACTGCTTGTTTGACACATTCCTTGCCAGCATCTAGGAGTCCCTTGGTCTCTCCTTTAGCTTTAGCTTCATCTTCTACTTAGTGCTTTGAAAAATAAATAATTCAGATGCAGCAGCTCCTACTTTGGACCTACCCTACTTGGTTGAGATCCTTGGGCCATAAAGGGTGACAAAATGATCAGATAATAGCAAAGCTGAAGATCACATCTGAGATCCATCTTCAGCCATACATATGACCTTTGATGTCTCACAAATGTTTTACCCAGAGGCATCTTTTTCTCCAGAGCACTTCCAAGATGCTTCACCAGCTTTTCTGGAGCCTGCAGTGTTTAGCCCCTTTGGGGAATCGCCCTCTGTCAATGACATTCCTCTTCCCTTATTCATTCCTATTCAGAAGCTGGTTAAAAGGGAAGAAAGACTGAATTTGGGAACAGGGAGCTGGAAGATCTGGCTTCCTGGTCTCAAGTCCTACGGTGTCTGGACATCAAAGGAAGAGCAGGTCAAGCTTTGTACTTGCCTCCTGAGCAGCAGCAGCTCCCATGCACTGTCCTCCAATTTACCTCACCCACCACCAGCCTTGATTTCTCCACAACTTCTTTCCAAATCTGTTTTCACATCAGTGTGTTACTGAGCCACTCTAAATAAGCAATTCAGCAGCTTATACCTGCAGAAATCTCTAAAGAAAACTTTGATTCAAATTTAAAGGTCATTTTATTTGTATAAATGCAGGAAACTTTCAAAGTAGCACCTGGAATCTTCAGAAATGGTGTATAACATTTCTAGTGAGAACTACATTGGATCCACACAGGTTACATTTCACTACAGTTCAAAACACCTCTGTGAAAAAGATGACAATCTCAGAAACAAGCTGTTGAGTGGACTTCAGGGAGAACACTTGTTCAGGAAAGAATAGATCAAAACTTTAAAACCAGGACCCTGATGCTTCATGTTGGAAATGCAAATGTGACTGTAATTGGAAGCTGTCAGCTCCCAGGTAACAGTGGCAAATTAGGGTGATGAACCAAGGCAAGAAAGTGAGGTTATAAATGGAGACACACTTTGCTGTCGGCAGGCTGACACAGTCATATGTGAAGGCTGCATTGCAGAGCACTATTTATAACAGCACTCATTTGGAATAGGGCTTAACACTATGCCAGGTAGATTTAGGTTTAAGAAAAAAAGAAAATGGTAGAGGGTATATTTTTTCACTGAGTTTCCTTCAAGTCTCATTTCCTCCCTTCCACCCCCGCTGTGGAATTTTCCCTGTGCCTCTGCTGTGTCTTGTTCCACGGTGTTGGACAGGTGTCTTCACTCCTGATTTCAGTCTTTGCCCTCCATCCTTTGTGCAGTGCATAACACAGGTCCCACATTTTTTCTTTGCAGAGGCAACAACAATTGAAAATGGAATAATGGCTCATTTTCCTTCAAAAATCTGTTTTAAATACATATTCACACACTCTAGAGGATTGTGGTTTAAGCTAGAGTATATCTTACCAAGATCCTGGTTTTCTGAAGGAGGATCAGGGGGTTTTCATGAGGCATAGATCTGTAGGAAAAAAAATCTAAATACCTTCTCATGCTGCTTTAAGCATCTTTTCTCTGTACTTGGCCCAAAATGAGTCTGTCCACTGTATGAAAACTACTATGGATAGATGACCTCTGAATGCTGTTGAAGATAAAGAACAGGTCAGCAAACAAGGAAAGACAGACTTGAATGGGCCAGTCACAGTAACACTGTGGGTAACACAGATTGGTGGTGTTACCACCCAAACAAATCCATCTCTGTCCAGGCCCAGACCGTGCCCCTGTGGATGCACACCATACCTTTGGCAGTACACCAATTGCTCTCAGAGGTGCCTTGAGCTTTGCATCAATCACGTGGGGAGCCTAAAGGCCCATGGGGTAGAGTACTATTAGATGGCTCATATTAGGTTAGATGACTCCCACTATTTTGGCCAGATCCAAGGGCTCCTGAATTTGAATGAAGTATTTTCTCTTGCAGTCTGGGCTCACACACCATTAATGTGGTGCAGTCCTACCAGTTTAGTACCAACATGGCATTGCAGCATTTATGTGAGGAATGAAGCACTGGAGATGGGTTTTATTAGGGGAATTTATTGTGAGGAACAGAACCCTTCTCCTCCTAGGGTGGGACCGTTGTCATGTTCAGCCTCCTTGTTTATGGCTGGAAAACATCTCAACATGGTAAGGCTATAATATTTACAGAGAAAAGCTACACAAAAATTTATTAACACCGTAAAGCGCCAATTTCAGGGTACGTTTTATTAGCAGCAATAATTACTAATCAGTTAGCTTGCTATTTCATATTACAAGACCTGCATTTACCATCAACTGTCATCTGCTCCCTAAGGCTGGCATAGGTCAGTGATGCAACTCTGTTTTAGATTGTGGTGCACACTTCTCCCAACTTCCATTGATTACGACTAATTAAAAGCTTATATCATAGAAAGACCAGATAAAATACACTTTAAAGCCATTCTAAAGCTTATGCCAGCAGTAAAATATTTCAAATTAAAGCATAAGAGTATTTCCCACAATATATTACTGTACTGGTTATGTTTTTGGGCTTCCCTGCTTTAAAGAAATTTATTAAGCTGGAAAATGTCCAGCTTTGAGTCAATTTTATCCCAGATTAGTTATATGTAGATAATTATGTAGCCAGAAGGGTTTGCAGATGCACATCCCCATGGAGTGGCTAAGTCTCTTTGCAGGGTGACACAGCATTAGCAAGCTTTATGGAAGGGAGAAAACTCTCAGAAAAGAAGAGGGAAGTTTTTGTCTTGCCCTGCAAGTGTATGCAACTTCTACACCCCAGCTGGCCACAGTAAACTGGTCAACACCAGGATTTCACCTTAGGAGCCAGCAGGAGACCCAGTGCGCATTTTTGTCCCCTGTACACTTTATTTCATTCCTCTCCTGCTCTGTGTTAATACCTCAGCCAAAGATTTAAATGAGCTGGGGCTGAGAATGTCCCACCAATCTCTGTGAAAGGAATAACACAGCTGTGGTTTCAGGGGATTTAGCAGGCAGGTGCTTTGGGGAGCTCACTCCATCTGGCATGGAGTGTCAGCCCACGGAGAGGAGCGCATTGCATCACTGCTTTGATTTTAACACTCTGCTTTTACTGGTGGAGGTGACGGCCCTGGGGCTGTGGCTTTGTCTCTCTGTGCACTTTTACATCTCAGCCTCAGGCTATCATTCTCTTCAGGTGCGACCCAAGTTACTTAAATCCTTCAATGGTTTCTAAAACCCATAAGATATACTCAACACCAAGGTCTCCACAAGCTCAGTTAGGTTGAAGATCAGACTATGGATAGCATGTGAGAGTCTCTTAGAGCCCTAAATACTCCTCTTGTGCTTATATTCTTCCCTTACTTAAACATAATGGCAGTGTAGATCTTGAGTCCAGATTGTTCTTCCTTGCCTCTTTTCTAATTTGGTGATTTCATGTCTCTTTCTCTCTGGGCTAGGAACATGGCATGAATGTTTCAACAAGAAATTTTGCTCACATGTTGCATGTACACAGTCCCACAGGCTGAAGGTATCTCATTATAAACACCTTCACTTACTGTTTCTTATCACTATATGCCAATTTCCTGTTTAATTTAAAATATCTCTTCCTTCCAAATTGCATAAAACTGCAATAACCTCTACCATTACTGTTTTGAACATCAAAAGTTACATCAATTTCTGACAGCTTTCCTTGGTTTACTGACAATATTTAAACAGTGCATATTCTATAGCACTTGCTCTTACTGAGCTGAGTTTCAAAGTGTTCAGCACCCCATATCCCCCCACTCCCCCCACATTTGTCTTCTTGAACACAGTGCTAGAGGAGAGCACAGCTTACAGGATCTTGGGTTGTGGTCGCATTTTCCACCACAGCTCTCAGCAGGTTCATGATCCATCATACAGCCAAGGGTAAACAGAGGTTAAAAAAATAAGTTGACCTTTCACTGACCAGGGTCACTCACAGTGGTTCCACCTTTTTTTTTTTTTTGTTGGGCTGACACAAAGCAGGAGGATGTACTTACTCGCTTTGCCCCACTGCACTAGGTGTCCCAGGCAAAAAAGCAAAGTATGGGATCTTCTTATAATCCTCACCCTATGAATGTTCTGCACTCAGGAGTTCTGTTGTGCAGGTTTTGTGAATGGCTATAATCTGTGATATTTTTCCTTTAAAATTTTTATTTGTATTTCTGCTGAGGAGATTTTTCTAAGCATCTTTTTCTTAAAAGCCTAAAAAATGTTGAGGCTATATGTACTGGTGTGTGTATATGGATAGACCGGGAATGCTGCCACAGCACCACCCAGGAAACACTTCATGATCATAATCTTTCGAGTTCCCCCAAATGTGCAGTCCATAACATCAGAAAATGCATCACCAGCAGCTTCCACAAAAGAGGCATTTTGTGCCTTGCACTGCCATTGTGATACTAAAAACTACAGCCCAATGGCACAGTCCTGAAGGATATTTATCTAACAGACTCCATAAAATTCCTAGTTAGAATTGCTAATTGTCATCATATGGAAGACACTCAGAAGCCATGGATGGCAGTATAATAAAAAAAAAATTAAAATTAAAATTCAAACTCAAAATGGGTACAGCAGAGCTCAAACCCATTCATTTTCTGATGCATTGCAAAACAACTCATCCTCCTTCAGAAAGGTTTCCTCCCCAGGAGACTCCTGCCATCAATACTGTAGCAGAGGAGGTCAGACTGGTAGGAGCAGCATGAAGCAGGCAGGAAAAGGTGCAAGAATCCATGCCCATGTCTACTGGCAATGAAAAGAAAGTAGATTTTTCTGAACATGATTACAACACGTGCTGGAGCCTGCGCACCCTGACGTGGGTGAATGTACCTGAGAGCCTTGCCAGCTATCGGGCCTTTCTCACAGCAAAAAATGATTGCTCTGGGCCTCCTGTGTCACCTCCTTGGAGCATCCTGCTGGGAAATGTCATTAATGAAGCAGCCCCACTGAGAGAAAAATCACTGTGGATTCACCACACAGGGCCAGTGCCTCGGTGCCAGGCACTTCTCTCATTGACTGCAAACATCCCCTTCCAGTCTGATTTTTCCCTGGAAGGAATCCTTATGGGATCTCACTGTACATACCCTTACCTGTCCACCCATTTATTGCTTTATAACCTCTCTGGCAATTTTTAGCTACACACAAATAACGGATCTCTCACACACATTTAGCTCCTACAGGTGTGTGACAGGGTTGGGTTGTAGGTAGGGAAAAACTCCTCTCTCCTTAGCCCCTAGGTAAATGTCTAATGAGTTTTTTAAGCATCAGCATATCTGCACAGGAAAAAGGCAGTGGAAACAAGGCTTCATAACTTTCAGCATGTGCAAAGAAGTCTGGCTTAATATACCCGTTTGCAATGATCTGTCTGGGCAGCCTGATCCTGGAGGGAGTGCAATGCCAGTGGATTAACTGTGCAGCACAGGTCCTGTGGATTATAAAGATGCTCAGCCTCAGTGGATGGAGAGCCTTACTTCTGCACACCTTCTCTCAACACACAGCTGTGAGGCTGGGGTTTGCCATGTGATCACAACTAAGATGTTTCTAACAAATCCCTAGCATAATGCACAACTTGTGCTTATTTTGCCTGATCCAGCAAAGGGCTTTACCTGGATAAAAGGCTGATTGGTTCTGATGAATTGTCTGCCCATACCTAAACAGAAGCAGGGGTCCAGTGTTGTTGTTCTGAACACAAGAAGTTTCTGTGCACTTTAGAAAAAACCCTCATGTTGCATGTAGTAGCAACATTTCTGTGACTCAGGGAAAAAAGACAGCTAGTTATACACAAAATATCCAAATACTGGAATATGAAGATGATGGGAATGTAAGACAGGGTTTATCAAAAGTCTATTGCAGACAGATGCTGTGCAGTTTTCAGCAAATACTTTGCATTTTGGTTCTCTTCAAATGCAGCTCTGTAAACAGTGAATAGTCCCACTGTTAATGACTGGCTTGCTGTATTTATAGAAAGCCAGATGTTATTTAGCTATGGTGGGATTTAACAAGCAGTCTAATAACTGGGGGCTTTTTTTTTTTTTTTTATTTCCAAGAAACTAAATCAGTAAAGCTTTGTTGCACCAACAATCTCAAATGAGAGGGCATCTACTCAAGGTTCAGCAATACCAGCACAGGGAGGTGGTGTGTCACTGTAGGACACAATACAAACAAAGGGAGCAGTTCTGTTCAAGGCAAATGAAAAAACTCTATATTAAAAAATCTGACTCCATA
This sequence comes from Peucedramus taeniatus, assembly GCA_013400575.1. Classification (NCBI taxonomy): domain Eukaryota; kingdom Metazoa; phylum Chordata; class Aves; order Passeriformes; family Fringillidae; genus Peucedramus; species Peucedramus taeniatus. The sequence goes on from WBNO01020617.1 coordinate 126,328, forward strand.
TTTATCTCTTTCTGAAATGCCAGTGTCATTGGAGGGTTACAGTGTCACCTCCTCAATGTCACTGGGCAACCCAACAGTCCATCAGGCTGCTCGTCTCCCAAAAAAATGAAAACAATAAGTTATTTACATAAAGTATGTGGGAAAGTTCTGTGCAAAAATGCAAACATCAGAAGGCTTTAGAAAACTTGAAAATTCAGGGCGACAGTGGTGCTTTTTCTAGAATAAGTTATGCAATTTGGAGAAAGGAGACCCAAGTGTAAATAGAAACAAATGTTCTAATTCTGCAGGGATTCATTGCAAAATAATCCATCCCCTCTCTGACTCTTTCCTGCTTTCTCTGAATAGAGGCAGTGTTCCCACAACAGATACACAGGAGCATCAGGCATACTGGGGCTCTACTATTGGCAACATCATTTGACATTTCTAAGACACTGATAATAACCATTTACCTTTTTTCACCAATCCAGCTGGGTGTCGTTGCTCCTCATTTATTTGCTGAGAAAAGGATTTGAGGCCCCAGCAGCTCTGGGCAGCTGTTGTCCATTTCATACACTCTTCTTCCAAGCAGGTAGTGCCAAGACTCACAACAGAGGCAAGGAACAGACAAGGGGATAGGAGAGAGTAAGCAAATGAACAGCAAAGGAGAAGAGGTCCTCCTGCTTAATTTACCCCACATTGCAAGAGAGAAGGAGCAAACAAAAACAGAGGTCTGCCGGCCCTGGTCTGTTCACCTCAATGAGGGTGAGAGAGAAGGGGTTTTTATTTTCAAAGAGCTAAACTTTTTAAGGCAAGGGTCTATCACCAGTTTCTGGCATTTGCAAGGCTCTTTATACCAGCTAGAGCTCTTTCATTTGGTGGGTTTCCTTTTGTTTCCTCTAGAAAGTCCTGCACAAATATATTCATGGCATTTTGTCCCTGCTCTGAGCCTTGCACACTGGAAATATTGCTGCTTTTTCTCAGTCAGCTTCTGGCTGAGTATGTGAGGAAATGGAGCTCCCTCTTTCACAACCTGAAGCTGATTCCTTTCCTTTGCACAAGAAATATCCCAGCAGATATTAGCACAAGGCTGACAAGGCTGCCTTTCTTTCTGGGTTTACTTTGAACAAAGCAGAAATCCATACCTCAAGTCTGTGATATATGTGGCTCACACTATCAATGTGTTAGCCTGGATTTAAAGAAAATACTTGATCACAGCTCCCGGGGGATCTTGAAGCACAAGCTAGGAATGATAGGCCATCTGTCCCTAGATCAGGGAGAAACATGATGACAGGAGCTGTGTTTGCCCTGCTGCCTTCAATGTCTCATTTTGCATCCTGTCTTTCATTACACTCTTTTCCTCTGTTCCTTCAGACTCCAGCACTCAGGCTTTTTGTTCACTCCTCTGGCAGGTAGGGTACATTGGTGCCCCTTTAGCACCCTACCTCCACCCCATGGGAGAAGGATGTCAAACAGCAGCCAGCCTCTCTGGTTTCAGAAGGTGCTGTACTCCATTAAATACATTAAATAAATTATGTGCTCAGTCTGCAGGGGAAGGCACTGAAAAACAGTTCAGAAACTAAAAGGAAGCAAAGCAAGGAAACATAAATGTGGAGCTGAAGAGCCAGCTGCCCTGCTCTGCAGAACAGTGCTTTCCTTGTCAGGCAGCAAGTCATCTTTGGACAGCTTCATAACAGCAGCTATTAGCTGGATTGTGCTCCTTATTCTCAGCCTTCTCCCCCTTTAAGCTCAGCTGATTTTGCTACTCAGTGCAGAGGAGTCACAGGCAGATGAACCTGTTGTTGTTAAGAGCCTGGTTTCCAATCTTGAAACCCTCTGTTCCTGCACCTACATCTGCACTTAGACCTAAAATTGGCACTTGACACCCACTGTAAGAGGTAAGTGCTGACAGGCTTTCTGAATAATCAGTGTGCAGGTGTTTAATTGCTGAATTAAAAACCTGATTTTGAAAATTGAGCTCTAAGTATCTGTATTTCTGTAACCAACTCTACTATCAACTTCAGACATGCACCATGGGAAAATAGTCTGGCTATGAGGGCCAATTCCAACACTTCTTGAGTGCTCAGCCTCATTTTTGTGCCTCTCCCATTGCATTTTCCTCGGGTGCTCTCCCCTTTCTGCCTGCTCAGATCTAGGGTTGAAAATGGCAAAGGGTATTCCCAGATAACAAAAACCAAGAGCAACTTAAAACTCTCATCAATTCTGCTTCTGAAAGACTTCCCATGGATTCCTGTCCTTCCCAGCCTATGTGAAAACTTGGGGGAAGCAGGTAGAACTGGGGTTCATATCTCAGTTACCACTTCAGTGTTGCTTTTCAGCTGCTCTGAATGGCCCTCTTTTTGTTGAAAGAATGAAGATGGCATTTGAGCAACTGAACTATTTTTCTTCTTATTTCAAAGACAAAGCCTTAAGGACACTCATGGTTAGAATCAAAGCTGGAGAAGATCAACTAGGAGTGAAGTACAAGATTTCTAATGGCAAGAACCAGTAAGTAGCAGACATGCCAGAAAACACTGTGACTTTTCTCCTTTTGAATTCATATAATCAGGACTATTGATCTTCATAGAAATTATGTTTTAAGTAAAGAAGCTTTGCCAGGTTCACTGACAGGAACAGCAGTGTGTTTTCTGCCTATGTTTTGAAGGGGGGTCAGCAGATGATACTGGCTCTATTCTGGCTCATTTTAGCACTCCACAGTAAAGAAAAAACTGTTCTGGCCCAAAAAATATTTAAAAAGAAACAAAGCCCATGTCACCATTAAACAGCACAAGGTTTCCAACACTTCTCTGGAAGAGAACTTTATGATCTGCCTATGAATGTTGGTTTGTCCAAAGATAAACTGTCTGGAGACACTTATTATTAAGAGAAAATTTTGAGATTCATGTTACCCAAGAGCTAATATAAATAAAGCAGGGGAAAGGAAGGAATATTTTAGAAAGGAAGTTAGTGATGTAGGTAAGAGTGTGCTACAACAAAACCAAAACCATCTGTACAGCGGAACGTGATCTCAGTACAGAGAAAAAGCCTTTTTGTTTAAATATCTTTTTCAAGGAAAGGAACCAAAACAGTTTTGCTGGCATTGAGTAGGCACATTTGGGAAAAACTAAACTCCAAGTGCTAGAGATGTGAGTACATAAATTCCTGAGCATCTTTGCTGAACATTCCTACATCAGACTCATATTTTGGATGCTGATGGGTATCATAAGTCTGGCTTTGAATTTGTGTAGTTGTGAGTGTTTTGAATTTTTTTTTAACTAAGTTCTGGCATATTATGGGCCATTGCTGGCCCATAATACCAATCAGCTGCAGAAAAACAATATTCTCCTGTTTCAGTGTTTGTCCTTCCACCCACACACACGCCCCTGAGTTTAACAGCAACTATGGCAGTATATGGCAAGACTCCAAAGGCTGTAGATAATAAACATTCTTAGATTCATTACACACTGAAAACAAATTGCTTAATTTACATATTTAGCTTTACACATGCACTTAAACATACCTGAGTGGACCAAGACATCAGGTTTCATATTCCAAGGCCCTTGCAGATGGCTTAAATTTAGGGCAGTACTAGGCAGCTGCCAGGGATATTTCCTCTTGTTGCCATATAAAACTGTCTCTCCTTGTCCCGTCCACCACACAGAGCAGCACATCTCCTGCCTCTTTCACAACAGCCTGCCACACATATCTGGCCACACAGCACATCTTAAAGACAAGGCTTGAGAGCAAAACATGGATCCAAACTCTGACCTCAAGTCACTCCTTAAGCAGCATAACTAGTACCTAACACAAGTATTACTTCTTGCAGTGGAGAGTCTTCCTCCATCAGACCATTGTGTGAGAGTGACCACATTTGACCTTGTATTTTATATTACTCTCTTCTGATCTTCTCCTTTCTTTTCAATCAAGGATTTTTTTCTTTTTAAGAAATGCCCTTCCAGTGCCACTGTATCATGCTTTACTATTTTACACAATTGCCTTTGTAAGGAACAGTCAATAAAATCCACACTGCTGCTACAGAAATTTCTTCCAATCCTGCATTGCTCGTACTCAAGGTCCCAAAGGATTTCCTCATCCCCACATCTTGACTAGTCCTTTCAACAAACCACAGCTCCCTCCTTTACTCTTTTCTTCTTATTTTTAGCCTGAGCTTCATCTCTGAAATGACTCCCTACAATCTCCCAAATGGAAAAATTCTGAATTTTCTCACCAGGAAGTGGCAGATGTGTTTGAAGGAGAAACCAAACTATGCATGGCACTGGTCCAAAGATTTGTACTGGTCTTCCTTGACTTCTGAAGAGCCCTTGGGACAGAATCCTAATTTAAACTGCTAGCCCCAAGACTTTGCACCTTCTCCCACAAAATAGACTAGATGTAATTGTAGAGACATCATGGCATCTGACACTCACTACCTGTGCCTTCACAGAGGATGTGCAGGGAGTTGCCCCAGGAAGTGACAGCAAAGCCCTGCCCAACCTACTGGTCATTGTCACTGCTGCAATGCCAATGGCATGGGACAAAATCCAGCTCATTTATCTCTGATTCAGACTGCTCACTGAGGTGTGAGGGACACGTGCAGCCTCCTAAAAATAAACAACTCTCATCCTTGGGGATAAGGTACAGCTCTGCTACCTGGACAAGGAGGTCAGTCTTTTAACTTTGAGCGCTAAAGGCTAAATTTCACAGTTCTTTCTTTATCTTCACCCCCCCCCCCCCCCCCCNAACAAACTGTTACCCTCTTTCTCCCAAGCACCACCTTCAGGTTTCCTCACTGCTGCATGCTCCTGGCAGTACCCTAGCTCCCCAAGACAGATTTGAAGTGTTTGTCCCTTAGCCCTGAGAAGGTAACTAAGGATTGCAATAAGCAGTGACAGTACAGTGTGGTTTTTGCAGTGCTTTGTTGCTCCTCCCTCCATTTCTAAAGCTATTTTAATACAAATAGCAAACATATTTCCTTTAGTAACACAATGCATCCCATTTTGATGAAATATGTACTAAAATTATTCCAAGTTATTCAAGATCTTCACTGCTGCTTATTTTCTAGTAATTTTTCTGTAAGGAATACAAGCCTGTTTTATTGTATATGACTCACTCTGCATAGTAGTTCTTGTTTAAATTTAGCTTAGTCTTACCTTATACCCATTTAACTTTTCAGAAAGTTTCAGGGCAGAGATATCACTTATTCCCTTTGTTGCTTACACAGATACATGTCTCTAAGAGCAGTTCAGTGAAGACTCAGACAGGGGCTAATTCAATCTTCTGAGTCCTCTGGAGCTTTGATGTGTTGTCAGAGCAATGGGAAAGCCATGGCTAATCTGAATTTAGTAAGGGATTTAATATCAAGCTTAGATGAAATAAATCAGATGGAAAAAATATGGCATCAAACACACATGGTGGGGTGACCATGGGGGTTAATTGGCAACCTTTCCCTTTGATCATGATCCAAGCATCGTTGAGCCTAAAAAACAGATGTTTGGTTTGCCTTAGGAAGAGGCATGGGGTATGTGTAGTCATTAAAAAAAAAAACAAAAAAAAAACAAACCTAACTATGATGCAAGAACTTTTAAAACTTTCTTTGTACAAGTCTTGTCAAAGACCTTTGAAATCAAGCAGGCCACAGACGAGGTGAATTTAATTGATGGTTTGGGTTGTGTGCAACTTTTCTACATCAAAGTTCTCTTTGGATAATAAAACATTGACTACCTTCACTCCCTTTGGTTCATATTTTTTTCATTTAAAAACTTCACTATTCTTGTCAGTAAGATTTTTTTTCAGGTGCGCTTGTAGGATCACATGCCTAATTATATTCTGAGGAGAGAAATGCAGGAAGAAATTTTGCATTGTGGCCCACCAGCAGCTCTTCTATGCCACAGTCCACAGACTGTGGTGGGATCTCTTTTCAATGACTCTCACGCTGCTCAGTTTTGTTTTTCATGCCTTCCTACAGCCAACAGTTCAGTCATTAACACAGCGACTTGCATTGCTCTATAGGAAGAATAGATATTTATGACAGTAGGATGGGACCAAAAAACACTGCTGTACCTATCAAAAACTGGCAGAGTGGTTTGAGTTGAAAGGGACCTTAAAGATAACCTAGTTTCAACACAGGGGAAACTATTAGCAGCTTCTCAGAGAAGCCACCCCTGTAGCCCCTTTGCGACCAAAACCTTGTCAATACAAACTCAACCCACCTTATCACACAAACTTAATCCAGTGGGTTTCTCTGACCCATCCAACAAGGCAAGCTCAGTAACCATAATTCCAGAAAATACACAGACTAATTCTGTCTCCAGAAACAGGGGAATCTAAATGCTGCCTTAGATGACAAATTCTACCTGTAGCCTCACTGCCAACCTCCTCCCCTTTATTTATGCCTTGCTTATAAGAGACCATGCTTATAAGAATTCATTGTCTTAAAAATGCACAAGTTGAGACTAATAACCTATTGTAAGAAGACCTATGCAGTGTATCTCTAAAACAGAACAATTGTAAGACTTCTTATGAGATATTTACAAAACACGTCATACTAGATACAAAAGAAATGCTCAGTCTACATAAAAATGTCTCCTAGAACATTTCAGAGGTCTGAACACACGACATACAGGGTGGAAGCCTTTTTCTGGCATGCAGCAAAACACTGGTTATAAGATCCCCTTAGACAACTCCTAGACAACCTGATAACAATCTGAGCTTCTGGTGCTCATCTGAACTGAAGCACCCCAACCCTTTGATGTTTTCTCATCATTAATTAATTCAGCATCAATGTTAATTGCCTACACAACACACAGAATTGACAGTACATCGAGGACTCAGCCTGCCTGTTTTTTAGCTGGCTAACTGGGATGCAAGTGCTTTGCTGCTCTCATTACTATTCTTGTCAGGCCAGACATGAAATAAAAGCAGTGACACTTTTCTCCCCCAAACACAGTCTGTTGTGGGTGCAAGTCAGATCTGATAGCTACCAACAAGAGAAAATGGACTCAACTGGCATCACGACAGAAATCCACAGACAGTATTTTTTCCCTTTTAATTATTAGCTTCAAAAGATAAATACTGACATTAAGGCAGGCTTAGAAGATGCAGCACAAAACCTTTGTACAGACTCTCACTGCGGGGACCAATTTGCAAAAATTAATACAAACTGGAGACAAAATAATAATATTTGACAGATGTAAAGCAAAACCATCCTGAAACAAAGAAGAAAGGATTAAAGGCTTCTTCCTTCACTGCAAAGAAAGCACATCATTAACACCATGAATCACACCAAAGTTAGTCCAGGCTTAAGGAGCTCCAGCAGCTCAGCAGCCCGCACAGTGACCCAGTGTGCCATACACCTGGAATTACAGCCTCCACAGCTCTCACAGACTCCAGATGTTTAGCTTTCTGGGCTCTGCTCAGCGAGGTGATGGCATTCTAACCCACAAGGTGCACATCTTGTGGGTCATGGCTCTCCTGGGTCTCCCCCGGGCTGAATTGCTGCAACATGTGACTTCACAGTAGCTCCCCGTTCAAAACTCCTCTCTGGCAGCTCAGACTGAAGGGAGGCTCTGCTCCTGTCCAGACCTGGCTGATGTTGGGTAACCCCACAGGCAGCTTAGCCTCGAGCTCCTTTGCTTTTTCCAGCAGTCTCAAATCATCATCTCCCAAACCATTTCAGGGCCGGGCTCTCAGAGACTGACCAGGTAAAGAGGTTTATCTCAATCTGTATGTCTTACTAAGCCTGACTGGGTGCAATTACACCGTGGTTGGTGGTTGCCTTGGCTGCATGAAGAGAATGAATGCCTGGCAGCAAGAGGTGAAGAGAGGGGAGGGAGCCCAGGATGGGGGAGTGAATGGCTTCATCCATAAAGCTGCAGCTGGAGCAGGATATGTGAGCACAGCCTGGATCCTGTTTTGCAAGCCCTGTGCTCAGCCATTCCTAACTCAGCATGGCAGATGAATAAAGCAAGCAATACTGAAGCTATTTCCTTCTGCAGAGATTGCAAAAGGTTGGCAGCCTGATTCTCTTCAAATAACCAAGTCAATCTTTTGCCCTGGGAAGCAAGGTTTCAATCTTTCTGGAATCTAGGATTCTAAAATCCCACTAATGTTTGTGTGCCTAGTGGCAGGGGAATGCAAGCTTCAGAGGAGATTTTGACATCTTTTATATTCCTTTTAGACTCCAAGGAGAATGGCAGAGATACTTTATGGTATAATCGACTTTCCCCTGCTGTGAGAAGGGCACAGAGGGGCAGGTTCAAGATGCCCAGAGATCATCAGAAAAGCTGCTTTTAACAGCTAGACAAGCCAGCAAATTGTACTTCTGGACTCTGCATGAATATACTCTAAAATGCCACAGCAGCTAGCACAGGACCTACTCAAAGGCCTCATTTTCCTGCAGAAAGGCAGTGTTTCACACAATCACCTGGTAAGCCAGAAACATTTCTCACTACTCTAGAGAACTTGAAGACAGGTTTTCTGCCTTCACAGTACAGAGCAGATCTACACAACTACCTCTGTGCCAGTCCTGTCCCTGTTTGACTTTGGGTTTTTCTAAGGCTTCATTGCAGAATCTCCCTGTTTCTGCCCTCATGTCATCCTTACTGCATAGCTAAGAAGCAAACTCACATTCATTGCCATGCTACCTTCTTCCAACACCACATTTTTGTGAATCACATGCGGGTCTTTGCAGGACCATCCTTCTTACCATGCCAAATGCATGGGGAAGGATCTGAGGGGCCACAAGAATTTAACTAGGCATGCCTCAAACACCTTGACACGATCTTGTTACAGATTAAATCCCTGAAAAACTGGGCTGACTGCAGTAAGCTTCAGGTTTGTGACACTTTTCTCTACACCTTTCCTGCTGTTATCAAATCAAGTTTCCAGATAATTGTGTCAGCTTGTGTTTAGATGCTTAGAAGGCCTTGAAGTTATGTATCTTTTAATCTATCCCAAATTTTGGAGGGGTTCATCTCATCTGCTCTGGCTCAATAGCAACCCAGCAAACCTTGCAGCCCTGAGGCCAAAGTTACTTTGACATCCCACTTGTGGTGTCTGTGGGTGTTCAGCAAGCAGCCAATAACCAACTAACTGCATTTATTTTTCCCCAGCCTAGGAGAAATCCCAGTTTCAGCTTGTCAGGGATTATTAGCAGAGGTTTTAGGCATACCTTTTGTCTTGCTTTGGTTTTAGGCTTTTATCATCACAGTGCCACTTCGGTCAACTGGCTTGTATCTTCCTGCTGCAAACAAAGAAGGTGATAATTTGCAATGTTTGCACTTAATTCCTCACCTGTAATTGTCTGTGTGGCCTGAAGCCTGTGGCACAGCATGGCATCAGTTTCTCCTCTCTTAGTAAATATGGACCACACCTTCACTGAAAGAAATACCTGTGAGCATTTCATTTGGTGGCACAGTGTAATTCCCTAAATGCACTCTGAGCAGGAGATAGGTGGTCCTTAACCTTTTCTTGCAGCAGCTGCAAAGCCAACATGTGCCAAAGCAGATGAGAGAACTCTGCCCCAAACAACACAACAGCCCTGGCAAATATTGAGCGTTGAGACAGAAACTTTGCCTGAGTGCTCTCTCTGCCTCTTTCCAACATATGAGCATCCAGTGAGGAGTCACTGCATCCTTCCAGCTCGCTTGTCCCCCATTCCTACACATCTAAGCTGGACATGGACAGATCAGCACTCAAGCTTCCAGGGCAAGGAATGAGCAATTAGAGCTACAGTACTAGGCTGCAAGCCCTCGGACTTTCAGCTCTAGAAATGAAGCTTCATCCACAGGCAGGATGGACAACCTGCACATTTGGACACAGAGAGAGTCCCTGGCTTGAGGACTAAGGGACAGAAAGCCATTCTGGCAGGCAGGCTGAAGGAACTCTGGGAGCTTGACTCCAGGCAGAGTGGGTACAAAAGGGAAGACTTGAGTAAGGTCAGAGTAAAGTCACATATAAAATATACAATATTTGAATTTCAAGCAAACAGAGATCCTGTTCACCCACTTACTCTGTTAAGGCGCAGGAAATCTGTATCAGCATCTATTCTGGGAAATACCTGTGTGCCAGACCTGTAGCTCCACAAGAAAGAAAACTTTTATTTACAACTCAGTCAAAAATGGCGCTAAGCCCAAAGTCATTAACTGCTTACTTACCAATCCATACTCACATAACCAAAACAATCTTCCCCCAGAAAAACCTACAAATCCACAGAGGTTGGCTCCAACCCAAGTGACTATTTGCTGGATCAGTGATTATTTGCTGTCTGTCCTCCTAAAAGGAACACAAAAGTGATATCAGGCTCCCCAGCTGATTTAAGGGAACTTTAACCTCATGTATGGGAAGGAGATCCTACAGCACTCAGGTTTGGTACAAAGAAGTGAAGGCACCATCATACTTACCTGCCAAGGCTCGCTGTAGTCCCAGAAATTGATAATTTGGATTTCCAGGAGGATGCACCTGCTACCTTTTTTTGATTAAATCTCATATATTACATGCTTGAAGTCTGTGTGCCTTTTGGGAGGTACAGTCCCTTACAAATAGGTATGACCATTTGGAAAAAAAACAAAAAAAACCAAAAAAAACAAACTTGAAAAGCCAAGGTTAAGTGGCACAGAAAGGTAAAATGCCCCCTCCAAAAGCATCCAAGGAACTGGTAACTGTGCCAAGTTATTGCCTGTCTTCTCCTCTGCCTCATGCTGCCTTGCAGCATGAATTAGCCATCTGGCCTTCCCTTTCCTTGTGCTTTGCTATGCCAGCAGAGCTCAGCTTCACCATGTGTGCAGAGTTATATTTAGAGAGAAATTACTTCAGCCCTGTCCGGCCAAACAGGCAGGAACAGGGGGGTGTTGCTGCCTTGCTCCTACACAATTATACAGGGACAGCAGAGCTGGCCCTAACGCTGGGCATGCTCCACTTCCATGGCCTCCAGCCCTGCCAATGCCAGAGCAGTCATGAGATGGAAAACATTGTGCTACCTCATGTAAAAGTAGATAAAAAATGGAGGGAAAAACAGCAAAGAAAGGGCAGTGCTGTCATGTGCTTTTCCAGAGAGCTCTGGGGAGGAGGCATCTGGTCAGCCTCCTGTTGCAGCCCTCAGTGTCTAACAAGCAGACCCTCCTGCCTGCTCTCTGCAGCTCCACACATCTAAAGTCTCTCTTAACAGTAGCCACCTGCTTGGACTGTCTCATGGTGTCACTACACACCGCCCTCTGCCCTGGGAGGGTTCTTCCTTTCCCTTAAATCCTGCTCTTGGGCCCTGTCACTCTCCATCTCCCTCTTAACCTATGCAGTATGAGCACTTATGCCTGCAGCCTCTCTCAGCCTGTTCTCCTTCCCCTGCCCAAAGCTCTGCACCCCTTGCACTTCACTCTTAATGGGGTTTGCAGCTTTGCTTTGGAGAAGGAGGGATGAGGAAGGATAACAGAGCAGGCTCCTGCCAAGCCAAGCACAATGTACAAAAGAAGGCATAGAGATGGCAGAGTGCATTTGCAAGCCTGAGAGACTTCACAATAAAATGCCTTTTCTTCTTTCTTGTTTTGTTTTGTTACAGGGAAACAGCAACTGGAGAGGATTCTTCTGCAAGTTTTATGTGCTGTGTTTGCTGACAGATGGGTGATGTCTTGATTTTGAAACCCAAAGACCACAAACAACATCTGAAAGGCCTTTTTCTCCCATCATATGCAGCAATCTCCTGACTCTGAAAAACACATGCAATGAGAGTGCCAGTTGTCAGCCAGCACCAGTTCAGGTGCTGAATCACAGCCACTAGCCCATGTCCTTGCAGGCACCCACCCTTCTTGCTGGTGGAGGAAACATGCAGGGCATGACCTTGGCACAGCCTTGGTACCCTGCCAGGGCCCTGAGTATGTCTGCAGAGGGTGAATTGCTAGCTTCAGGGTGCTAGACTTGCAACAAGGGGAATTTCATGCCCAGGGAAGGACCAGTGAGATATTAAAGACAGGGTGACAATTATCCCTGTTTGGGTTTCACAAAATTCTCTCATTTGGATATGGGGCCAGTAGTGACTCCTACTGGGATTCTGCTCCCCATATGCTGCCTTGTCTTCCCTTTTCCTCCTGTCTCTGAAGTGGACTGTGAATGCTCTGGGGATGGGTATTCTCTGCATTCTCTGCCCAGAGATGCTGATAGAGAGCCATTTAAATGCAGGATGTGCCCCTCACTGCAAGCAGCACCTGGTCCCTTCCTGGCAGGAAGCAGGAAATGCCATGCTTCAACATAAGTAACAAGAAAATTTTAAAAGTTATCCCTGATTTTCACTTTTTGTGCACTCTGACCATCACACCATACTAATGTAAAGCGTGTTAGCTTTGAAAGTCGCAGCAGCCCAGGCTATGCAGATGGGTCTCACTGCACTAATTCAGATCTCGTATCTGCCAAAGATTTGTCAAGTCCCTTTTTCTTTAATGCTTTAAAAACCTCCAAAATTAAGGAAGTAAAATGCAAAACCGCAGCAAAGTAATGACTACAAAGAAGGATTTATCCTTTTCTTAAGCATATGCACCATCCTTTTCTCTTTCCTTTTAATCTCTCAAGCTCATCTGACTGCAAAACTCAAAAGGCTACATTAGCCTAACTTGTTCTGTTGTCTCCCTTTCTGTCCTCAATCAGCAGACATAACTTTCCTCTGGAGCAGTGAAGCTTTACAAGCTTTAGAAAAGTAATTCCTAATAAGGATAATTGAACAGGCTGCCTTCTCTTTCTCCTCAGGCAGCTCCCAAGTTATCTTCAGAGGAGCTTCTGTGGGTCTGAATTCAACACACTACCACACCCTCTGCAATAAACCCTCTCAGGAGCCTGGCACAGCCCAAGTGTGAGCAGAGACTACATGAGATCTCAAGGCCTCAGATCTTACCACTAAACCATAAGGACCCAAAGCCATCAGTTCCCCCAAACCTTCATGAGTTTATGTCCTGTAAACAGGGCCTTTGGCTCCTGGGGACTTCTCTCTCAAAACTCTTGCCTGTAAACAGACAATATCAATATTTTTATCTCTTTGTCCAAAGCTGATGTCTTTGTTCTAAAAGCTCAGAGAATCTCCTTAATTATTGAAGTATATGCACCAACATTCAGGACTTAAAAGACACCCTCTAAATGATTTTGGTTTTTCTTCCTTTGAGGGTGCCAGGCAGTATAGACACACATTTCTCTTGAAAACCCAGGTGAAGATGAGTTTAATGGGAATGCACCCCAGAAGGCACTAAGCCCTTTGCCTGCTGAAGACTGGGCTGGCTCTAAAGCCTCTTCTCCACCGTCCCTTGGAGTTTCTGCCGGGGGAGGATGCTCACACACTGTTCTTCAGATGTGTAACTTGCTCTCAAATGAGAGTATGAGGATCATCACAGAACCAATATTAACCAGATGTTCAAAGCATGAGGCAGGTGCCCTGGCTCATGTTCCCCCTGCTTCTTCAGAGACCAACAGAGCTCATCTGAGGAGATGGGCAGCAGATCCTGAGTGACCAACAGGCAAGACAACTGCCATGAAACACCATTCGTGAAGATGCCTGATACTGAAAGCTGACAGAGCATTAATTTAACTTTTTAATCAAAATGAAAGCAGCTTATAGGAAATTTTTCCTATTCAGTTATGCAAGCAAGGTAATTTTTTTTTAAAAGGATATTAGGTTACTAGTGGGTTTTTATTTTAAAAAAAACATATCTACCTGATATCACAGAACATCACTGCAGAAAGCCTATCTGCAGGGTCAAATGGCATTTGAAATCCAAGTAACAAAAGCCCTCTTCGACAGTTGTTTTTGCTGAGCTGCAAATTGATTGACAAATTATTCATTGCACACTCAGACATATCTATCTTTCAGAAAAGAGAAGCAAGTGTAAAGTATTCTCTGCTGATTTTTATCCCCAAATCATTTTCCTCCCCAAAAGTATATTGCATTCAAAGAACTCCATGAACTGAAAAGTAATAAAATACCACTTCTGCTGACTTGTATTTAAAAAAACCCTTTTAAAAGGTTCAAATTGTGATTGTAGAACTGAAATATTGCTAGCCCACAAGCAGTTGGGAAAAATACATATAAATTGCAGTTCAGTGTTTTACAACAATTATATTTTAGCTCTTAAACTGACTTGCAATCCCGACAGATTTACTGCACATTCAAATTAACATACCATAGCTGAATCTTACTATTGCCATAACTTTTATTCAAACAGTCATATTTCTAATGGCAGGAACTATGCTTTTACTGTTGGATAATTTTTGCTAAGTAAAATAAATACCCTGTTAGACTCAGGCTTTTCCCCATAACTCAGCTGGTAACAGTGCCACTCAGCACCAAAAGCTAAATTGCTCTTGCAAAGAAGTTGTGGTACCATGTATTTTTGCTCTTTGGGGGCTGGAGGCAGTAGTAATTTAAGAGTGGAAAGAGGTCTGGGAGTAAAAACCAATACACTGTTCTGGCCTGGGGGCCATTGTCTACTAACATTTAAAAATGACTGATGTTTCTGGAGCACCTCAGAGGTACCCCACAGGTCAGCTCTTTTTGATCAGCTCAGCACAGTGCCACCAATTTTCCTTTTTGGTCAAATTTTGGGTGTAGGCACAACATTGAATGCAACTGGGTTATGGCAATATGCCTTGTTACCATCAGCCAGATCCAACCCTATAACCAGCCTTGCCCACAGATGCACTTAACCCCAGTGGTAAAGGGGAAATGAAGGGTAATGTGCTTGGGGAGGGGCAAAAGCACAAGTGTGGAGAGTGACTTCTATCCCAGACCATGCACTGCCGTGAGTTTATCACATTTAAACATGTGCCCATTTAGTTTTCCTCTGAGCTTTTACGTAGCTGATGTAAGCTCTGATCCCTGTTAACCTTTTGCTCTGTCCCTGCTCCTCACAAGCAACTTTGGCTGCTCTCAGTCTGCAGACCAAGACACTTACTTTGAGATAATTCCCACTATCAAGACTCACTTTAAAAGGTATTGAGGTGCAGTTTCATGGTAATGCAAATTTCTTTTTAAAAGACAGAAAAGCCCACAAAACTTCGAAAGGTATGTCATACCTATGACAAGTTGAAACCTCCTAAGGCCTCTAGAGAGGCTACCTGGAACAGAGCCTAGACAGAGTTAAAGGAATAAAGTAGGTATTTATTAAAAGGCCTTTAAGGGATACACCTTGGGCAGTCCAAGAGCCCGTCCCTGGCTACACCCAAGATGGACAACTGATCACGAGTTTTCACACTTTTATAAGTTTTGGTCCATTCACATATTGGGCTTAATTGTCCCATTACAGCTTCAGGTTATGAAGTCCCACCCTCCCAGATTGCTCTCCTCAATTCGTTGTTGTTTGTACTTTTTGAGCCTGAAGCTGCAATGGTGTCCTTGGTTCTCAGGCTGGAAAAGGATTGTTTTGTCTAACTGCCCTGTGAAGAGAGCTTGCTAACACTTTATATGAAGTTCAGAGTTACACACTAAGGCAGTACAGAATCTGAAAAATATGAAACCTAAAACTTAAGGCATCATCTCCACTGCAGGGTTAAAAACTAATATTTACAGTTCACCTGGCCAGAGCTAAAACACAGTGATACACATCACACAAAGATTAATGGTTTGACATTTCATACTGAAGTAATGGCTCACAAGGCAAAGTCTGCTCTCTTCTCCATGAACCAGCTCAGCCACACCTTGTAGCACTGACACTTCAACAGTGAAAATCAAGGCCACTTTCTGAGAGGATGTATAAAGATCTCATTTGTCTCTAGATAACAGAAAGACTTGAAGTTAGCAAATCTAAAATGCAGGTGACTTTCAAATCTTACTGTTTAGGCACTCAAGAACTAAAATACTCAGAATCATCAGTTATTTAATGTGATTGATATGTTCCAAATGAAAAGAGATAGCTTTGGGGTTTTGGGTCAGGTACAAACGCATCCTACAAACGCAGCTTCTCTATAAAAATAAAATAGTACTACTGTGATTTGACAGACACTATTTCCATACCTGCAATCAAAATGGGCACTTCCTCAGCTACAAAGCCCTTCTTTGTCTTCACAGCTAAGAAGCATCACTTCATTACCTTGGACCAATGCTGAGAAAGGGGAATTTACTATTAAATTCAAAAGATGACTTCATTATAACCTTGCTGGTCTGTTGATAGTTCATACATAAGCTACCATACACATACATCAGCCAATTTTTACCATTTATCAATTTGGATGTCCCATATATCAGTACAGATGGGAGAAAAAAGTTATTATGTCCAATGTCCCTTGCTTACACAAAAGTTCATACTGAATTTGATGTTTCAAATCACACACTTGACAATTTTATTGTTGTCAGTGATAAAGGAAAAAGCTCAAATGAAACCAGTGTCCTTTGCTGTCAAACACAAGGGTATCTCATGTCTTGAATGCCATCACAGGCAGGAAATTGCCTGCCCTGGTTTCAAAGAGAGATTTCTGGAAGAAGAAGGGAATGACTTCTTGACAAACCACACTCTTTTTGAAAATTGTCTGTCAATCAAGGAAACCAAATCTCTGATTAGATGTTAACTCTTTCAAGATGTCCTAATGTTGTCCACACAGCATATTTAGGTGTTTTCTTTAGGACAACGATATTTGTCAGACAGTAGCTTAGTCTCAAAAATGTTACCAAAGTTTTTCAGCCAATGCCTTCAATTTATCAAGAAATTCCTTGTCTGCTTTAGTTATTTAGTCAAGAAATTTATAATTTCTTCTGCCAAATGTGTTCATTCCCTCAGTGCTCAAATAGCCCTTTGGTTTCATTCAGAAGCCTGTGAAGAGGTCACAACAGTATTCACAGCTCACAACCAGACTTATGGAAACACGGGATGCAGGAGCCAATTGGCAAAGGCAAAACTCAATAGCACAAGCCTGGACAACAGGAATGCTCAGCAGGGAGACTGTGCAATAGCATCTTCGCTTAAAAAAAACCCAAACCACCCAAAGAAAGAGAATCCCAGCACAGGGAAATCAGACAATACGTGTTTGCTTTGTGATTGAAAGAGCACATGTCTCCCATAGGCAGCAGCTGGATCAGTTTTGGCAAAGCCCCTCTCTGAAAACCTGCCCCTTCTGTTTAGGAACCCTACAGCTTCTGTTCCCAAAGATGTGGGTTTATTATTTGTGTTTGTACAGTACCTAGAGGAACGACACTAAGACTTTCACCGGGAACATCTCTGGGCATTACTTCAAAATAAATTTAAGCACTGAAGAGAGAAGCTGTGGAGTTACAGAAGAGAAAACAGGGAAGTTCACAGCAGCCCTTCCCTCTCCTCTCTGGGACATCAATTAGGACTGACCAAACTGTGTGCCAGGGGAGGTAGACGGGGGATTTTCTCCAAAATCACACAAGATATTATTGAGAAATTGTAAACTTGAAGGCAGTGCTAAAAAGAGCAGCACGTCATACAGTGAAAAGAGTTAGGGTGTTGCCTACAGTAAGATGTTAAAAAAGTCATAACAAAATCAGGGATCAGACACTTGTGCTGCACTTCAAAGCTGCAACAACAAATACTAACAGGGTTATATAACCTTCTGCTTCAGGATTTAAAGTAATCTCTATGATAAAATTAATATAAAGGTCAGATTAACAGTTTCTGCCCACTCCACTCTCTCCCAAGGCAACGGGGTAAAGTGTTCAGAAGACTCTCAAACTGCTGGGAGGTAACTCACTAAATCTTTTCACAGCATGCTCTGGGTCTGATTGGAAGTGGGATTTCAGCCCATGCATGATTTAGCTGCTTTTGCAATTTTTATCTGAGTTGCTCTCCACTCTGAGACCACATCTGGCAATATCTACAAACTCTCTCTACTCATGAAAATGTGATGAATACCAGGGTTTGCCAAGGAGATTCATATTAAATCTAACAGCTTTATAATAGTCAATAACCTACCTGTCAGGTCCAAGTATTTTATTAAAGACCATACTAATGGCTTTTCTCTAATATTACAATATTGAATTCTGTAGGTGGGCTGACACTATGAAAAAAGAGAATGTCACCTTTTCTATTTTTGTAGCTAAATAAATACATATATGCACAGGGGAAATCTACATTAGTTCACTGCACACTTTTGAAACATCACATCTCTCCTGACACACACAGTGGCATTTATACTCCTCCATGCACTTTGATTTCTGGGCTGCCTCTCTATGTTCCCCTCTCTGCTGAATCTGGTCTGGGACAATCTCCTACTGAAACTGATGTTTCACTCAGTGTCAAAAATACCAAAATAACCCACTTCTTTTCCAATAGGGTAGGATTACTCTTGACTAACACCAGCTGCTGACTGCATGCTTCTTTGAAGCATCCTGAAGTGGTGATAGTCAGTGCGACAAGCATGGGATGGGAGCAGCTGGAATCTCTGACTCAGTTGGACTATTCATTATAGGAACAAAAAGTCAATTGCCATCATTTAAGCAGCAACACCTTGCTCTACCTCCTAACCTAGTCGCTCATCACAGCACCTAATCTCACACCACTGCCCAACACAGTTAATTCCTCCCATCTCAGATCCTTCCTGGTTAAAAAACATCTGGTCCTCCTTTGAGATTACATTGCAGACTTCAGCTTCCCAAAGGGCTCAGATTTTTCCCCAAGAGGCATCCCAGGGAAGGAGCAACAACTTGCAAATGATTCTTGGGTCACGAACACCACAATGCATCACATCATGCTCATAAACAGAACTGCTCCCTACAAAACCAGGACAAAGAAGTTCCTACCTTAGTCTCTGCTTGTTTTGCAGGCAGCAGACCAAAGGCTCAGCCACTGGACTGTCAGCATTGACTTGCACTCTCTCTCACCACCAGAAGCAAGAGGAAATGGAGCTGCTCTTGAACTCCCCTCACTGCTATTAAAGGCTCACTCAACCTGCATAATTCCTGGAGGAGACAAGTACATACTCCTACAGACTCATCTTGCTCCAGAAGTCATTCCCCAGCACATGCTGCTTCCCAGCACCCTCAGCCACGGCTAGGGCTAGGGTTTTAGTGGGTGATATGGGTGGACACCACAGGTGGAGACCCAGGTGAAGCTGGAATAGGCAAGGAGGATTTATTAGTGCCATGGTGCCCTAATAATTTTTGACACTTGGTGCACAAGCTTGGTACAGCTTGGACATTCTATTTTAAAGCCTAAATATGGCAGGAAATGCTGCAGAAACCAAATTTCAGGCTGGAGCAGAAAGAAAGCGGCTGAGATCCAGGAGACCACCTTTGCTGTGGTGGTGGGTGGGTCCTGCCATTGTCCCACAGCAAATTCTTTGCTACGGTCTGGCACCTAGGGCAGAATGTGTGGCTCCTCCTGTCAAAACCATTCTTTTTCTATGTTATCCAACCATTACTTCTTGGTTTTTTTGCTGATGGCCAGAGAGTTCTTGCCCATTTCCACCAGACACAGACAGCATATAAGGATGAGTAAGAGCAGCTAGAGAAATTAGTCATACATGGAATATGAATAGTAAAAGAATAAATGCCAAGGGTATTTTTTATGCTACAAAGGTGTGAGTCCTGCCAGCCCCTTCTTCTTTGCTTCCTGTGGAGTCAAATTCTTCCACGTGCTTTGCAGAAATAGTGTATTTTGAGGGGAATAAGATAGGAGAAAGAGATGCTTTTTATTGCAAGTTGCAGCTGAGTCCTGCTAAATATTGCATGCAATGGTCCCAGATTGTCTCCCTCACTGACCTCAATGTGAATAGCTTGCCTGACTTAGGGCTCATTTGGAAATGCAGATGTTGAAACCAGTCAGGAACACTAAAGGTTGTGGTTCCTGAGCCAACAACAGAAAGAGAAAGTGTCACATGACACAGCCCCTCAGGATGCTACCCAAAAGCTGGCAGAAGGAAGCGTGCATGTTTTTCTGTAGGTACATGTGCATGCATGTAGGTGAGTGTGTGCACATGTGTGAGTGTGTGCACAGTGATCCTCTTGTGTTACTGTGAACAGCATGAGAAACATGTTACAGCATGAGAAACACCAAGCCTTTGAGCCATCAGTCCCAAGGAACAGAACTGTTCACCCTGCAAAGGCTTAAGGAGGGACACAGGGGACAGAACCCCATCCATCTCCTAAGGTGCCCTCTCCAGTCAACAGCAAAATGGAGACCACTCCACAGGGAGGCTTCAAACAGAAGCAGAGAATACATGGACTAAATACAGGCTAATGCTCCCTTTCCAATCCTCCCCCTAAATGCAACAACATCAGTTTAACTGAGGGCAAGCCTCCTCCTCATGATGCAGTCCTGACCTCGGGAGCAGCTGTGTCTGGATGAAAGGCAGATGTTTGCTCCAGCCAGCTGGGGTCAGTGATTCAAAACAGCTGCCCACTGCCAGCAGAGCCCATGGGAGTGAGCAGAGCAAACCTCCACAACAAAAACTAGCAAAAATGTCCAATGAGTACACTTCCCAAGGCTCCAAGCAAGCCTTGTTGCTGTGCTGGGTCTGCCCTGCTTTTGGTGGAGTAGCCTGCTGGGTCCTGCTTCTGTCTTTAAGAGGGGGAAGTGGTCAGAGTTGATTTTCTCATTTGTATTCACACTCAGAAGCAAAAAGCAGATCTGTTCTTCTGCATTCACATCAGGTATCCAGCCAAAACACTGTATGCCCTTTAAATGGATTAATCTACTTGCTCCCAGCATCGCTCTGCAATTCCCTCTCTGCCTGAGCTATGTGGTATTCCTCATCATGCCACAGGAGTTGTGTTCCCACTTCCTCTGCTGTCTGAACATTCCCATTGGGCTGCAGGACACAAGACAACAAAAGCAAAGAGCAGTGCTGGTGCTGGAGCACTTTTTCCTAATGTAGCCAGCAAGGTTTGTTGGCAGCATACCCCCAGACCACCCAGCCCCAAGCTGATCAGCATGGCATGCTCCTTCCTTCTCCACTTCCAAAAGCTAATGCCAAATGAGCCACCAAAACTTACAGGAAAATTTTCAATTCGTTTTGCAGCAACTAAATTTTTCCTTGTTACAACGCTATATAGAGAGAATAATTATTTCTGAAAGGCCTTTTCATACTCCATGGAGTATTAAATAGGCAACACTGCCTTTCCCTTAGTTGAAATTGCTTCCTCTGTCAAGGTAAAACCTATGCTCAGCCCCCCCTCCATCTCATCTTCATTTTGCTGGCTTTAGCAGGCTGCTTCTCCCTAAATTACTGAATGTGACCACTGTAACTAAATCAATCATCCATCTAGAGGTGGATACCTGCATTTATTTATCTGGATCAGGAATGCTGTAGAAAATGGGTCACTAAAAATTACGCTTTTCAAGCCACAGGTATTGTGAGCCTGACTGGCAAAGAATGAGTTTTTAGATAAGAAAGAAGGCTTAGGAAGGTCAATTAGGTTAAATTGGCTTGGATCATCATCCTCTGATACACAGGCTTTATTAAAGCCTGTAGTTGGAGACAATAGCTTATCTTCACTTCAGCACAATTATTTTTAAAATGTGGCTGCACAATTTGGGGATTGCCAGCACACGATATCCACTACCAACAAATCTGAGATTATCAAATATTTGAGCCCATCAGATTACAAAGGCAAAGGTCTTTTTGTAGAAAAGATAGGGAGGACAAAACCACTGTTCTGTCAAGCTTTGCTCAAGCCTCTGCAGAGCATGACTGGCTTGTGAAATAAAACACTGCAGGTCTGAAAGGAGCCAGTCAGCCATGAGTTACCTGAGCCCTGCAGCTGAGCCCTTCCCCTCAGCACTCAGATGGGGTTTCCCCAGCCTGAAAATGTTCCAGTGGCTCCAGCAATATCACAATGCAATCTCCTGTTATGAGCATTTGCTCTGGGGAAGGAGAGAGAAACCCCTCTTAAGTCTTTCTCAAACACATTTTCTCATCTGTCTTTCTAGACATCTGTTTCTAAGTAAAAGGGAAAAATATGCTTGCAATGAAACTGGCCATTGAGCCCAAAGCCAACAAGCTGCTCATATGGTTCTCTGTTCCCCAGTGCAGTCCCACAGCCCTTTCTTTGACAAGACCTGCAGCAGTAGGAAAACCTCCTTGTTTTCCTACTGTCCATCATCTGCTTTTGCTGGAGGGTGCCTCAGTGCCCCTCCTCTTTCCTGCTGAGCCATGCATCCTTGCTCTGTGGGATCTGGCAAGTGCATTGCAGATGATTTGCTGTACCTCTTGGTTTCCAAACACCTGAGGCCAACCCTTAGGTATTTCAGACAAGAGGGAAGCCAGATTGCTTGAAGGGAAGCATCCAGAATACCGTCAGAATGAGTACACAGCACCTGGTGATCATCAGCAGCATTTTTTTTGTTGTGCTGTTGCTCTCACACCTCATCTTTGTGTGACAGGATTTGTAAGAAAGGCATGGGAACTGGGAGCTCTCGAATCCCAGCCTCATTTCTGCTCCCTGCTTGCCATTTGGCTAGGAGCAAGATATTCATAACCCTACACATCCGCTTCTGAAGGCACCACGAGGACTCATCAGGCATCTATGTTTATAAATAATGGCTTCTACACACAGTATTCTGTGGTTTGCAGTCAGGACAACAGTGAGTTTGGAAAGGGCAACACAGTCTTTCTGATACATCCAAGGAATCCTGAGGACCACTGCAAAGATGCCTTCCAAATAAATCCTGTCTTTGGAAAGAGACTCTAGGATGGGCATGGAGAGTTTCCTGTGGTTTTGTTTTATTCACAACATTTGCTCCTCTGCCCCATTTCTTACATGCTCTTTTAATATGAGGGGGAAAAAAGATTGCAAAAATCTATCTTTTTTTTGTGTCACTAGAAAGTGCAAAAGTTTGTTGAAGTCCTCTCCCTATTTAATTCATCCCAAATATACATGCATGATATAAAGATTAAAAAAATCCCTTCTTCATAGAGAAAGCATTCAGTCATAGAACAAATTTTCTGTAAAAAAATGTCTGCCTTCTTACCATATATTTTTTAATCTGTCAGATACATCCTACATGTATGTGCAATAGGCACACATTTAAAAAGAGAGAAAATGCATGCAATTTTTACCCACACTTAGCCTGAAGTGGCTTCATTATTTATTACTTCAGTTTGCTGCTGCTGTGATTGAGAGCTGGAGAAAGGGAAGCCTCCAAGCAGGGATCATGGGAATATAAAGGGAATTGGCACTCACAAGTTGCTGAGAAAGTCTTGGGCTTGTGGCCTCATTTTGACTCCTATCAATGCCAAGTGTAAAATAATAGTCTGATTCAGAGCTAAATACCATCTAGATTTCCCACTGAGTCCATTAATTCTCTTCTTTTATTGTGGCAGAAAGCATTAAATACCTCAGATTGGAATCAGGGTTTCATGCAGGATCTGTATTCCAATTACACAGCATCCTTTCCCGATTCAAGACATTGCATTGATTTGTTTGGGGGTAGGGGGGGTTCTTTTTTTTTTTTTTCTGCCAACTTGAAAGAGCAATTTATTCTTTCTTTTCAGATCAAATTGCAGATGTTTTTGTCAAGCTGCTTCGTATCAGAACTGGTGCATGAGCAAGGAGAGGGGTTGCTCATGAAGGAATATGTGAGTAATGGATCTATTTTGTCCAGTCAAATCACCTCTCTGCAATCTTTGAGGACTATCATCACCAAAGAGTTCCAAAGTGACACCTGCTAGGCACTGTCTAGCTAATTATTTGAAGCTCTTCTGTTTCTGCTGAAGCTTTGGCAGCCAGCCTGTAAAGTATGACTCTGAGCTGTGTTTCTACAATATGATGCTTCTAGGAATGAGACAAACTGCTTTTTCTAGCCAGTGCAAGAGACATTTGCCTCTCTACCACCACAAAAACAATATTAAGCAGCTGATCAGTGCTGCTTTCTGAAGGCATTTCTGTCACTGATCAGCAGAATTTAATAACATCCAGATTTAATCCCTCAAACTCAAGCTGGGCTCCCAGCAGAGGCATAGGGTGTATCAAGAGGGTATTTTGAAATTCAAGTTCTCTCACAGGCATGTGAGCAGCTGGAGCTATTCTGGGTTGAAATATTTAGCCAGGGCCAGATGAACAGATTTGACAGGACAGTGGCAAACTCTGCTTTAAAGTTTACTTTTTTTCACTTGGTTCTTCACTCTTGTAAGAAGCCCAGAAAAGAGTTCCTTCATCAATCCTTTTTTTCCTCCTTTCATTTGGCAAACTCAGGGTCTCATTTGAGAAATGCAAGGAAAAGGACTAGTTTGGCTGGAAAGATGAGTAGTCTAGTCGGTGCTCAGAATGACAAGAAAAAGCATCTTTGGGATGAACATCACCAGTTTCTGTGAGGGGGCATCATTCTGTAGCATCAATGAATTTCCCAGCAGATGGGAAATTGCTCTGAGCTGTGTAAAACAGCAGACTCACCCTTCAAGGCTTTGTGGTCCTTGCTAGGAGGTGAACATCTCTGAAGATGGTCAATGCACTCAGTGTTGTCCCAGGCTCCTAAGCTGGGTGCTTCCAGTGATGGTGAGAACCCTCCATATCTCCTGTTCCAACTCATCCTTCTCTGCCCAGCTACAAAATAAATAAATAAAGTCATACTGAAACCAAAGTAATTCAAAAAGACAAATGGCCATTAGCTACTCTTCATAAAATTGCTTCTGACTTGAGATGGAGGAAGCTTGCTAAAGTGGGTGGGAAGAAATATATGGTTATGATGAATTATTCACAGAGATTTGCATAAAGCCCATTATAAAGGTTACCAAAACTTGGTCCTGTAGGACAGATAGTATCCCTGCCCCTGCTTTATTTTTTGCCCTGTCACTTTGACCCACAGCATCCTCTCTCCAGCCTTCATTTTGCAGTCTGTGCTCTAC
Organism: Peucedramus taeniatus; assembly: GCA_013400575.1. Lineage (NCBI taxonomy): Eukaryota > Metazoa > Chordata > Aves > Passeriformes > Fringillidae > Peucedramus > Peucedramus taeniatus. The sequence goes on from WBNO01020617.1 coordinate 151,069, forward strand.
TCACTGCTTCCACAGTTATGCTTGCTCTCTTCTCAGTTTGTTCTGTCTTCAGCCCTTCCAAATACTGACCACTCCTCAGTATTTGCTGTCAGCTCCCAGCTGAACCTCTTCACCCAAATCTCTGTTTCTCCAGCCTTTCAGGTGAAGCTGTTTTGGGTCATGGTCTTGTTCTTACAGCCATCTTATTGCTCAACACACCTCGACTCCTCCCACCTAAACAAGGAGCATTTGCCAGGTTGGACAGGACTTCACCTCCCCTGCAGCATACTGAGAAAAGAACTCTGGAGAACATCTCTCTTCACCTCAATGAATATGTAAATAAATTCCAGAGTGGTGCTTTTTCAACATTTATTTTAACAGTGAAACAGTTTGCAAAATTGACACTCTCAGCCAAGCAGTGGTTGCTCCTTTTCACTCCTTACCCTGTAATAAATGCCCTGCTGGAAGGATCCCTCAGTCTCGGGTACAGTGCAGGGTTTTGTACCCTTTTCCCCCTTAGCTGAAGCTCCTTGGCAGAGCACAGCAGAGCCAGATGCCCTTCTTGGCTTGAAAACAGGCTTCCCAGGGGACATAGTCCAGTCCACAAGCTATTTTCATGGGAAGGAGACCTGGAACTAGAGAAGAATAAGACAGGAAACACCTCCAAGGTGCCACCTGAGGAAGATGTATTTTAACCTGAAAAAATGATCTGATTTAAAAAAAAAAAAAAAAACACACTATTTTGGTACTTTTTCCTTATTTTTTTGAATCTTAAAGCCTACCTTAGACACCTCTTCCCTTGCTATCAGTGGTTTGGTAAAGTCATGCCACAACTTTGACATCCTTTGAACATAAACTAGAGATGCCAAGAACCTACCTCAGCTGTCCTTCACTAGCCATATTACTCAATAATTATTCTTAGAAGAGTGAAGTGACTTCTCATCACTCAGAAATAAGCAAGGCTGTAGGTTTGGTTGGCAGAAGGAATTTATCTTTGTTTCCAAAACAAATAAGCAAATCTGCATACCTTTTTTATAACAGTTCTGAGCCAGAAGTTCAGCTAACAGCAGCTGGTATAACTCCATGGTTTTCACTGGAGCTGAGACAATTCCCATTGGCTGAGTAATGAATTGTCATGAGTGAATGAGGAGTGATCAAAGAAACATTTGGTTTCAGTAACGTAAGATTACAAGTGACAGATCCTCATTTGGGATTTTTTTCTTTCAATCTCAGCCCTACATATGGGTAGGGAGAGTTTAGTCAGAGATTTCTGGGCTTTTGCAAAAATTTATTTTTTCCGTATGAGCTTGTGTTCCACCTGCAGATAATGGTCCCTGAAAATTCTCCCCCAAAGAAATAATAAATTCAGCATTCAAACTTATCTCAGCAGTAGATGGCACTGCAGGGACTGAAACCTGAAAGGGAAAAGCTAAGACTCAAATTTTTCTGTCAGAAAGGACTGTCAGGAATATAATTGCTATAAAATATCCCATACATGCAGGTTACCCTAATAAGCATGTATTGATTATAAATTGTTTCCATAATTGCAATTTTAATATGTGGAGTTTCTAAGGGCTTTGCACATGCTCTGCTGTGGAAGAAAAAGGTTGCATGACTGCGAGCAAACGGGAAGCCTACTAGCAATTAAATTTTGATTTGTGTATTATTTATCACAACACATACCTTATAGTTAAGCTTTTTTGTAGCATTTATCTGGCTTAAAAGGTAATGAAGGAGCTTTCTTTTGTAGGAAGCATTTGATTTATAGCCTGCAAAATATTCTTGCTCTTACATAACAGGATTACACTGAGTTCTTTTCTAGGCCTAATCTCTATTAGGTATTGTTATAAAATGCTGTTATACTTTCTTTGAGGCATGAACATGTGTAAAAGTCAGATGGACAGAAGCTGTTAATTGGATGTGTTGTATCTCTTTGAGAAAAGCTGACAGAAAAAAAGGGTTCCCATGATCTAATCTCACAGAAAATAAAGTGGCTTCCCATTGTAAAGGTGGGTTTGTCCCCACCCTCACAAGAGGCCTCAATTGGATTTCAGATTCAAGTGATTCACCATCACCTGGTCTTTAAAGCAAATCTTTCTCACAGCTCAGCTCCAAACCTGCAAGGTCCATTTCCATCAGTGTGGGTAATTTTGGGGTGATCCCAGTTGTACTGATGTGCTTGTTGGTGTGCCAGCAAACCAGCTTCTCTATCCCATGAGAGCATTTCCTCCTTGGATACTTCAGCAGCACATCTAGAAACCAGGGGCCAGAATGTACATCAGGGAGGGGATGTGCTTGCTGCCAGCGAGTCTCTGAAGGGCAAAGCCGGATTTGGAGCCTGGTGCTGGAGTTACAGAGACCATCATGGCTAAGGGCTCACTCCATGTGAGTGCAGCTCCTCTGCCAGGAGCAAAGGCTAAAAAGGTTTGTGCTGGGGTTGCATTGACATCCCCAGATCAGCATCTTTGTCTCCTGCATCTTCCATCTCGGTACAGAAGATAATGGCTTTTAAGGGGGAGACTTCAAGCCACAATTGCCAAACCTGTGAAGACCCAGGGCTGAACTGGCAGATGTTTATAGCTCAGGAAGCTTGGAACCTGCAGCTGCCATTAAGGCAATTGCTCTAGCACATCTCACTTCAAGGATGCTCTTCCATTCTTTTGATTTCCCTGGGATTTTAGGCTTTGGGGCAGGCAACTAGCCCCTCTATTTGGACATAAAAACTTCAATTCCAAGGAGGAGCATATGCCTCCTTTGCAAAACCATACACAAAAGCAGAAGAAAGGATAAATGTACTTCTCTGTGTCACAATTGTCTATGTAAGTATCAGGCTGTGCTAGTTCTTGGTAAGCAAGCATTGGCTTAGAAGAGGTGGAGTAAAAGATTAAAAAGCTGGGAGAAAGTACTTCCTCATATATAAAAATAAAAAAAATGTTGAGCAAGACATTTTTTCTGCAGCACAACCTGTACTTGCAGCTGCAACATGTGTGAAAACAAAAAGCACCACTTAGGGCAAACTTTTCCAAAATAAGATAATCTTATAAAATATGCACCGAAACAAAAGGAAATTAAACCAGTGTGATCACTAATGATGTGTGTGCCAGCAGCTCACTCTTCTAGGTGCTGCTTGCAGAAGTCACTGGAAAATAAACAGAAAGCACTGCTGCAGGGATTAATCCTGCACTGATCAGGGGTTTAGCTGGGCATCCCACGTGCACTCACCAGCACCGCCAGGCTGAGCACCAATTTTGGGGTTGCTCATCTCATGCCTGCACCAACGTTATCCATCCCTTTGCTGCTCATCCTTGATTCTGAGGAATGAAGGGCTGCTCAAGGAGGTGGGACATTTTGTATCAGCTAGGACATCCCAAGTGGACATTTTATTCTTTCTTCTTCTATTTTTTCTTGCTTTTCAGTCTGTGAGCTCCTGAAATTGGGAAAGAGACATTTTTGAGTTACAAACATTGCTGTTATTTAACAAAAAAAACAAAAACAAACAAACAAAAAGGGAAAACAAATCACCAAACATCATTCTGAGCACACACTGGTAACTTTGTCACCATGCCAGCACACGATTAAAAACGGCGCAACAGAAATTACCTTTGAAAATAACTTACCATTTCCTCTTCAATCTTTTCATCTCCTTTCACTTTGTTTTGGTTGAAAAGCAACAATAGAATGTCAGAGGTGGGAGGAAAGACATTTTTATAACAGAATTGTGGAATATGCAGCGGCTTGGGAAAAAACACTTCTTGCCAGTCTCATTTCTATTCAATAACTCAGTAGGCTTTCCTATTTTTATGTACACATATACATGTACAAATTTGCAGGTGGTGCCAGGGTAATTTGATCTGCATTTACAGAGCATTTGTCTTCTTTGCCTTTGTCATCTTTGTTGTTTATTAATAATAATAATCATCCCGAATTTTCATTTGAGAAGCAGGTCATGTCAGGAATGTAAAGATGATGGCAACTCATTTACCTGTGATCTTAAAATAAAAATTGAAATGTTCTGCCCTTGAATTGTGTTGTGTTGCAAGAAGAAAAAGAGCGTAGTGTTGTTGCCTTGTTTTGGTTCTGGATTTCCCCTGCTTCCAAAGGAATAAAGGGGCTGAAGCATTAAAGGCAGCTGGGTAGCATGCATAACTGCTGTTGTTCTCAAAGATCAAAGCCTTTATTTTAAAAGATTTTAATGTGTTGTACCTGCTTCCATCCATCTCCCACTCTCTTGTTCCTCTGTCTGCCCTAGAATTTCACAGCAATATCTTACACAGAGGGAGCTTTACTAAATGTCACTTCAGAGTGGATAAATTCAGCCAAGATCTGGAGCAACACATGGGGTTTCCAGGTGTGGAGATTCAATCACTTCTTTTGCACCCATTTTTTAGACCAAAACCAAACCAGGGCATTCAACTTGCTGCTAAAACATGAACTTGGAAGTCTTCATATATATATATATGCATATACATATATATATATGTATGTATATGTATATATATGTGCATATGTAAATACATATGATAGGTATTTTACATCTTATGTATAATATATTACAGTATTTGTTATATATATTATACATTTTATTTTTTGATATTGATACTGATATTTCAGTATTCAGATTTTTCACACTTAACTGAAAACACAGTTTTAAGGTTAGCAGCACTCTAAACCCAAAAATTTTAATTTCATGGGGCCCTGGACAGAAGAAAATGAGTGTGAAACCTTTCCTTTTTTCACTTACAAAATTCTACCCTGGAGAGTTCTTTTTTATTTTAGTGAGGTTATTCCTGATTTACAGGAGGGGAGGGAGGTAATGGAATGTCCAGGGTGGGTGTCCCTAGTGGGGTTTTCCTTACTGTCCATGGCACATCCTCCCTATGGAGCAGTGGGGAGATGAAAAGGATCTATTGGCTGTATGGGGAAATGAACACAGCTAATGACTTTGAATTTGCTGGCAGACATTTTGGTGATCTCGCTTTCACTTCTGGTGATCTCCTTTACACAATTTTATCCGTGCCTGTTCACATGCATCCATTCCTTCCCGCTGCTAATTGTGATTCAAGGTGACTTCAGCAGAATCAAATCCACTTCCAGCAGCACAGTCTGGCGAGTTTAGCAGTGATGGGCCAGATGTTGGTGTAAGTATGACACTAACAGCTGTGAGACTCCCAAATCTACCAGAACACCTGGAAAAAGTATTGCAATCTCAGCATGGGTGCTGGCAAACACTGACCAAGAGATATTCTCATAACCCACCACTACTCTGTCCCCATGACTCATCTTGTTCCCCCTTTGATGGGAACTGTTGGAGAGGAGCCAAGACAAAGGAAGAGGATCTAATTCCTCAAAACAAAACTAGAGTAATGTGCTAAGCAGTGCTTAAACACATAAAAATACTTTGCCAGATCCATACGTGTCCTGCTAAGGATCAAGCAAGAGTTCAGCCCAGCCATAGGTGTAGAACTGAAAAAGCCCAAACATTGGGACTAGCAGACTTAAAAGTAATGGCACAATGCACCTGAGCCCACAGCTTCACACACGCTGGGCATCCCTGCACTGCCAAGTCCAGTTCTGGTGCAGACAGAGTGTAGTCCTCACACTGATAAGGAGCTAGATAGCAGCTGAAACAGTCTCCCCCAGATCTGGAAAGCTTTCTGAGGCACTCAGAAAGTTTGCCTGAAAGGCAACATCTTTAATATATTTTATCCACATAAATATATCTATAATAATAGTAATAAATGTGATAAATGTATCAGTTTAGGAATTAGCAACAATTCAAGGTGAAGACACAAGCAAAGCAGGTAGTCAGATTTCTCAGTGCCCAACTAATGGTCCTGTCCCACAGACTCACTTATAAGAGCAGATGGGAACCTCTTCTGCCTTGAATGAATTCAGCTTTTGCTGACAGTGAGTGGGGATTTTACCACTGATAGCAAATAGGAATACAGCTACATCAGTGTACACCAGTTTTTACTAACCCTGCTCATGCTGGACTCAAGTGCAAATCCTCTCCATCTTATTTCTACAAGCACTGAAAGGTACTCAAAAGAGCCTGAAGGTCAGGACTCTTTTAGCACTGCCCAGCTATTATAGGACCTAGCCACCCTTCTCACAGACGACTGCAGATCCGGTTTTTCCTAAGATGAATAGCAAAACGCTGAGCCTTTGGCTTATCCATTTGCCTCGTTTCCTCACGTCCCTGCATCTGTAACAAAGCAGGGGATAATACACCTTTCCTGCATCCATCACCTGCTGGCTCTCATGGCTCTTGCCCAGCCTATCTAACAATCCTGGCACCTGGCCTCCCCTTCGCTACAGTGGCCTCTTTTGTCACTTGTCAACTAATTAGACCTCGCAGGCACATTAACAGCGTGGGCAGGCAACAAGGACTAGAACAACTACAGGTTTTTTATTTTTTAAAAAAAGCTACCAGATGTTTACTGGGTCTTATCCAAAGGGATTTAATGGCAGCCTCAGCATGCTCCCAACAGAACAGCATCTGCAAGTCTCCAAACAGTGTGATTTCATTAATTCCTCAACAGGCTCAGGTTTCTACCTGGGGCCCAGATTTTTCTTGTTTTCCTCCAAACATTGTGACAGATATAAACAGAGGGGGATTGCCACTCATGCCACACTGCAGCATTCCTTGGCAGCTAGAACATTTTGCAAAGTTTCAGCACGTCGCTGCTCCCCAGCATCAGAACCCTAGTGAAGGATACCACTGAATTTTGGGACTGGCAGGATACCGAGTTTTTTATGAGTGTTGAATTGCACCTGCAGGATGAGAAACTAATTGGAATTATCCATTAAAAAAAAAAAAAGGCTAGGAACTAATATGAGAAAGGTTACAATCACTAAAGGATGTGGTGGTGAAGGAGGGAAAGGGCACAAGACATATGGCAAGGTTATGGTCTGTACAAATCCTTCAGTCTAGCTCATTAGCAAGGCAGTTCATCCCCACTAATGGTGCATTATTACCCATTAGTGTGGAGTAAGATTAGTCAGCAAGTGATCAAAAAAGAAAGAAAAATAAAGGCACCTGTCTGTAAAGTATTACTGCTGTACACCAGTCATGTGCCAAAGCTGTGATCCCAGGTTTCCTGACCATCCCCAGTCTCCAGGAGTTTTACATCCTCTGTGCTTAGACTTGGTCAGCTTGGAGTGCCAAGTGTTGGCTACTGCAACATAGCACAGATGATTTATGAAGTTACACTGGCTCAGGAAGCCCCTGTTTGTCCACAACAATATCCACACCTCTGTTTGAGGCCAGGGGAGACTGAGGCCAGGCAATATCTGCTACAGCAGGGCCTGAAAAGCCAGTACTGCTCATAAATCACTGCATCAAGGGAGAGGCCTTTATCAAGACAACCCTTTTGTCTCTTCTGTATCTGATAGCCATGATTCTGCAATAAAGGCAGAAATACTGTTGACTTCCACAGTAATTTACTATGGGGAAAAATCAGGGAGTAGGTTTGGTACAAACTTGACAGTTAAAACTAGCACTCAGCTGTATGCTGAGGAAGCTTGACCTTCTTACCCCACAGGAAAGGAAGACAGAGTTGGTTATGGTGTTTGCCTCTTACTCCTCATCTGTCACTGCCCTCCTCATTGCCTCCCAAGTTCTCTTAGATTTTACACATATAGCTTTTGGCACTTCTCTTTTCTCCAGACTTTTGTCCAAGAGAAGGAAGAAAAAAAAGCACCTCCCAAAGGAAGGATTGCCAGACAGCTTGCCAGAGACAGAGATCTGTGATTTCTGAGACTGGCACGAGACAGAAAAAGAGTGGTGGCATCCTTAATGTGAAATGTGCATGCAGAACAGGAATTCAGGGGGCCAAGGGGACACAGCTAAGTTCAGGCATACCTTCCCAGTGGAGGACTGCTGAATACTTTACTGAGATTTTTAATTAACTTATTACAAGCTTATGGTGATTAAAAAAACCAACCTATTCAGTGGCTGAAATGAAATCAAAGCTACCTGCACATCTTTTACCCGATGCAGTCCAGTAACTGGTGGGATACCTACAGTAAAGATAAATGCTCTCCTCTCCCTTGATAGTCCCCCATAATTTCCTTCATTTCAGCACCTTCTCTCTGCTTGCCTCTGCGCCCTTAAAGCTTTCTCCATGCTGAGCCTCTGGCATCAGAGAAAAACTAGAAAATTAATATCTTTAGCCAGAATGCATTTTATACCATGCTGGCTCCTGCAAAGAATATTTTTCCTACACATCTGTATGACACAGTTTGCAGTACTAAAGAGAGGGAGGTCCTCTACAGTCAGAACATTATGATGGAAATTACACATTTTGATCCACAGGTGTGATCCACACAGACTTATGTGTCTCCATGCAGATGTTCTTGGAAAAAACCAGACAGACAAAAGCTAATACATGAGACACTTTTGGGCAGACTGAATGAATCACCTGTTTCACAAGATGATTCAGGGGTAAACATGGATGGACACGCCTCCTTGGATGGGGGAGGATCAGCAGAGCAGTTGGGTCTTGACATGGTGCATTTAATGCTTTGTGTGCCAGAGGAGGAGAGAGATGATCCCATGGGTTCCTGGAGTGCTGTATTACCCAATGTAAAACAGGCTCATACTGTGAAAAAGCCAAAATTGTGCCCACCCCATGCCAGGAACCAACCCTGGCACATTAGGAAGTGATGACCCAGCTGTGCTGGTCTTCCAGCACAGAACCCTGGATAGCCTTTGGCCTGGCAAAAAGGCATTACAGGAGACTCAAGCAGTATCAGTTTTTTCTCCTGTAAACACTTAGCAGTTGTTTGGGGACCGGCTTCTGGTATCCCATTTCATTTAGAAGTAAAGACACACTGAAACACTGCAGGCTCAAGCTCTCCTCTTCAGAAGAGGTTGTGATGGAAACAGCAGCTTTCAGAGTCTGAAACTGTCTAGGAAATGAAATACAAAGTCATACTTTTCCTCAATCTGTGGTTTGACATCTTCTCCTTTCTTCTCTTCAGAGGCTGAACACTGGGCTCATTTGCCACACTCAAAAAGAAGGATCTTCAGAAGATCATCACATCCCCTACAACTCTCTCCTCAGTTCCCAATGTGATTTCTACAGCTGATGGATTCAGGGCACATTACAAACAGTATTGCAATGGCTGGTAACTCTGCACCTACCTCCTTGAAGACATTGAGGTGCTTAAGGAGCACCTCTTCATCTCTTCCACTACTAAAAAGTGCCTGTGTGACAGCTTTGCAAGGAGAGCAAAATGCAAGAAACCAGCAGGCTTGCACTAGCAGTTCATATTCATCACACAAGCTTTACAAAGAGAAGTTATTGGTGGGGAAGCAGAGAACTGAAAAGACCTAAACCTTTTTGAGACCTAAATCCCCTTCAGCTCATCGCTGGCAAATATCTCTCTCTGAATTATGACAAAGGACCATCTATCCTCCTCTTCCTCACACACACCAGAACAACATAGGGGTGGAGGTATTGGAGCCAATCTGGTTTCAGACAGCTAAGAGCACAGGTGGCTAAGGATCTACAATCAGTGGGGAGAAGGGGCACTTTAAAGGGAAATTGAGCCCAGCTGGCTTTGGACGCATCTCAGGACAGCATTGCAACCCTCAGGAGGGACTGTTCTCACCACTGGGTATCAGAGTTGGGACATGATAGTCCCCTCACTTGCTCCCTACTGCAATAGGAGCTGTGGGGTTCTGCAGCCCTTGTAAGGTCTTGACACTTCATCCACCTGCCAAAGCAAGCAGGCTAAGTGCATTTGCTCTTCAGGTTAAATCAAGAAAAAATGAATGTAAAATTGACAGCAATAGCAATTTCAGTGGAATGGTGTATTACTAGCAGTTATTGCTTCCACTGCCTTTATTAGAGTGTATACACAGTGTGCAATAATGTAATTAGATTTCACAATGTGTAATAATGATTTTTATGCAATGCAACAACTGTGCATTAGAGAGGGGAATTGGTTCCCATTACAGAGCCAGCACGAATCTTGGGCCAATACTTCATACCTGACAGTGCATCTGTTGGGTCTCAGGTCTGGGCTATACTCCAGTAAAAGCTGGAGAACAGCCTAGTGCAGGGTTTTTTCCACTGTGACTCCAGAAATGCCTCTGTGCTTCCTCCTGCCCCGTGCCTTCCTGTATGGGCAGCATCACCAGAATCCAAGAGAACCCAGTGCACCACTCCTTCATGACTGGAATGCTTACAGGAGAAGACAATCCCTTTTTGTAGAGTACAGAACATCTTTATCTACCTTGGAGAAAACTATTTAGGAGCTGAGGTGTACCTGCAACACATGAGCCTACCCAGGTGGGAAGGCTATCAGCAGCACAGGCTGATATGTTTGAGGGAAGATGAAGCACCACGGGGCTAGGTGTGGGTGGCCACATAGGGCCCATCACAGAGATAATAAGAAGACAAAAGAGGGATATTAAAAGTGCTCCCGATCCACAGATATTCACTGCACCCGAGTGCAGCTGCTGATGTGTGAGGGGGCTGACACAGAGCCTGGCACAATTTACCCCTTAGCACGGGGGGGGGGCAAGTAATTTCCAGCATCATGTCTCCCACTTTAGCCCCTGATGACTGGACTGGAACACTTGTGGCATGTGCTAGAAAGGGCATAGCAGTGGCCACCCAGTATGTCCTGCAATGCAGTGGAGAGCAGCAGCAGAAATGCAGCCGTCGGCTCCAGCACATCCGGAGCTTGGCCTAACCCTGCCTGGACAATGGCACCACAAAGCATTGTGACTTGCTCTTGAAACCCAACTGTGACAACAAACATTCAGAATAAATAATTTTCCCTCTGAGTGGACTTGTTTTAAATGCCACTTACTCTGTCTCTGCCATTAATGAGCACAAGTTGACCCACTTATTCTCGGCTGCATTTCCACAGCAAATCATGACTTCACTGCAAAGGTACAGAATATTAGAGAGACAATTTCATTGGCAAGATTTTTTTGCTTGTGAACCTGTTACTATTTTCCTTGAACATTTTTTTCTCCCTCATCTTGCCAGAATAGAGAATTGCTCTTTTGCAGGTCTATTCTCACTGCTATTCCCTTGGCTTGAGTGAAATATATATGAGATGACTCAGAGTTTGAACTCTCAGTATATGTTTCTAATACAAAGTCTCTGTGTGTCTGGGGACTTAAAACAGATATTTAATTTTAGATAAGAAATACTGGTGACATCATGCCTTTGATTTCTTTGCTGGATATCTGTGCAGCCTGTACATGGTGAAGCTGTTCAGCCATAACAGCCTCATTGCTTTTAGGAAGCTGCTTAATATTCAGAAGTGGTGCAGAGCAGCAGGCAGCCACTGGTCCTCACAGGTGGGGCTTAGGGGGAGTGCACCATACAATAATACATATATAAGGGTAAATAACGGATATTGCAAAGAAAACTAGGGTCTCCAAGTCTCATTTTTGTGCAGCTGCTGTGCCCCCAGGACACCAAAGCTCTAAGCACAGCACATGAGCTTGAGGGTCAGCTACTCTTACCCCAAAGCCACCTTGCAGATGTTGGTTTATACCCCCTCAACACACACTGGAGAGGTTTAATTTAGCCTCACCATCAGTGACTTTAGCTTCCCACAGCAGCAGATGCTGGCGAGTGCATCCAAAAAGAAGTAAGCATGCACGTAACAGCTTAATTTTTAGTTTTACAGATAAAAAAAAAAAAAGGCATGTCTTCATCTTATTTTGAAACATGACTCATATGCATGGAGGGAAGCTTGAGAAAAAAAATCAGACTCCTGCAACAACACCTTTTAGTTGAGACCATTTTGATGACATTACGGTGACAAATATTCAGCCCTTCCTACAATTTTATACCTTCCTACACAGCAGGTGCTATCCAAGAAGATCTAGGAGAGCTATTAGCATGGATAAACAGGGTGTAAGACAGGAAATAAAATTTAATTGTTGAGACACGAGTCAAACTGCCACACTTGCACATCAAGAGAAACACTTAGCATGTGGGGTGTCTTACCAAGGTGTCCAACAGAGTCATCATTCTTCAGAACTCCAGTCACTTTTTAAACATCTTCCTAAAGTTTAATCTCCAGTTCAGCCAGGAGTTATAAAACTGCTGCAAAGAGTACCAGCTTTATCACTTTAGCCTGCAGGAAGGAAATCCTCCTCAGCACACCCCCTTGTGTGTTAAGGGGCCTCTAAGCAACATCCACATGTGTTGCTATTACTTTTCCAATTAGGGACCAGAGTTATATCCAGGTGGGCACAGAGCTGATTAAAGCAGCTCCTAGCTGTCATACAACATACTTATGTTGTGTTTACTTTTTTTTTCCCCCTAGCTTCTCCTAATTGCCCTAAAATAATAATGAACAAACCTGTAGACTGAGAGAATTTGGTTGGTTTGGTAAAAGGGAAAGCTTGGGAGGGATGTAGTTGCAGCCTTTTTGTACCTGAGGGAGCCAAAAAGAAACATGGAGAAGGACTATTTGCTGACACCAGTTCTGCAGCAATAGTTTCAATGGTTGTGAGGCACAGTTACCCCTCAGCATCACTCTCGTGATCCCATGCTCTTGAAGGTACAGCCTAGGGTGGTGACATGCAAAGTTCAATCCCTTTTTCACACTGCCAGCTGGCAAGTAATTTTCCAGACCTACCTAATACTATTGTAATTTTTTATGTTAATAAAATATGGTTGGAAAGAAAAAAAAAAAAATCACAAGTGTGAAGTATGGCTGAAGACTCAGCAGGAGTGTTTCCACAGTTCCTCAGGGAGCCAGCAATTCCTTCTGACCCTGAAACAGGAGACTGCAGGTGACAGGCTTTTCTTGGTTTTACATTTTTTTTTTTCCTTTCATTCTTTAAACTGTGAAACAGCATAATATCTTACTAAAGCTCATTGTATGTCACCTTACTGGTGTATTGGGTCAGGAAGTCCGTGGGTTAATCCCGTGATGGGTAATGAAACATTACTTATAACTACATTTAAAACTTCACCTCTTCATTGCTCCACATAGTGCCACTTGCTGTATAACCTGTGGTGAACTGCAGCACTCAATTCACCTTCTCTGGACACCACTCATTATTTTATAGGTCTCTAACATGTCACTTCTTCTGTGCCTCTGCACTAAAAATATTTCTAAATGGCTCCTAACAGGAAAGTCTCTGCTTTCATTTAATAAATCCTTTATGTCTCCTTATTCCTTGGTCCCCAGGAGAAGCAGTGTGGTCCAAAGAAAACACGTGCCATTGACTGGGAACCTGGGATTAAGCCTCCTTGGAATGTTACACCCTTAAACACTCATGGTAGCCCAGCCACTCTCCCAGCTGCAATGCACTGTGAGCACATGTTTTCCTTGCCCCCTTTGACCAGGCTTTCCTAAAGCAGGGGATATGTCCCATGCGACTGAGACACAATTTACCTGGAACTGGGATTTTCTTGTAAGATAAGGCAGCAGAAATCATCACACATGTCCATGGGCTCCTGCCCTTGCACTGGCAGGTGGCTCCTTGTTGGCTTTGTTAAACCTCCAGCACTTGTAAGCATTGGGATATTTATGTTGACTTTGACACACTACCACTCAGATCTCCCGCAGTAGGGTTGCATTGTTTTTTATGTGAAATATTGCAGCAGCTAATTGCAATTACCAGAAAGCATATACATGAGAGCTTGTTGACTGCCAGTAGACAAAGACACTTTGGAAATCTTGGATTTTGCTATAGATTAAAGCCTATAAATTTTAAAATAGAAACCACGTTATCGTTTACAATTTCCGTTTCGAACAAGTTCTGCGAAACAAAATTGGTGGCTGATTAAGTAAACATTTATACATAAATAAAACAGTGAAGATCTCTTCAGTTGTTGAGATGCAGCCAGTTCAGTCTCTCGTAAATAATACAGTGATGAATTCTGGCGTTACAGTGCAAGATAAAGCTACCTAGCCTCAAAGTCTTAGACAAACTAATCCATACGCATGAATCAATCAGTTCATTTTAGTCATACCAGCGTTATATAAATGTCACCAAAATCAATGCCTGAAAGATATAACAGATTAATAAGTCCTCATGCGGTACATCTAACTGGGATGCAAACCTACAGAAGCAGATAACTTCACGCTGAACACAGCTATACAAGTAATTTGAACAAGTCATTTTAATAGAAAACTCAAGGGCAGGCCTGTAATGAGCAGGCGTGGATGAGAAAAATCTGGTGCATTATTAATTTCAGACAATGCCAAGTTCTTTTTCATAATGTACATTTTATTAATGCTTCCTGTGATAGCTTTTCATACCAGTTCACCACCAGGAGTACAATAATTACAATGTATTAAGATTCATTCCATGCCTGAGGAGTAAGGAAGTCCAGTTAGGATATGGAAAGCAAGTGAAATGTCAATCAGTATTGACTCAGGGCTGGATTAAATGAAAACTCTGCCAGGTGGGTTTGGTAACAGCACCTCCCACACACAATTTTCAGTGATTATCTGCCTCCCCCTCCTCACTGCTCATCTCCACGTGTGACCTGTGTGCCATCAATATGGATGCAGTGGATGGGATTCATCATTTTTATTAGGACTTGGGGTTGGTCTGGCTTATCTTCACAACTGTCAGTTGTGGAGTGTCAGCCTCTTTTAGGGTTGGAGAGAGAGAGAAACTTTGAAGGTTGTTGTAAACGCCTCCAAGAATAACTCTTCTAGACATAAAGGCAAAGGTTTAAGGTATGGGATGATGGGATGGTCAGGGAAGAGGAACTAATAGTGAGTGCTCCAATGAAAAAAAAAAACACCACTCAACCCAATGAGGGGGGTTCTGCTTTCCTGCAATCTAATAAAACCAGGGAACCATCTTCTTTCCTGTTATTGCTGCCCCTATGTTTTCCCCATGCTGCACCTCAAACCTCCCCAGGGTCAGGAAGCCTTGGGTTCAGGATTTAGCATTGCCCTTTGGGCCCTAGAAACCGTCAGAATGGTTCCCCTCATATCTGTGAAAGAGCGTGAACTTTCAAACACTTTGGAGTTATTTATTTTGCTTAATACACTGGCTGACTTTCAGCACATGTCCAGCACAAAGTCAGGATGTGTTGCTCATATCTTTCACTATTTTTCTCCCTGGAAAAAAGGTTTACAGCCTACACTGGGGAGGAAACCACAGCCTACCCAGGATGATGGTCACCCTGCCTGGGGACACCATACAAGGCTGGTGAAGTGGGCAAAGGAAGAGGTGTCCACATGTGGCAGATGAAAGCACAGTGCCTCCTGTACACTGGTTTGATAAATGAAAAAATGTCCTGATAAATATATAAATCACTTGGCACTGGCAGTTGTTAGGTGTTAATGGTAACACACACAGCTGGATGACAGGAGGTATTCAAGTATTCAAGTGGAAAAGACTCCCTGCCTTGGACCACTGCAAGCAAAGTACCACTCTAGATGCCCACACCCTTCAGGAATTTGAGGCAGTTTCCACTTTCTGTTGATTGTCCACTGCCCATTTCTTGGAAAGGTAAAGGGGCTTTGGCCCCAGTGCTGTGCTAAATAGTGCAACAGTTGTTTCATGCTATCTGGCTTCTTCATGGGGAAGACACTTCACCTTGGCACTGCTTTCCTGCAAAATGCTAAGCTGAAGGGAGACTTCAATGTCCAGAGAAAGTTATCAGGGATAATTCTCAAAAATATCTGTTTTCTTCTCGTGTATGTGCTTTTTCCTAATTTCAATTTCTAATTCTAATTCAATTAAAATAATTAAATTCTCTTTTCCTAATTTTCCTGCACTGCATGGATCCAAACAGTTGGACTCAGAGTAAATAAGGCATTAGTAAGTTTTGGGTGGTGAATGATGAAAGGGAAACCTCAAAGCTCCTGTCCAACTTCCAGGAGGTACCATCCTGCCAGCGCCCGTGCTGGAGTGCAGCCCTCTTCTGCTGGCAGTGTTTGCAGATGAGCACTGATGTCCCACAGCAGGGGACAATGGATGACAACTCAATGCAGAGCAGAGATTTATCAGCTCTCACTCAGCTAACACCATTCCCCTGCCTGCCAAGCCTCATTCCCTGGAGAGGTGTGGACACTACTCTGCACTCATGCTACTAAAGCTGGACCTAGCAGCGTTACTTACGACTCCTCGAATGTGTTTGGGCGTATAAAGGGCAGTACAACACACACGTCCATTTTTGCTCCTCCCTAATGGACACAGCTACACAGACACAGGGACTTGCACTGGCTGGCAGCTCCCCGAACCAGACACAGCCTTGCACACGCATTTGCACAGACAGAGAACTGCACAGACAGGCACTGGCTGACATGAACACAGAACATGTCTAGGCATGCCTCCATTTACCCAGCCGAACAGTTGGCCCAAAGCCATTAATAAGCCTTCAGGGTTTGTTTTTTTTTTCTTTTTTCCTTTTTTTTTTTTTTTTTAACTAATGCTAAAAGCCTGGGGATCACCACGCTGATGGGGTTTGCATCCCTCTGATGATTTCTGCCCATCCCACCCTCCCCTCTCCCACAACTGCATCAAGCAGTCCAAGTCCTCTGTGGGCTGTAGCTGATTATTTATATCAGCGGAGACCATGGGACTAATGAGTTCACCCTGTTGACAGGGACTAGGGAGAAATGTCTGCTGAATCCTCTGCTGGACAGGTCCATCCTCCTTCAGTTGTCTTCTGCACCCGCGGTGACGGCACAGCTTGGCTGCGAGAGCCCAGGCCAGCCTCCAGCAGGCAGATCCTGTGGGTTCCCATAAATCCATCCCCAGCTGAGCTGATTGAGAAACGCTATCTTCAAGATACTAAGGCTCGTTTTTTTTTTTCTCAAAAAAATATTTCTATTTACACAAGACAATAAAATCTGAGCAGCTTTCCCCCAAGAAGCTTTGGCCAAGTGGAGCTGCTGCTGGACATGTGCGCCGGTCCCTATTTACAAGCAACAGCTTCGCTTGACAGTACTCTGCTGGCACGTTCAGCTTCTTCTGCTGTAAGGACTGCTTCTCTGTCCCTCTGGTCCTTCCCTTGTTGGCTCTTCGCACTGACAGGTCTGTATTTACAACAGCAACCTGGATCCCGCAGGCTCCCCTTTATACAGCCCAGCCTGAGAGCATGGAGAGAGGCTCAGGATGGTGGATTAAGCACACTCAGCCATTTTTTAAGTGCTGACAAGTTGCAAAGTCAATGTTCGGAGCAGGTGAAACATTTCTTATTACAAAAGGCAATTTTCACCCGTTCTGCTCATCTTCAAAAAAGAGATGAGCGGCCAAACACCAAGGGCACATCCCAGGGTGCTGCCATGCACAGGGCAGTGGGAATCTCAGCCAGGCCGTTCTCTCCTTGGGGATGCAAGGGTTTGCTGAGGGTTTGGTCGAGGCCAGTTTCTCCGGCCTCTCCTGTCGCGCAATCCCAAGTGAGGGACGGGTGAGCTGAGGCACAGAGGAGCTGAGGTGGTGCCCTGGCACGGGCTGGCCGGGGCAGGCTCACGGGGTCCCCAGGCACTAGATGACACTGTCCTCCATGGTGACTCGCCTGAAGACCGGCTCCTGCTTGGGCGTCCTTCCGCCTTCTGTCAAAAACAAGGGGAGAGCAAGTAAATCCCTGGAGCAGCACCCTGCAACCAATACCAGATATTTTCAAGACCGTTTCCATCCCCAAACAAAGCGGGGGATGCCTTCAGTTGCCTTGAAATAGAAGGCTTGCTCAGGGAAGGTGAGTGTATTTGTGGGTGAGCATCCCATTGCGAATCTCCTCCTGCCCTTTTTGCTTAATTTGCTGCTACAGTTTTGCCTGGCTTTAGCCCCACATGAGCCAGTAGTTTGTTGTACAGCAGCATTGGCCACTGCTGCCCACTGCTCTGCAGAAGAAGAGTGACACTGAGGTGCCTCTTTGTTCCTCTGTGTTTAGCACATCACTGAGCTGCAGCCGCCAACTAAATAGGGCTTGTTTGAACAAACTGAGTTTTCTGTTGTGTCCCCCCGACCCCTTAATAATAAATATTCAGTATAAATGACTGCAGAGTAAACAGATTTGTTTTGATATCAGACATTATCTGAAGGGCACTTTACATCCTGAGTGCCCTGGTTTACAGCTGCCTTTGTAATCACTCTAGCCCAAGGGGGGAAGGCGCCTCCTTTCACGAGCTTACTTTGGGAGGACACAGCCACATGCACTCTGGGGTGACCACATGCAGGCTTTTTTATAAATAATATTTCAGGGAGATCTTAAGATAGGTTAATCACATTCAAGAAGAATCAAGAGTTATTCTGGAGACATTTTCTAAGCATAAATCATTTCACTCTTTTTCTCACCCTCCCAATTATCTGTTGCTCTCTATGGCATCAAAGGAAAGTGGTAGGGGCAGAGCCAGCAACTTTTCAGGCATTTCCCAGCCTGACCATTTTGGCTGATCTTTTGGGGATTTTCTGAGGAGGGTGAGGGACTCTCATCCTTTCCTTGTTGCTCATCTATTTTTTTTCTTTTTTTCCTAAGTAGTGGGATGCATTTTTCCTTCCATTTCCACTGCTGTTAGCTCAGTGGGCTGCTTTGCACTGCAGTACAAACTGCCAGCAGTGGAAAATGCCTGGGTGCACAGAGTGTAAAGAATAAAGAAAATCAAAAATACCACCTATTTAATATGTAACACTCTTCCTGGCCGATATCAACAGCAGCTAAAGCAATGAGGCCTTTTATCTCTAAGTTTGAATAAGCAAGCAAGGAAGTGGGTGAGGGGAAGGTGACCAAAGGGCAGAGCTGAGGTGCTTGCACTGAAAAAATAATCCTCTTCTATTTATCAGGAAGGGACCCTCTCAAAAAAAAAAAAAAACAAACCAAACCAAACCAAACAAACAAACAAACAAACAAAAAAAAACCAAAAAAAAACCACACAAAAAAACCCACAACAAAACAAACAAACAAACAAAAAACCCAAAACAAAACCCTAGGTGAGGAAACCAGGACCTGTTCTTGGCATTTTCCTGAGGCTGCTTTGTAGCAAACCATTTAATTTTTTTTTTAGGTGAGGAAACCAGGGGCTGGCCAGAGCAGGCCTGATAGCCACAGCAAAACTTTTAACTTGCCTCAAATATGCCTTCCATAACACACAGTTCTAATTCCCCATGACCTTGCACTTCATTCCAGCTGCCTACAGAAAGCACCTGAGAAACTCTTTTTGGCATGTTTCAGCCAGAGGATAAAGCCTTGCCAGAGATTAGGGGCTTCTTCTTTTAATAGCCCCCACCCAAAGTCCATTTTCCCACATCCGCTTTGCAGCTTTTGTGCAATCAAATCCTCAGAGATGCTTGGGGCACAGTGCTCCTGCTTCCCAAGTGGAATACCCAGACATCCTCCACCCAGTTTGTTGACTGCTTGGTTTTCATTCATCCTCCAAAGCCATTTTTCAGTGGATATTACCACAGACTCGTGCCCACTGAAAGGTGAAGCCTTTGCTGCTGGTGGGACACAAAGGCTGCAGGGCTCATGTCTGGAGTGAGGTTTTCTGGCACAGGGATCCAAATTTAACTCTCCCTGAGAGACCTCCAGGAGAAGTGGGAGAAGATAGGCTGAAAACAGTTTTATTATTGCCATAAAAACATCAAGCACCCTTCTGCTGGAAATAACCTTTCCAAAGCTGTAACAGAAGATGCAGTCCATTGTAAGTGGCAGTCTGAGATACTTGGTCATCTGTATAAATATTGCCATCGCATCAGCTGAGGAGGTTCTGCAGCAGCTATGTTTGTGTCTTCAAAGCTGCTGTTTGGGGTTTTATGCAGCACTGCTAAAATACCAAGCATTTGCTTACAACACATAATAATTGCTCTGTATACCAATACTTTTTGTTTATTTCTTGACGCTTTATCTTGGGTTTTTACATGTGTACAGTGTATTTAAGGAGTAGAAATATAAGAAAAGAAAATATGTGGAGGGTAAAGAAATGAAAAGACAGAAAATACTTAGGGTGATTCTTTTTTTTGTTCTTGGCATTTTCCTGAAGAAGACTATTACCATCTGTCTGGCATACTGAATACAATAAACAGTAAGCACCTGTAAAAAGCTATTTTGATGTGAAAAAGGAAGATTTCCAAGCTATCCTGGCAAGTCTCGATATTTCAGCTTTAAACAGACTGTCTCTTCTGAACTGGGATGATAAATGATCTGGTGTATGATCCATGCATCTCCAGGGCTTGCCAAAGCCTTTGGAAGAGCAGAAGTGGCCCCGAGCCAGCTACCTGTGCTGAACGAAATGTCCCTCAGTCTGGAAATGTCCCTCGGTCCGGAAAGGGGAGTGCTGCTGCCTCCCAGGGGTACTGCAGTGCCTGCCCCTGACTGCACTGCTAATGCCCCCACCCAGGACAGTCACTGAACAATCCATGGCTGCCTCCCCTGGGAGCACTAATCACAGCTTTTATCTGGCTTCTGCTTTACACTACAGGATGTCCTCCACGCCATTACCAGAGAGCCTGCAACAACATGACATTTCTATAATGTTCATGAGCCCAGACTATTTAAACCCTAAAATATTCATTAAATAGAATTTGCATAGAGTATAGCCGAATGCAGCAGATAGCTAAAAATAAAGTACTTTTCTTTCTAAAGGTAAGGAGGAGATCAGGGTGTGACAGATGACCAAGCTTGTGCTCTTAGGCTTTCCTGAGACAGGTTTTTATTAATATGAGCTATCTTTCTATCCCTGTTGACTAGGCAATTCTGCAGGGTATTAAATTCTTCATAACCTAGTGAGATCAAGGGCACATTGGGGGTGTGATAGAGAGGCCAGCTGGTCAGAGAAGGGGGATGTAGGCAACAGGGACACACAGACACAAAAGGACCCCCAGGATCTCAGCGCCTCCCGCCATCACCACTGTTTCCGCTGGCCCTCTGAGGTATCCCACTGCTTATTACCTGGGACAAGGGAGGAAGGAAGAAGATTGGTAAACAGCTACAGATGTCAAGGAAATAAAAGCAATCAACAGGCAGAAATGAACAGGACCATGGTAAGCACTACTGCCTACACAGTGCCTCCAAAGCTGTCATGAATATCCCCCATTCCCAGCAACCCTCCAGCCTACATGGTCTTTCTCGGCATGTCTTTTGCTTGTAACTCTCCTTCACATTTTAGGGAGATCTTACAGTCTCTTCTGGCTCTTGCAGAAAATGGGTGGGAATTACCTGCTGCAGTCAGGGTCTGCAATGGGATTACACAGGAAAAATATCCCAGTCCTGCACAAATTAGGAGTGAATGAAAAAAGGGATTCATAACTTGTAAAGCATCCTGACATGATTTTCAGGAAAAAGCAAAGCATGGAGCCTTGCACTTCTCCATCCCACTCTTCCCATCTGCAAGAAAGGCTTTCTGAAGGGACAACTCAATCAATAGACTAACATTAACAATCCTCACTCCAAACATGCCTGGCAGCTCAAGCTTCCCAACGGTGGCCCCATGTTTCAGAAAATGGTCTGTGTATCAGCTGATGTTCTCATCAGATCAAGCACTACCTGTTTGCCTCTATTTTGTCTGTTTTCAGCTGAAAGTAGGAGGCTTGTTGCACTTGAATGATGAAGCTTTAATCTTCTCCCTATAAGGCAAATCTGGTTTGGTTTTCTTTCTTTTGTTTTGTTAAATGGAGCCCTAGAAAAGATCCCTTGAGTACAGGGCTGATTATCCCCTTTAACCCAGCCTACACAGTTATGTGTCCCAAGCATGAGTATGGATTTAACATCATAATCACTACTGCATTTTCATCAAGCTTTTTTCTCACATTCTTGCCTTGGCTCAGCATTAAGAAATGCCTTAGAAGTTTTGCAGCTCTCCCTCATACCCCAGGAGCACTGTAGGCACTGAGGACTTAACAGTGAGTTGATTTTCACATGCTGCAGGCTGCACAGAAGACACTGCTGCCAGTCACATAAGAATTGTATATAGTGAGCTACTTATCAACAAGCACTAACCTTCACCATGCCCATAATCAACTATCTGACACAAAAAAAATCTGTTCTCAAGGGGAAGAAAATGCCAACAAAATTTGCCTCCTGCTCCCCTTCATAAAACATCCCCACTATATTACAGTCTTAAACAATTTTTGGCTTAATAAAATTAATAATATGTATTTTCTCTCTATTTTGTGATTCAGCGCTTTCCTAAGCCATAAGAAGCACCAACAGTAAATCCTGTGATGTCAGAGCAGTCTGGGAACAGAAATAATCAGCTTGAAAAGAAACAGCATTTTTTTACAATCAAAGCACTAATAGGCATGGGTAGGCTGGCCAAGAGAAGGGATGGAAAAGAGAGGAAAAACAGCCTGCACACTGATAAACCTGAAATACGTAAAAGGGCTGGGAAGGATGATCATTTGTAGTAAAAGAAGTTAAAGATTTTTCAGTAGGACAAAACCATCCCATAGCAAATTCACCACTGGTTTGTTCTTGCAGAGTTTCAGAAACACCGGTAAATGCCGTGTTCATCGCCTGCCTCCCATTTCACCATGATGATACTTGCTAGGGTGTAGCTCACCGTCTGCATGAACTCAAATCCACCTTACCCCTGAAAAACTATTTTTCGAGTCTAATACAGTAAAAGAGTTTTTACTTTCCCTAAAATAAGAGGTACCTCAGTTATTTAAAGCCTCAGCAGCCTCTCTTGGGCTGCCACAGGAATTGCTGTGACCACATGGGTGTGAATAACCTGCTGTACCTGCAAGAGTGGATCCACCACGCACTATCCACTTACATCGCTGCTGGTATGGATAGTAAAATGAAACAGGGAGGCAGCATCAAGGGCAAGAGCAAAACCTGGATGTCCAGTGCCTCCTCTGTTATGAAGTCAGGTGATTCCCCAATATTCCAATAGGAAATGCTCCCTTGCTGAAACCTAGACCTGGCAAGAGGCACTGCTGTGATGAGTGCTTGGTCCCACATGGAGTTTCTTCCCCAGGATGTTTGGGCCAGAGTGGCTGCATGAAGGACTCAGGTGACTCGAACCAGACTCTTCTGTAGGCCATGAATACCACCAAATACCACCAGCCCTGGTTCTCTTGCCCAACCAGACTCTGCTGAGAAGCACCGAGCAGCACTGCCCCAGTGTGAGGACAGCCCCAGGATGGGGTGGAACTGCTCCACTGACTCTGCTGCTGCATTTCTCCTCCAGCATTGGGAATATCTTGTTCAACATGTGCCTCACCCACCTGCTCCAAGCCTTTTGGCTTTCACCCAGCATGACAAGACTTGGATAAGCAGAGTTTAGATGGAGGCAGGCACCAAGCCCCTAAGCCCAGGCCATGGGAGGGCTTTGCAAAAAATCACTGAAAATTCATTACCAGTCATATCCAGGGGTGGTTATGTTCAACTTTCCAGTCTATTTTGTGGCTTTCTGTATTCCTGATTGCACTCAAGAGATTTGAAGGGGAGGAGGCTGGAGGAGAGCAGCAAAGTGCCAGTGGGCCATTGGCAGAGGTGGGGCAGGATGGACGATGTGGCCAAGGATAGTGAGGGCGCTTGGCATGTGCCCGGAGCAAGAAAATAAAGAGACAGCAAACAACGACCGAGAAGGCCTAACGGGGACTTGTTTTACTCTTTGACATGCTACCAGCAGTTTTTAATCTCAGAAAACCCAAATTAAAATAAGAAAAGAAGAAAATTAAGAAAAGAAAAAAATTACAATGATTAAAAGATATGACACGTGAAACACTATACTCAAATCATCCGTGTGTCATCAGCTACTTTGTACAGTAGGCACAAAACAGACCTAGAATCACCTGCAACAAATGTCAACCAGTGTTGTTCTTGCCCCTAAACAAGTACCACCAGCCTGATTTTTCTAGTCAGCCACAGCTGCATAACCTTTGTGCTTAAATTTCTCAGCTTAGGCCTCCTTTCTTCGGCATTGCTCACCCATGCTGTAAAGGAGTGGAGACTCATACTGAAGACATTAATGGAGACAGGAACAACAACGACAAAAAAAGAGAGATTAATTGTACAGTACATACATACAGTATCTTCTAAATCGTGATCAGTTGTTTATTGGTTGGCAAACAAGCTTCACTTTTACAACAAATATTAGTAATGAGGTCATTCAACTGCTGAGACCGTACAAAATGGATCATAAATTAAAAAAAAAAAGAGAAAAAGGAGAAGAATTCATACTCCGTGCTGCTAATTTACCTCCAGAAAGCCTATGTTACTTAAAAATCCGGTCAAATAAATAAATTTCCTGTTAGGAAAAATAATGAACAGAGGACCTTTTTTTTTTTTTAATTAAAAATCACTGCAAAGTACTTTTAGCTCACTACGCGTCAATCTATTTTCTTCTTAACCACTGCAGTACAAGTGCCTAAACCGGGGACCAGACTGAGCCGAGAAGGCCCTTTGCTCCTCCAGGGAAATGGCCATCTCCTGTAGAACCCCCACTACGACTACGAAACCTCCCCTCAGTCCCTGGATGTGACCCGAGGGCCTGGCTGAGGGGCTGTTGGCCAGAGATGCCTCACAGGATTATCGTCGTGATCGGTTGTGCACTGACAACGAGGAAGTTTGCCCTGCTCTAGTCTGCCAAAAGGTCTGCTGGCAACATGCCGGCTGAAAAAGGTTATACAGCGAGGAAATTAAAAGACTGCCCTGGCTGAAAAGAAATGGTGATGGTGTTACTAAAAATGGTCCTTAGAAAGTGATGTTTGGGGTTTTTTTTTGCCCAGTGAGTTTTTCTACTGGGAGGGGAAGGGGGCAGAGGGAAGGAGCAGTGGAAGAGTCAAAACAAAATTTAAAAAAAAAAAAAGTTATGAAAAACCTTGCTCCTACTGGTAGACAAACTTACAAGACCAGCACAACAGAAAAAAGTTCTTATTTTT
Source organism: Peucedramus taeniatus (assembly GCA_013400575.1). NCBI lineage: Eukaryota > Metazoa > Chordata > Aves > Passeriformes > Fringillidae > Peucedramus > Peucedramus taeniatus. The sequence continues at coordinate 175,835 of WBNO01020617.1, forward strand.
TTTTCCACTACATTAACAGGGACGCAAGTTCTGGAGGAACAGAAAGCAGACTATATGTGCAATGCTAGTATCTGTACATTACATAGAAATTGTTCGCTTCTCTTTTTCTGCCATTAGTTTTTATCATCCGTTAATACAGCAAAATGTAAAATATGCCTTTAGCACAGGATTCTAGGATTCCCTTCCGTCTCATTAAATTTGTTTACGTTTTGTTTGCACCCGCAGCAAAGGGCGCTGCAGTGAAACCAAGTTTTGAGTGACCATAACCCATGGTGTGATCTGGATTGGTAAGAAAGAGTTTTGCTAGCTTGTTTTATGCAGCGCTCCCACCTAGATGCGTCATCGCTACTAGTTTCAAATGCACATTTTTGGCCTTTTATTATTTTTTTTTCCCTCTTAAATCAGGTCCTTGGTATTAAGAGCAACACAGCATCAAGGATTGTTTAAACAAACACGGCATAACTTGAGAAGGCCACGAAGTGTGCCGTTATCTATCTCTTTCATTAACATAATGAAGTCTGTCTGGAGGGAAGAAGGATGGGAAGATAAGGGGGGCACAGCAGTTACTGTCCTCTCCGGGCCGGCCTAAAAATTCCAGTAAAAAAAGTCTGAGAATTTCCTTTTGAACAGCATGAAGATTTAGGAGTACACACAATATTACCACTGTTTGGATTAACTCAGAACAGTAAACCGAGTGTTACGGAGAGGCTTTTAGTTGTGTCTTTGCTTAATTTTTGCTGAATCTTCTATAGACTAGTGACCAAGTGAGCGGGTCCTTTTGCATTGCCATCCGGAGAGGTTCCCTCTTTGTTTGGCGGGACTATAAAACCGTCGCTGCTGCCTCGACCTAGCTGGTAGTAAGTGTGTAGCTGATGGACGTGGTTCCTGGAGCCAAGATTGGGCATGCTTTTGTAGTAAACATCGTCGGCATCACCACTGCCGCTTTTCGCTGGTGGAGGATCGGTCTGGGTGCTGGCGGTGACGCTTTCCGTCATGGGCATGCCGGCCAGTGCGGGCATACTGGTGTAGAGAGAATCCCTGTTGGGCGACTGCAGGTCGTCCGTGTGCTCGTTGGTCAGCAAAGGGAAAAAGCTCTCGCTGTTGTCTTGCGGGATGCGACGCCGACTGTAGAGGTGGGGCTGGTGGTTGTCCGCTGAGTACACCCGGGGTGGCAGCAGCGGGGCGTCTGACTCCTCGTGGATGAGCTCCAGGCCCAGGCTCTCCTCATGGGTGAAGGAGGTGGCATCATCCAGCACGATGGCATCGTCCTCGCTCCCGCCGCCCACGCTGTTGACAAGTTTGTTCATCAAGTTGCGGCTCTGCTCGCTGGAGCGCTCATGGTTGTTCAGGTAGGAAGGGATGTAGTTGGAGGTGAGTTCCTTCAGGATCTTTTTCTCGAGGGCGTTCTCCGTGTGGTTGTACCCACGGTCAAGGATTTGCACGCAGTTGCTGAGGTACTCGCCGCTGGCGATGCTGTAGCTGTTGCCGTGATTACCATTCAGTGGTAGAGTATCCGTGACACTTGTATCCCTGGCATTGTTCAGAAGCCCCTCTGAAAAACATTACACAAGAGAGGGTGACTTGTACAAACAGGACACTCATGCGGGATGTGCACACTCAAACCCCCTTCCTAGGCTGCCGCAGCTGCTGGGACTGGGCAGCAAGGAGAGCGTCGCGGCCAAAATGGGAGGGCGCAGCTTCATCTAACCAGCTGGTGGTCAAGGGCTTCCCACCAAAAAAACGGAAAGCACTGTAAAGTGTGTGACTTGATGTCGCAACATCCAGCTGGAAGGATAACCTCTCCTGGCCAGCATTCTCCTACAGCTCTTGAGCTCTATGTATTCCTGGGGGAGCTGAAAAATGCATGACCCTGGGCTGGTCCCAACTGCCCTGGCTCTAGGAACTTTGGACGAAGGGGGCAATTCCTCACAGCTGAGGAAAAAGTATTTGCAGCCCAGGCTAATCACTACCAAAACTTTGTTTGGGAGTGTATCCTTCCTAGAGGAAAAAAAGTCTGCTCTCTCCTTTCACTGGGCAGGCTGTCAGGATAAAGACATAAGGACTGAATGGCAGGATTCAGGGAGTAGCAAAGGGGAGGCACAAAGTGCTTCCTGGCCCAGGATTTTCTGGAGCAAGGCTAAATGCTCTACCTCTTCTGGCTTAAGGGCACAACCAAAATTATTTACTCCACACTGGCCAGGTGGGGATTTTCTAATACAATTGATGTTGGAGGCAGCTGTTCTGGGATCTTGTGAAGTCTTTAAAAATAGCTCCTATTCCACCTGCAAAGTTAAAGCAGTGGGTTCAGTGGAGGGTACAGCAAGTACCATCACTGCCACGGTATGGTGGGCTCATGGGAACCTGAGAGGAGTAGCAGGGTCTTGGGGTGTCCCTGCTCTAACTGCCTATTGCATCTCCATAGGTGTCTCAATGCTGACAGTGTGAGGCTGGAGCTCAGCTCTTTCCCAAAGCACTACGGAAGATGGCAGGGAAGTGCTTTGAGAGCAATGCAGCATGAGTGGGCAAGGGAGAAGAAAATCAGGCCCAGCAGTTAAGCCACCATGCTTTCTTTTTTGGGATCACTGGTCTCCTTGGAAGGAGAGCAGGCATGGGGATGCATGAAATAACTTATCGACCTCTCAGCTAAGGGCTTCGGGCATTGCCAAAAACTGGCAAGCAACTCCCAGCAAGGTACAGTGGATCAGAGAAGCCATTAAACTGACAATTTCAGATGAACAGTTGCTCATACCATGTTTAGTACATGGCATGTGTACCTTCTGAAAATACAGGATTCAGTCTATATCTGCGATGGAGTAGTTGAGGTATGTCAAGGGCTGGAAAGCGCTACTGAAGGTTTCTTCTTGCTTTTGAATGAAATGCCCCAAATGTGTCAGTCACCTTTTGGGTTTCTGAAGCTTAGAGGGTGCTGCTGTATCCTGGGCTCCCCAGCAAATGAGGGAGCTATGCCAAAAATCAACTAGCCATCACAGACATAGAGCAAAGCCGTTGATTTTCACAGTGAAAGCTCTCCAACCGAGTCACAATGCTTGGGGAGAAATGAAAAGTGAGCATTTTTGGGGAGGGCTGTATATAATGGGTAACAGGTACAACAGCATCTGTTTGATGGTTACGTATGCATTGAGGCACTGAGCACTGTGCTCCTGCTGCCAATGCATAGATCTGGGGGTTTGGTGCAGAAATAAAATGGGAGGCATTGCAGATGAGAACAGAGTGGGGGCTGCAGTGAAACACACGTATAAAAATGCCATGACCTTGCAAATAAAAACATGAAGTTGGAAAAAAAAAATAAAGCATACACAACTAAATGAGAAACTGTGCTGGGTAAACGATACCACAAAAATGAGAAATAAACAAAGGATGCATCATCTAATCTCATCTATATATATATATGTACACATACATATATATATATATACATACATACATACACACGCATACACATATATATACATATCTATTCATAGTCTTTTGATTTCAAAACTGTGAGATTAATTTCCTTTATTAACTACATCATCTATATGTGATGCAATAAAAGTGAACTAAAAAAAATTACATTTGATATGCAATGTTTAGCTTTACTCCCATACTTGTCTCTCTGTAGGGCTCTAAACGACAGCATGAAGAAAAGGAAAGAAAAAACAACAAGTAAGCTTACAGCGACAGTAGGAGAAACATGAGTAAAAAGCAAATTGATGATATGCAGAAAAGAGAGTTAACGGAAATAATTTCCACTGCCCAGAATACATGAATTTGTTACAAGGTTTATTTCAGGTTAAAAATATTGACATATTAGACAGAAAAAAATATTTTATGCACAATATTCAATAGTCTACATTTTTATTTTAAAAAATTATCACATTTAAACTGTTTTCCAATGCCATTATAGAATGTTCAGCGTGCAACACAAATGAAGAAATAAGGCCAGGAAATTTAAGAAAAGTCTAAAGCCGGTAACGGTCATGCTTGAGAAGACAGGCACTGTCATTGTCACTTCCAAAGTCTTAAAATGAATGGCTTTACTTACTGTTAGGTATAATAACCCCTGGTAGCTGAAACTGAAAGCTGTTTCCTTGCTAAAAATGTTTTGCCGTCCATCTTTTGCAACAGTGCTTTGTAAGAGTATGACTTTGCCCATCATGGGGCTGCTGGCATTTTACAAACTTTGCTAAGTCTGATTTTTACTTTAACCAAACATATGGCAAACTACATGGACTTGGCAAAAAAACAAACAAACAAAAAAAAGAGGACTAGTAGTTTGAATAATGACATTGCTAAGTGAAACTATTAAGAAAGGCTTAAAATAAGAAGAGTCAGAGAAGAAGATGAAGAGGCAGTGATAATGCTCAGTGTCCCACTCTTCAGTGGTCTGTGGCACATTGGATTTTAAGAAGAGCTTGTTAATGGTCATTAATACTTGAGAACACCTTCTCTCAAAATTAGTTCTCTCAAAAGGTGTTCCTGCTTTGGAGAGACTGAGCCAGTGTATGTCCCTCAGCTTCCAACGACAGGGCTGAGCACTCAGCCCCTCACCTGCCACCTCCTCCTTCCTCTACACTCTGTGTCCTATCAAGGAATCGCTTATGTCACTGGACATGGGATTTTGGCCTTTTAGGGTCTGATTCCCCACCTCTCTCCAAAGGTAATTTTTAGGACTTCCTGCCCCTGGTGATTGTCTGCCACAGATGTGGCAGCTTTGGCTTAAGCAGAGACGGTATTTTAAAAGACGTAACTGGGGAGGGGAAAAGAAAAAGGTGGACCAGATCGGTCCCTTGTTCCTTAAGGTGTCCTGCCCCATCCATACCCAGAACAGAACTGGTACATAAATGTGCAAAAAAATTCACAGCCTTAGTGATGTGGAATGAGTTAGTTGGATGATGTTAGCTAACAATGCCTCACTGCATGCCAACCACAGCCAAGGCACACCCAGAGATGGTGACAGCATCTACTTTTACAATGCACTCTCCTGGCTTTAGCATTCCTGCTGGTGCAGCATCTGTAAACCCCAAAGGGCCACCAAGACCACTAGGACTGGTTGGTTTTGCTACCCTTCATTTCTGCCACGGGATCTCCTAATATTCACAGTTTGTAATTGTCCAGGGACCTAATCAGTTTGAAAACTAATAGCTATACCAGTTCTATGGTCATTAATTAACTTGCAGCCATCTGAAAATAATGGGTTAGGTTCTGCTCGTTCTGAAGTCAATGGCAAAGCTCCAGGAGCTTGAATGGGACCAGGCTGGTCCCAATCTCTTTCTTCACCTCCCATGGATTAAGCCTGGATAGGTTTCTCTGTTACTTATCTAACTGTGCTGAACAGAATAGCACTTGCAAAAAAATTATGTTATTTTTGTGGAACAAAATTCTGTTAGCTCAGGTAACTGTATCCGATTCTAATATTAAAAACTGGAAGAACACAAAATTATTAAAATACACGTAACACACATTTCTGCCCAAATTGCCTGGGTTTGTTGAAGCACTCAGGCCTAAACATCAGGACTCCTCTTAAGGCAAATGCTGACCCAGCATTACCTGTTGCCATTTGATTTAAAAGACTCCCATACCTCAAAGTTATGATGCAAGAAACTAGTCAGAACATCAAAGCTCATTTCAACATTTGCAGTACACTGAAATTCTTAATATTCAGAGCATTTCATGTTTAACAGTAGCCCCTCTTTAAAACAGCATTCTTGGAAACAAATTTATTGCACAAAGTTAGCATAGTTAAGGAAATTAATAAACAGCAAGAAGGTCAAACGTGTGCTTTCCTTGTGCTCTGAATGCAAATACCCTGCTGATACATTTCAACATCTATTTCTGTCATAAACCACATGCTGCCATAGAGTACAAAGAGGGCTTTCCTGCTTGCATTATAACCATCGTTATTTTCCCTCTCTTGGATATCCTTTACTGGGAAGTGATGCCTTCATTGAGAGTGGAGAGCTGACAGAGTGCTGGCACACTTGCACTGGAATGCAGCGCTACTCCGTAGTGATTCACCCACCTTACAAGTAAGACAAAAAAAACCCAAACAAACAAAAAAACTGAAAAAAAAAAAAACATCCCATGGAAGGGGTAGAGCAGGATGGAGCCACCAAGAGACAGGGCTTGTCAGAGCTCCACACACCCCATCTCCTCCTCAGCCCCTACTTAAACACATCTGCCTCTCCCTCACAGATGCACCAGGACATCAGCTTACAAACACTGTCCCTTCCCAGAAACCAGAGCAGAGACAAACATGTAGGTGACAAGAGAGTGATTTCCGTAGCAGAAACCTCCATTAGGTACAACTGACTCTGCCTGTCTCTTTTCTGTTGCCAAAAGGAGGGTATCAAAGATTATCTAGATTCACTACACCTTTTTTTGATTATTTTTTCCCCTAGTAGCACAGATAAAATGTATAAATGCAAACGGCAAAACATTTCTTATCTCAGCTCTGCTCTTTGGAGCTGGCCTACACTTCTTGCTTCAACTGTCATTTTTCTTAGAGATCAAGGGCAGTTTTGTTTTATTTTGCATTTTACTCCCTGTGCAAACCAGTGCACTGCTGACCACATTTCTCTAGGCCATTTCAAATGAGAGCAGCTTTGGTGGCAAAGGCCAGTTTAGCTTCACTTACCTTTAGTGGTGTTCCTGTTTCTGAAATGAATGGTTTAACAAGGAAGTGCGCTGACAACAAATAGAGGGATGGATGTGTCTGACAATACACACACACACACACAAGTCCAAAACAATACAAAAGCAAGGAGACTGAAAAAAAAATCAAAATCAAAACACTATGAATGCTTTGAGTAAAATTGACAAGAGTCTTTCAAAGTGAATTGGATTGCTCATGGAAAAATAGCATCTGGAAGATGGAAAGATGCATTGAAATGAAAGGGAGGGGAGAGGATCTTTTTTTTTTGTGCCCAGTTCCAAAAAAAAAAAAGTGTGTGTGCGTGGGGAGAGAAAAAAAGGAATAAAAAAAGAAAGAAATGGGCCAAAATAAGCCACAGAAAATGGAATTCTCACTAGAAAAATTAGAGAGAAACTCCAGCACACCTTGTGCGTTGTACATGCTGACAGAAGGGTTGTTATAGACCGCCGATTCCCCGAGCAATGTATTATAAGGGTTGTTAGTGCCATGAGGACGAAGCAGAGCATTGGTTATAAGATGATTAGCCATGGCTCCTGGAGCAGCCCGATAGAAAGACAGAGAAAAAAACAACAAAAAAGGTCAATCAGGCAAATGTGGTATTAAAAAAAAGGGAAAAAGAACATTCAGAATGACAACAGTTGAAATAGTCCTGATTACAAGCAGCCAGCTAATTAGACTCGGAAAACTGTATGCCACTAAAGCAGAACAGATGTTACTGACGATGCACAAATCCAAACCAACGCAAAAGAAAATGCATCAGAAAGCAGATAAGCTACATTTATGGTGGTTCCCCAGTTGCTCGGAGTGTAAGCAAGGCTGCGCCCACATGCTTGCTACAAAGAAAGAAAGGAAGATGGCAGCCTACACAATGTGGGGGGGAAAAACTCTCCGGAAAGTGCCAAATGAATAAAAAAAATATATATAATGACTAACAGACAACAGCACATTCAACTCCCACTATGTGCTAGGATCTCTTTTACCAGTCCTTTGCAACACATCTAAATCAAAAAAGCAGAATTAAAGAGAAAGGATGGAGAATGCAGCCTCTCCAAAGGCTCTCAGCATTTCTCAGACAGCAGCTGTTTCTCATGTCTAAGAGGGCAAGTTTCAGCTGCTTCTCTGATATCACCATCAAGAACATCCACAACCACCTGAATCCATTCTGGAAGGTGAGAGCACTACAGTTCTGTCAGGCATTTCTACCAGGAATGAGAGTGGCCATGAAGTGTATGTCTCAAGGCTCTCTGTGTGCCCCACAAACACCTTGTTTCACCACTCCCACGCCTCTTTGCTTCTATTTCCAAGCACTCAGCCAACAGTTGTTCTTTGCTCTTTGGTTCATCCCTTGGAGACACAGCCTCTGGACCTGTGCTTTTTGGGATCATCATGGCTTGGCAGGTGGCTGCCAAGACCTACCTCAATTCTCATTGCAGGCATCAGCCCAGGAAGCAAAGTCTCCCCCTACCTTTTAGCTGACCCACAAGATGAAAAATGCCTTAAACCCTTGCTCAGAACCTCTTCTAATCTCCAGAGACATGACTGAGTAAAAAAAACTTGCCCTTCAGGGCCATTCCCACTGAGTTCCAGAGCAGGAAGGATGACCATGGTTTTTAACCTCTGGACTAAACTGTAAAGACAAAACCTTTCCACCAGGAAGGTAAGTCACTGGTGGGGCAACTAGAGCTAGTTAGGAAAGGACTGTCAGAGGGCTCAGATGATCTGGCTGTCGCCAACATCCGACAGCCTGAACCCAAAGAACTGAAAAGCCAATCCTCAAAACCAGCAACCCTTTCAGGAATGCTTTTAGCAGTGTCTGAGGCATGGAGACCCCATTTGCCTCTTTCAGGTGTGGAGGTGGCCCCGTGCTGAGGTGAAGGCTGTCTTTGTGGGGCATGTAGGGCACTGGGAACAGTCTCTTTGGATGGAGCTGCTGAGGATATATAAGCCCCGAGGGCCTCTGGCTAGTACAAATCCCCTTAGCAGGGAGTCCTCTGAAAGCTCACACCTACCAATTATTTACAGAAAGGCAAAAACTGGCCAAACCTCAAGCTAGGGGGAGGCTGCCTCCTGCTGTGCTTGTATGCAGGCCTGGGATGACATTTCCCCATGTCTTTGCAGGTAGAGGAGGGAGCAGACAGTTTCTTGCCTCTCCCCCATCATCCCCCAGCAGTTCCCAGCCCCAGGCACATGGCATTAGCAGATCACTTAATCGGTCTTTTGAGCACAGGACAAAATAGAAGGCAGTGTTTTATGAGGGCTTCATGCCAGGGAGGCTCCTCGACACATGCAGCTGGAAAAAAAAGACTTGTTTTCTCTCACCTGATATTTTTGTCTATGCTGATGGAAAGCAAGATGAGCTGCTGTGTTTGAAAATAAGGAAACAAAGCTGTCTCCTGTAAGAAAACATTATATGAACGCTTAACTAAGTAACCTTGAATGTAACTAATAGGTAAATGAGTCAATTCTTCCTTTCTGGTAATGTGTTTTCTCTCAGTCTCACATTCATCTGGGATAAGGGACTGTAGGAACCATTTATCTTCTTGCGCTGGTTTTATACCAGTGAGCACTAAGGCCATTAAAATTGTTTCTGCTTTCATCCCACTTTTAATCAAGCCAGGCCATAAAAGATTCAAAAAGGGGCTCACTTTTATACAAGTAATGAGAAAGTCCAGAGTTAATGCCAGCCATAAACTCCGAAGTGATATAATCCTCCCATTTGAGATTTAACCCAATCTCCAACTCAGTCCCTATGAGAATTGATATGAAGAATATACCCGTGGTGGGCTTTTGAGCACCTTAGCTTGAGGTGTCTTTAAATGTCAGTTGCTAGAAAGAGCATCTCACTCAATATATCCACGGCCTGATTTTGTCTAGTGAACCCCAGCCTGCAGGAACAAGATCCCACCAACATGATCCCACCATGGCCGGGCAGGAGAAGCTGTTTTGCATGAGGGATGCTCTCAGACTGTGACAAGAAAGAAGGGATCAACCCATGCAAGCACTTTTAAGCGGTTTTGCTTGCCTACATTTGCCAGCGTGTTGGGCTCAGGAATGAGCTGAATTCATACAAATATGGCTCTTTCAGCCAACTTTTAATACAGATCCATGATTCTGACTACAACCTTGGCAAAAAAAGTTGAAAATACAGACTAAGTAAGTCATTTTTACACTCAGGTGTGCAAAAGACAGGGCTTGGTATTACGACCACCCATTCCTGTATGCAGCAACTGAGCAAAAATACTCCATTTTCTGCTTTCCTGTCCCTTGATTTCATTAAATTTTTTTAATTTACTGTTCAAAATGCCACTTTCAATGGCAGTACTGAGTAAGTCTCCTGGTGCAAATCCTAAACAAACCCTCTGCTAACATGTTCAGATCTTTCAATACTTTCAGAGACCAAACTGGGCCCTAAGCACTCTGCAGCAGGTTCCCATCATGGTAAGCTGGCAAACTTCTTACTCTGTGCACGACACGATAAATGTAACTTTGGCATCTTAAATACAAAATCATATGTACCCTGTATTCATAAATTTGGGTTCTTGTTTCTAACAGCTCTTGAGTTGCAAAATTCCCAGCCTAAAAGGGTGATGAGAGAGGATTGCATCTAGTGTCCAAAAAGCCCACAGTTAAAGCTCTTGATAAAACAATAATGCACCAAAAAAAACCCCAAAAAACCTCAAAAAACCTCAACAAACCCCTCATTATTTAGTTTCTCTTTCCCAGGAGAGAGAAAAATGTAATACCAGACATACATTTAAGTATCATCCTGGCTTTTTCGTAGCACTTTATCATTGCTATAGCAACCAACGGGACTATTAGGAAGAGAGGATTAGGACTGCAGATGAGGCAGGAGCAGAAGGAGCAGGTAGACTACAGAACTGTGACCTCATTTGCATGAAAATGGCCTTGGTAATGGAAAGCCAACAAAACCCCAATAAAGTAAGCATGGGATCACAGAAGCATGCTCTCCCAGAACACCATGGGGGACAGCAAAGAGGGTTATTCTGCAGTCCTGTGTGCGGGTGTGCATCACTAGGGCTGCAATTACAAAGGTCAGTGCATGTCCAGGGCCCAAAAACCAGAAAGATCAGGGCTGCAAGTGCCTGTCTACCTGGAATCTCCTCCCTGTCAGAGCACTCTTGGGATGGGACCCCTGGCAGCTGTCAGGCCTGGCACTAGTGATGTGCCTAGTATCTTCAGCAGGCAGCAGTTATCATCACTTTTATTTGTTCAATTACTGCTGGATCCTTGGCTCTCAGCATCTGTGGTGCAACACAGACCTCTCCCAGCAAACCTCACAGCTCTGTGTCATCCTTGCTTTCCTACATTCCAGCAACAGCAGGCCCTATACAATCCCTCCTTTGCCATCTGCTGAACCACCCAGGCCCAGCACACAGCCACCACTTTTATTTAGTTAGGGGAACTGCCCTCTATCCAGCTGTGCTGAATCACCTTCAGTTCTGCTAGGTAAGGGCACCCTACTGAAAGCAAATACATTCTGTCTCCAAACCCCTATCATGCTGTGTACGTGTGGGGGCATGGAAAAAAGATGGGTTCAAACCCACAAGTTCACCTTTCACAGCATGATGATTTCATCACAACCAGCAAACATTTAACAGCAGAACTCACACCTCTACAAAAATACTCCCTGCAACCACACTGGTACAACTACAGTCCCAAGTCTCCTTGTTTCCACTGGTATTCAACCAAAGTTCAGAGCAAAACACAGCTACCAGGTCAGCTCTAATATCCAAAATTACATTCAAATTTGGATTTCTGGGAAGGCCAGTGCTGAGTTCAAGGTTTCCTGATGCTAGATTTCCTCAAGTGAAGAATTTGCAGGCTGTGATCACAAGGAGAAAGAACTGATGGTCTTTCAGAAGGCAAGTATTTGCTGGGTAACATGTAGATGCTCCTATCCCTCTCACAGCATTGATGATCCTCATGATTCAAGCACCACAGACCCAGACTTACTGGATTTAAAAGGTCAAGAGAAGCCATGTGCTCAGGATGCAGGGGGAGATCTGGAGGGTTGCACTTTTGACTTGCAAACTGAGAAAAACTGTTAGGAAAACCAACCAGGACAGAGAAGATGAAAATCTAACAATTTTTAACATCACTGTAACCAGACACAAAGGATTCAGATAGCTACACTTAGCTGCTTTCTGTGGCTATGAAAGTAGGTATTATTTTAATGACAGTATGCAACCAAATGGAACCTTTTCCTTTCCTTTCTAAGGTAGAAATTTATGTCTTTGATGCAGGACAATACTGACTGTAGAGATAATTTTTTGGAAGAGATTTGTGTAATGACTGTATGGGAAAACTGCACCTTGTTAAACACAAGTATGGTTTATTCACTCACTCAAAGCAAAGGATGAAAATTATGATGACAAGCACATGTTGCCAGACTCTAGACTGCATCACTCAGGAATAAAATTCAAAAAAATTTTTTGTAGGCAGCTGGCTGACAAAGCCACAAAGGTTACATTGAATCATCTGCATGGTCTACCCAGCTGGAAGGGAAATGGATTCAACTGCTCCTCCAGATTTTCTGAATAATACTGTTACTCACCATGGCTCTGCCTGGATGGAAGGGTTTGAACAGCTTTAACTGCTTTAACTGGGATCATCTGTCTGCACAGGCAATACCACCACCATGTATATTCCTTGACTTCTGGTCTTTTCAATTGCATACCAAAATAGTTTTGGTATCTGCATTTTAGCAGGGGATTGGAGAGATTCTCCCACTGCCAAGAAGATGTGACAGAAGAGCAGTTTTGCTGAGAAAGGTGAATGGACCAGCTTACAAATTTAATTGGATGAACTATTCAATGCTTTGAAAATGTCCATACGAAAATCAGTATTTTCCAAATTAAATGTTTTCACTTTTTGTTCCAGAAGCGTGGCTGGTATAAAAGCTGACTTTGACTTTTTTCGTATTATTTCAACTTTTTATTAGAGTAGAAACAGAAATAGTTTAGAAAAAGCACATCTGAGTCATAACAAAATGTTTCATTGCTTTTGACCCGGCAATTCCAAAATGTAGATTTTCTTGGGCTTTTTTTGTTTGTTTCAGAAGAAAATATATGTATTGCTGTGCTTTTAATCAATCTCAATCCTGTTTCCTCCCTATTTTGCCAGCAATGCAGCTTCCCTTCCGCAAGGCAAGGGCACAGTGCTGTACTCCTCCTCCTCTGACTCCTGGAACACCCAACTTATCTTGTGGTTCACATCCACCAGGAACCAGGTCCCACTTCTTGCATGTCATGTCCTTGACTTCAGACTACCCTGCAGGGACAAGTGACAGCCAGGAAGAACATGGACATTCCCTGAAGGTAGAACAGTTTCTGAGCTATCAGGGGTCATGGCTTAGCTTGGACACAAATGATGTGGTAAGAGCTCAGTCTTCCTAGAAGTGTCCATTAAAACAACCCCATAACACATGCTGCCTTACCTGAAGTGTAGTAAATAGCTTGAATGCCACTGGAATAGCCTCTCTGCAGTGATTTCAGTTTGTAAATTCTAGCTGGTTTTATACTTCTCTCAGTATTAACTTATTACATTTTGCTCCCAGGGAAACAAAAGTAGGTTTATAGGATTCAAAGCTTGAGTTTTCTTTGAGACTTTCCTTACCAGCATTGCACAGTGTCCTTTTCCACAGTTAGAGCTTTCAAGTATTTAATGAATCCTGGTCTTCCATGTGTTCACAATTTGTTCTAACAATAAATGCAATTATGACAAGCAAAATCATACCTATTTGCTGGAGGACAACAGGTATTTTCAGCATTTTTCCAAGTTCCTTCCAACAAATGCTCTGACATTTAGATTTATCAAGCTCTGTTCTTATAATAGCCAACAGGATTCAGTTAATAAACTTCAATAAACTTCCCTATTAAATTTCTCTCAAATAGGTTTGTTGTCACTTGCAGCATCTAATCTATTCATTGTGAAGCTATTAATACTGACTGCAGTGAAATGGAGTTTCAGCAAATGAGACTGTTAAGCACTGGGCCATCTGCCACATGAAACATCCCGGGCCTTTATACAGAGACAGGGGAGTGAAAGTATGTCTTTGCCCCTTTTTTCCCCCCCACTTCCTTTCTTTGGCAATGACTTCAGATGACAAACCTCTGCTGGATTATAATCTGCAGGCCATGTTCAAAACACACAGCTAGTCCACATCCATTTATAAGTATTTGCTCACTCATTAATTACTTTTTCACTGCCTGGAGCAGAAACATTGTCCCAGGATGGGACATTTCTTAATACCACCGTTACCCCTTACAAGGGTTTGTATCTTGACTATCTGAACATGCATTATCCCTAATTGTTCCTGTTCATGATTATTTCTCACTAAACCTGAGGCCTTACCCAAGATGTTCAGAGAACTCTGCCTCTGGTGAAAACTGGACCATTCTTCCAGGAATCTATAAAAGCAGCTATGCTTTCTTCCTTCCTCCTTCACAATCACCATATTAAACCTGCTCTACAGCAATACTCTGCCAGATCTAATACTCCCCAAAGCCTGCTCTGATTTCAGAAATTGCCTTGCCCTTACTTTTCCTCTTTAAAGCTGATCCATCTAATGACTGAAGTTCCAATTATATGGCTGTCAATCCTAAAATCAAAGCCAGTTCATAATATCTCCCAAAGGAAGAATGTCATGTCACTCACTGAAATCACTGCAACAAATCTCAGCTAACTCAGTCTTGGGCAGCAGAGAGGCAAAATAAACCAGAAGAATATCAACAATGGGATTAATTTTGCACACAGGCAGAAATAAAGTTAAACTCCCTAAGTTTTGATCCTTGATGCAGAAAATCATAATTTTTCTAGCATAAAATGTACAGCTGATTGAGAAAGAGGGGCGGGGGAGAAGATAAAAACCACCAGAAGCAATTTCCTAGTCCAAAAGGCTGATGACTTTCCCTTACAAAGAGAAAAGATTCCTCTGCTGTCACCTACCTGGAACTTCTCTTTACTTCATATGTGATTATCAGGATGGGTCATTTTGAGACCAGTTGCTGACATTTAGCCAAACCAACAGTTGCTTAACAGGGCTGCAGAGATTTTTTTTGGCTTACAAACAGCAATCCCTTGTGACAGAACTGGTGCAATGGCATGTGGATTACTCCCTTCAAATACACCCTCCATCTGGGCAATGGGTCCCAGGAAGGGGTATCCATGGGGTCAGGGGAGGGTAAGTGTGTCTGTAAGAGTTACAAGAGGGAACAGAAGAAGCAGAAAGGCAGGGGGGATGAAACCAAAGAGCTTCATTAAGAAAATGCCAGTGGTGGGGAAATGGGGAGGTAAAGGAACAGCCTCCTGCAGTGGGTAAAATGAAAGTTTTGAAGTCCTGACATAAATTGACTATGCTATTTCTTTTGCAGGCTGTTCCTGGAGTTGTGAGCACTAATACAAGCACCCAGGGTGCTGGGACAGTGAGCACCCTTGAACACCAATCTGCCCAGTGAAGAGTAGGAGCTGCAGCATTTCCAGCCTTTGGCTTGGAAAACAGGCCACAGGCTGCTTTTGGATTAGCAGAGAAGTGCTGTCAGGGATTCCATGCTGCTTCTTACCCCTTGACTTCCACCAAACAACCAGCACCTCCAAAAACTCTCAAGTAGCAGCCTTGACTTAAGAATAATAGAAACTGAACATCTAATCATACTCAGGGGGGGAAGAAACTGGCACTGCTGCTGCTGTTTGTGGCTAAACCAGAGGCCTCCAGGCTTCAGGACTGATGGACCCCGTGAAACACAGAATAAATTTCCCAGGACTAAGGGCTTTGCCATGTGAAGGATGATGCTCAAGGGCAAGGACTGCTGCATCCCTCAGGCTTATGCAGCAGGTTGCCCCTGCCAACTCAGCAATGGTCAGCACAGACAACATTAAGCACTGACACCTCTTAGCACTTTGCACAAAGGGACAGGTTGGGGGAACAGTGCCATGTTTTAGATTTGAAGCAATGACAATGAAGAAGTGAGATTTGCACATTGACAGATGATGGTCTCTGAATGGTCATAGAGGCTGCTGCCCCTGCCAAGGGCCATCCCAGGTTCAGCTTTGATAATTCCTCTGCATTTACATCCATCAAACCCTGAGCATGACTGAAAACAGAGTTCAAGGCTTTTAACACATTTCCAGGGGCTGTTCAGTTTGAAACAGACGCGGCTCTTGCCCTGCACCACACACCCAGCTGTACAGCAATGGTACTCACAAGACCAAAGTGTCTGCAGAAGACAGACACTTTTCTTTAGTCCAATTGTCTTTGAGTTGTTAAGTGCTCAGAAACCAAGAATAATGTGTATTTTTACATCCATGAATATTTTGGTGAGTTCCCTTTAGGTATCTACAGACGTATTCATGAACAAGGAGAGCAACTGCAGGCACCTTGGACATCCTGTGTGTCCACTGCACTAAACCTGCTTACCCCAGAACAGCAACAGGTACAAGAAATAATGTAAAACAAAAGTGACCACTAACACTGCTGCCAACATGCATGTTCACATAGCCACAACTCAATAATTTAAAATTAGTAAGTCCCCACACCCTAAAATGATCTCTCTGAAAGAAATGACATGAAAGCTGACTGACTTAACAGGAGAAACTGGGGCACTGTTTGCTGCCAACTGTAAAAAAAAATACAACAAATGGAAAGAAAATGGTGGAAGCATTTATTCTCTAGTATCTTCAAGCCACAAGAAAAGCCATAGGTATTACTCAGAGTAGGTAAGAAGCAGGCAGATTGTGATAGATCATTTAGTGGTGTCCTCTGAATATCCTATCAAGATGAGCAGAGGCATTTCCACCTCTCCTAGAACTTGGCTGCTTGCTATTTGTTTTATATGCAACATAAATTTAGCAGAAATCTCTGTCACGCCGGTCACATCAAGGAGCAAACAAGCATCTTGAGAAAGGCTGATGCATGACAACAGTAGCACTTCCACTGTCCAAATTTCCACCTTCTCTCTGCTTTATCTAGGCAGCAAAGAGTCAGCATTAGCAAATGGGTTATAATGAGCAGCAATTGCACTTTGAAGTGTACCAGGGATGGGGTTTGAGATCCCTGGGGAATCCAGTTCTGCTCCTTTCTTTTTTTTTTTTTTTTTTGTTTTTCCCTCCTCCCCTGCTTGCCTGTGCTTTTTAACACACCAAATTCCACCCTGTTTTCACTGCTATATTGGCTAGTTATGTCCACACCATGGCAACCACCACCCCTGCAGACAGCTAAACTGAAACTTCTTGATCTTGAAGCACTGAGACACATCCAGCAGCCCTCATCTCTCAGCAGAAAGGGGAAGATTTGGTGACCAAAACCTGACTCATTGCACTGTCTCAGTGTTAACCTATACCTCCTGTCTTCCAGAGTGACAGTCTCCTACCAAAGGAAGAATTCAATCTTCTACTGGTGTTTTCTAAATAACTGCTTCCAGAAAATGCAGGAAAATAAATCCACCTGAAAACAATTCTGCAACACACAGAGTTGTCCCTGCTGAATTTACAGTGCAGACCCGATTTCAGCCTGGAAATCACAGCTTAATTATATTTTTGGGTGGGTGGAAGGAATTTGATGGGAGATTTCATTTAGGAAACAATCAGGTCTCGGTTGGGTTAGAAATCAGGATATTAATGTTCTTCATTTTAATTTTCGTCTCTGACTCAGATTCCCACTGTTTGAATTTGAGCTCAATTTGTTCTGTTCATTATGAAGAAATCCACATGAATTTGACATTAAACTGCTTACCTCTGAAAACAGTAGCAATAATTTCCTTTTTTCCTGTGTGTGTTTCAGATTAAGTCTTTGTGGTTGACATAAAAACACAGAGGAGAAATGATAAAGGGAAATCGAGTATTTATTCTGGAACGCTACCCAGAAGAGGAAACATGCAACAGCACTTATGCATTTGGGAAGAAAAAGCAAGGGGGAGGGACAAACAATGCCCTCAATTCCGTTTCCTATTCAGCCCATTTGCATGGGAGCAAACAGGGAATGAACACGGCTTTCCTCGTCAGGGATAATATCTGTTGTGCCAGTACTGGGGATCTGAGGGCTTTGTGATGACTCTGATGGGGTTTGCTGGCAAGGGCCTTCTCCCTCATGTATGGACCCCTAGGGCCACATGGATGAACTTGTATTCAAGATTTACCATCCTTCAGGAGGAGCTGCCAGGGGTCCTGGGCTCCAATCTGCAGCAGCTTTTGAGGTCCTTACAACCCCCGTAGGCCTTGGAGATCTCCATGAGACCCACCAGGAAGCCACAGCCCTGCTCGGCTCTGGACACCCAGCCCTCGCCTTTGTGTCTGGCTCTTGGCTGGATCTTGGACCTGCCTTGTAGCTCAGTTTCCAGCCCAGTCTCTGCCAGTATCTCCTGGTGGTCTAGACCAGGTTCATCCCCTCACCTTGTCCAGGGCTCTGCCTCCTGGCTTAATCCCCTGTGGCACAATGAACCATCACCGAGGGTTTGGACTGCGCTTGACTCTCCCTCAGCTCCCAGGTGTTCTCCCTCATGAAACAGCTCTGCTCTTACAGCTCCCTGCTGTTTCTTTTCTTTCAGACTAGTGGAGCAGCAATGCAGAACCACCAAGAAGTCCTTTCAGGAGATCTCCATGGATGAGGGTGGTGGAGATGGTGAGCAGTACTTTGGGGATGGATGGACATAAACCATATATATATATATATATATATACATATATATATAGCCAAAAGACAAGAGGTGCACATATTCCTGTTTCTATAGCAGGACTACTATTGGGATAAACTATTAAATTTGCTGCCTAGTTTATAAACTAAGAGTCAGTGCATTACAGCAGGAGAACAGCACTTGACCCAACATAACACACTTCTCCTGGAGCAGCTCCTGGTGGCTTTACCCCTAGCCCAGTTATTTCCCTGAAGAGGGAAAACATACTTTGTGCTAACTTGAATTGATATACACAACTCCATCTGAGCATTTTCCTTTTGCAAAACACTGCCTTGCACCAGTGACACAGTCCTCTGTCTCTGCTGCTCTTGAGTCTCACCAAAACAAGAAACAGGCCTTTCTTTAACAGATAACTTCCACTTTCCTCTGAAAAAAAAATCACACCTATCATACCACCACCTCCCTTGCCCCAGCTTGAAAACCTGAAGGGTAACAAAGTACCACATAGTTCATAAAGATTTCTTTTATCTCCTAGTTGTCTCATATCCAAAGAGAGACAGTAATTACTGTATTGCCTCTCACCTAAGACATGGATAAAAATAGGCTGGTGTCACATTGCTGTTTCGTGCTATGACTGCTTGTTTGCAAGGCTGGCTGAGCTATCCCAGAGCTTTTTGACATTAACATTCCAAAGGTGCAAACAGACCCATCCCTCATGATCCTAAGGGGTCAACTGGATGTACCCAAAGCTCAGGCAAGCTCTGTTGCTTTTCATTCATACATTCCACTTTTCAGCCTTCAAAGTACTAAACTCCAGCAAACAGTCCATCCTACATTCATTCTTTTGTACTACTTTTTCAGCACTGCATCAAGATCACACATCAAACACCCTGCAGGCAAAGGGAAACTTCTTTTTCCCACTTATGAGGTAATCAGCTTGGTTGAGCTTTTACACCTCTGAAGTTTTCAGCACTAGGAAAAGAAATGTAGCATACAGGTTGGATGTGAAATACATGGAAGAAGTATGCAGCCAGACCCAGGGTGTGAAAAATTGGACAGAGTTGCAGAGTGGCAATGCAAGGAGCAGGAATCCCCCTGGATCCTGAAACTGAGACCATGATCATGGGCTGGACAGGCATGCTCTTCATTTGACAGTAAAAAAGGAAACCCACAGCCAGTTTCTCTTCACTTCCTCCTGATTTCAGTGGTATAACAACCCCAAATCCAAATCACTACTAAGCCATAATGAGCAGCAAGGGGAAACAAAGCCAGACATACTTTTTATTAATCAATAATTAGATGCTACCTTCAGGAAATATCTGAAATAGTCTTGTAAGCCTTAGGACAGAGTCAAGTTTTCATTACAGAACACATTACATCAGGCATATTTGAGGTTATGCCTGAAATTCTTGGTGTGATAAATGAGAATAAGGAAAGTAACATTATGGTCAATTACCTTGGCAGGGAGAGGGGGGAATAGAAGATAAAAGAGAATATGAAGCTGAAAAGAGCCATAAACAGTGTGTTATCTGCTAAATCAGAAAAGGACATAGCTGTATGTCTAAAGGAGGGATGCACTAACACAGACACCATATTCCAGACTGATGGATGCCCAGGAGGTTCATGAAGGAAAAAGGGATGAGATGTCATACAGAAATGCAGGTCATCACACAGGAAATATGGATAGCTAGAGCAGTCTTGCCTGGGATGTTATCATGTTGCAGGAGGCTGTGAATATGACGAGTAGTATCACGGAAAAAAATAGGTTTCAATGAGACAGTACCTCAGTTAGAGGATGTCTCACTGCTTTCTGCTCCCCCAGAAGAAACATGACAACTCAGTGCTGGCCCAGGACATGGAGAAGTGGAATTAAGCTCCAAGACCTGGATGCTAGGACAATTCTGGGGACAAAGGATCATTTTCTTCCTGTTTTAGAACATAGGCTGCTCTCTAAAGGCTCTGGGGAAAATGCCAGCACACAGAGAATGTTTAACTTGGGATAATACAGATAATTTTGTGCAAAACGTGTCTAGGCTGGGATGGCTGGAGTAGGAGTTTTGAACAGGAACTCCCTGTTGTATCAACCTCAGGCAGGGAAAGCTACTGACCATACAGTTCAAGGCTCACATTTGAATCCTCTGAGCCTTAATAGCATGCTTCTAAATAAAACATTAACAAAACAGCTCCTTTAAAGATGAATATATATGTAAATATTAAGAGTTAGACAAGAACTGCGAAAAACACATTGCCCCACTGCTCTGTTCAGGCTGCAGTTCTTTGGAAAGTTTTCTCTGTGGAAAGCCCTAAGACCATGAATGTTACTTTTCAGCTGAAATAAACAGGATAAAGGGAGAAATGCCTGGAGTCCTGTGTAGCTGGGATTACTGTTGATGTCAGGTGTATGTCCATGTGGAACTGACCACCTGCTGCTTTGGAGATGCCATCTCCCACAGAAATATTTTTAACCTCCACTTTGAAAATACTTTTGTTTACCAGACAAAACCCCCCCAAAACCCAACAACAACAAATATTGTGCCTGCCTATGTGAAAAAGAGGGAAGATGACTGTACAATTGTAAAACTTACTCAAGTCCCTTCAGTGTTCCACCTAAAAGGCTTCCCTTCTAAGACACTTATCAGACTGCTTCTGTAGCCAGTAGAGAGATTCAGGCCCTTCAGGTGATTCACCTCATCCAGTATTACACAACTAAAATATCTGGAGGAAACCTGCTTTGAAGATGCTTCCCCTGGCAGTTCATTTCCCAACTGACCTTTAAATAACAGGCACATCTTGTAATAGGCTCTCACCACACTGGGATGAAGATTGTCCACTTGAAACCTCTTCACTTGTCCCAGTTGACAGTCATACTTCTCTCTTGGCCCAGAAAAAAGTGCACAACCAAAAGAGGAGAGATACCTTGCTTTTGCTAACAAGCCCAGAAGATCCTCTTTGCTAAAACACATCCCTTGGTAACCTTGGCTGCATCAGAGAGCAAGTTCAACTTCTGTCCTAACTAAAGAAGCAAACATTTCATGCATAACACATTTTGGTTTGCTACTGAGATGGAGCAATGGGATGGCTGAGGGAAACAGTGGCTCTTGCTGGAACCTTTGTGTGACAACCAACTCCCCCCTCCATTTGACCCAGAGAAGCCTGGCTGCTGCTCTGCAGTCTTTAGTGCGGAGACAGAGAGAGATGAGAGGGCAATGTATGTGGATAAATCAGGCATTTGCCGTAATGGAATCTTGTACTCAACTTTATTAATTAATCTTTGGAGCAAAGGGAAAATATCCTGGCACAAAAAAAACCAATGGGTTGAAGAACAGTACAGCTCCATGTTACACTGCCTTCCCCCTTTGCACTGATTTGGGCAGCGTGTATAATGTTCAGAGAACAGAATCATATACCCTTAGTTCCCCCAGGACTCAGTAGATAATATTACTCAGCACAGTCAAAATCCTTCAAGCCTATCCTCAGGCAAAACTCACCCTAAAATCAGTGGGAATTCAGTAAGAATAAAGGCTGAATAGGAACCAAAGTCCCAACTCAATTCTCAGCTGAGCTTTGCAGACCAACAATCAAGACTGAAAATACGTTTGATTTTCGTCATCATGAGAGAACAGCTAGGCCCAGTAATCCCAATTCTACCCTCTCTTAATTTCAGCATCAACTGGACAGATAACACAAAACAGAGTTTGGCATCGGGTTGCTCAAGGTTAATTCATAAAGTAGCTGTACTGGAAGAGAAGGAAACAATCTCTGAGGCTCTTTTTCTGGTATTCTGTTACCGCCGCTTTCCTACAACTCCCTGAAAAACACTTGGTTTAAAAAAGCTGTTCATATTTCCTCTTGTGCCAGACACCACATTTTGTTTGGCATATACATTTCTGATAGCCTTTCCTCCACAGATGTCTATAAAGTTCACATCAGTCAGTTCTTCAAACTAGGTATATTAACACCAACACAGACAATTTTGTTCCAAGTACAGTTTTTCCTTACGTCTATGTTCTGCTGTTCATGTTTGCTTCTGTAAAGATGACAGTATTGCTACATATGCAGGACAATCAGGACTCCTGTGATGCTTAACACAGGCTGTACAGTTCTGTAATGGCCCATTTTCACTGTCAGCAACCAGGCCTGACACGTCAGCAGCTTCTGGCGCTAGCAGCTTTCTGAGGGAAAGGGGAGATTTCAACTTAATTTCATTTCTCTCTTTCACTTTTCCTAACTTCCTTCCAGAAATGACAATTCTTGAAAATGCATGTGTAGAAATAGAGAAAAGAAAAAGAAGGCAACAACCACCATAAAATTTCCTCCCATTTATCACGGTAACATTTCTTGGCTGGTAGAACAGGGTCCAGTGACGTTTGGGGTGAGGAAGAAAAGGCAGGGGGCAAAGAGGCAACACATTTCAGATTCCTTAAAGCCATCAGAAGAATTAGAGATATGAAAAACAGTTTAAAATTACCTCTGTTGAGTGAAGCTGAACTGTTTATATCTCCAGTAATAAAGGAAGACTCGGACTGCTTTCGAACTGTGTCATTCCACATCCTACGAATCCGGCTCTGAAGAGGGATTGAAGCACAGCAGGCAGTGAATTTTTAGCACCTGTAGAGAGGTTTCTTTCTGCCTCACTAAGGATGGCTACTGGCATGTCTAGCTTGGGATGAGACTTGCTTCTAGCCAGCTGTAAGCAAGCAGTTGCTGTTTTATTGCAACCTGCCTCATGCATGCCAGACCCTGCCAGACTTACTTCGTAACACAAATGCCTAACTCAAAGAAAAATTGCTTGCATCTTAATTAAAAAAAAATAAAAATAATGCATGAGAGAAACCCAGACCCCATGCCAGCTACAGGTTTACCAATATAGCACCAAATAATGGAAAAATAACCCACACAGAGAAGCACATGTGCTTCTCATACTCAGACAACTTGTTTCTTATTTTTTGTGAAGTGTAACAGAAGACTTGCTTTATATCTTGGTGCCCCTGAATGAACAGAAGTTTTCTGTAGCTATTTTCCATCTTGGGGATTTTATGGGGGCAAAAAAATTCCCCACAAATGAATGACTTCTGTTCCCATACTGAAAAATCTGTGATGATTTTGCCATCTGTGGTATAGCTTCTGCTACTGGCAAAAGTGTCCTGAATATGTTGGCCTTCTGTTTTGTTCCTCAAATATGCTGTGAAGTATCTGTCTCTGTGGCATTTACATCACTGTCTCACTCCTCCCCAACCAGACCTTGCAAAATATCAAAAAATCAGCCAAAAAGCATGTTGTGAGCAGTTCAATCCCAAACCCTGCATGAAAGTGACTGGAGAACTCAGGTGTCCCAGGGAAACTCTCCCTCATCTCACTTCTGTGACGCTGATGGATGTTTTCCCTGGCTGTGTGAAAGTGATGGCAGGTGGTCTGGGGGAATAGGAAGCCTTTTTCCCATTGTGACAGACCACGTTTTTCTTAAGTGCCAAAAATCCAGTGGTTTCCATAGTGAGATTTTAGCCATGAGAGATTTACCAAGGCCTAATCGTATGGCCCCAGGCTGAAAAGTCCTTGATTACTCATTAACCATGGAATAACAGCATCTCCTAATCATGTATTAGCCCTCTATACATGGAAGTACCCATTGTGACGTGAAGCCCATGATCTTTTACAGTAATTATTTTTCACCTGGACATTTAATTTATTGCCTTTCTCTGACATGATCCATTGTAGATTAATTATTCTGTTTTCCATGTCTTTCTCAGAGAATAAAAGGATGTTAAAAGCTTTTCTCCTCATGGTTTTCTCTATTTAAACTTAGGAGCTGATGTTTTCAACAGCTCAGGCTGATCTCCATCTACTCTCCACCACCTGTATGAGGTTTCTCCTGGCTACAATAGGCCTTAGAACTTCCATCCTTTCAAGGACACACTTCTGCAGGCAAAATAATCTTCCTTGGTGCCTCAGACCTCACCTGCCACAAGGGGACTGCTGCCAGAGCTCATTTCACCCTCAAAAGGGTTTGTTCTCTTCTGCTGGGACTGGTGAGGGTGGGGGGGGACCATTAAAGTCAACCCTTCTTGGACAGGAGGGCACCAGCATAGAAGCTAAGTTTTGTAACACCAGAGGCTTTCAAATCAGCCACCTAAATGCTGCTGGATATTTTGAGTTTTGGACATTACTGGGATTTGATGGCCTACTGGAGAGAGGTTCTATATTCTATTGCTTTTACTTGCTCTGCATAGCTACCAGACCTATGAAAACACCGAAACACAGCTTTTGGATAACATCTTGGAAACCACTGCAAATAAATAATGATTTGCTCCAAGACATAAATTGCAAATTAGGTTTTCCTGGAAAGTTATAAGCTGTTACTTGCTGCATGTCTTTTATAATTTAATAGTGAAACTGTCATGTATAATTACTTCCATTACTAATACTGAATAAATTTGTGTTTGGTTTCTATTGATTAAGAAATAAGCTTCTTCATTTTATATGAACTCTTCATCCATAAATCTGCATCTCTACATACAAGCTAACTTCAAAACTGCTAAGTGTGCAAACTCCACAAAACCTGAATTTTTAGGTGACCAAAGGCAAGAAATTTAGTAGCTTAGTGAGACAGTCTGACCCTAATGGCTTGCCCTTAGAGGTCCATAAGCTAAGACAAATTGTGTGAGGCACAGAAGAGACCAAACCACTGAATGTCAGAAAGCCAGCTCTTTCCCTGGGAAGTCTGCTGCAAGACACTTGTAGTCTTTAGTTTTTTTTACAAGAAAAACACTCGATGCTTATAGCATCATTCTTGTACATGTTAATAGTTAATAGTGACAACCTTCATCTCATGATTAAAGGATGTACTGGAATGTAGCACAGCTGACAAAATGCTCCCACCTCCTGCTTCCCATGGAGAGCACGCAGGACACCTCAGGTGATAACCACCCACCTGCCTCTGGAAGGCAAGTCTTCACTTTTTATTCCCAACAGAACTATTCCGAAGGTTCTTGGAGAGGCATTTAATTGCCATCACATCTCAGGGGAAACCACTGTGTTGAGTTCAGGTCTAGAAGGGAGGGAAATCTCTGCAGGTGCACTGGGGAGCGGCCTAAGGCAGCTCCTTCGGTGCCAAGAGGAGCTTTCCTCCCAGAATAGCTGAGAAGGGTCTTGGCATGGCATTGGGACACAAACAAAAAGCGTGGGCTACCTGTGAGCCTGTGGAATATCTTCCAGGTGTCCTTGACCCCGAGGTTTTTCCTGAGCCGATGGAGCTCTCTGTACTTTTCCCACTACAGCAATGCGTGCGCAGGCATTTTCCGTACTCTTTACGTACCTGGCCAAGGAAAGAGCAGTGGTAGTTAGCAGGCAGCTCCTCCTTCAGCCCACTGCCTTCTGATTTTCAACACAGCCCGATACTTCCTCAGTGTTTTGTTGAAACAAAATCGGCTGCAGTGTGTGGGAAAGCAGTCTAGTACCCCTTGCAGCTGAGCTCATGGCTGAGGATGTCACAGGAGACTGCTCCCATGCAGCAAAGCTGCTCGTTGGCACCAGCCAGCTACAGCATCCTCTGAGGCACATTAAAGGAGCATGGGAGAAAGTGCAGGTACACTATTTATGACTGAAAATTAATACTGTTGTAGATTTGATATAAACTAGCATATTGGCTCATCAAGTTACTGAAAGTTATTGCTTCTGGCAGGAGACTAAGAAAAAAGAATTCCAAGAGAAACATATGAAAGCTATTGATTTTTTTATTAAAAAAAATGTTTCTTGCAGTCAAATTGAAATTTGAGGAAACAGTAGAACCAGCAGCATTAGAGATTATATTCCCAATGCTCAGGAATGGCTGGAACCTGCTTTTCCACAGCCCTGTGCAAGCCAGTCATGTTTTAAATGGGCATTGCAGCCAAACCCGTGCCACCTCCTTTGCTTCAGAGGAACTACGCTGACTTGTGCCAGGACAGGATCTAACCTTCCACCAAGCTTTTTATGGGCAGAAATACCCAGAAACCAGATGGGACAGGGCTGAAGGTGAGCAGACTGTACTGAAAAGCCAAAAGAGGGTCATGTTACCCACTGACACAAAAAAGCCCCCGAACCATCATGCATGTCCAAAACACCAGTTAAAATTCCTTGAAGCACACAGTTAGCTGTACTATTTTGCCAAACTCTCCATAAGCATTGTAGAGACTCTGTGAAACAACTCTGTGAAACAACTGTTTAAATAGCAAATTACAGCTTTTTCATTAGGCTCTTCCTTAAGCGCTTGAGACAAACACATACCACAAGTGCCCAATATGCTCGAGTGCCTAATCAATCCTTTGCTGAGAGAAAATAATTCAATTGCTTTAATTAGCCACCCACTGCTTGCCTCTCTACAGTGTTTTGCCGATTTTCTAGGCCATGATAGATAGGAAAGAAAAGAATTTTTTTTCTCCCTTTAAATAATACCTCTCTCAGCTCTTAGGTCAGAGAGGTGCATCCACCCCACATCAAAGTACCAGCTGTATTCTCCTTCCCTCTGTGCAGCTACAAATCAGGAACAATTCCACAGTCATCAGTGGTGGTTTAAGGATGAAATTTGGCTTAAGACAGAAAACAGGAATGGTTCTGTCATGCTGACTGAGAACCCCACGAGCCAAGGAGGCTGTAGAGCAGTACAGGGATGCTGGGTTAGGAACTGACCCTTTGTGGGGTGCATTGGAGGTGAGAGGATGTAACAGTCAGAAGGGTGCAGAAATTCAAACTCCTCACAGAAAGGCACCTGCAGGTTTAATAAGCAATGGTGATGCTTCCTACACTCATCTTGCCTGGAAACTCTCTTGCTGAAAAATTTGGGATCAGCAGGAAGTTGCATCTAGATAAAGCTTCTAAGCTTCTTAAGATGGACAAATTTGAGATGCAACAAGTACAAAACTCTTAACCCCGAAAATCTTCCTTTGGTTTCAAGAGTGAAATTTACACACAGCTCTACAGATCCTTACAGAGGCATCACTTGCAGGGCTCACTTTTTATAATTTTGATTATGTTTTCATGGGTCATATCTCCCTTGCCTGTGCAGGAAAATGTGAGTAACAGAGGAGCAAGCCTGTGGCTCTCAGATGGAGGACAGATCTCAACACGGACCTGACTTATCTCAATAAGCCCTTTCACCAAAAGATACTGGTTACCCTGAGAAACTGGCACTAGTGTATCCACACGAAGTCTTCCCTATTGGTTCAGTAAACTGCCCTTTGAAACTAAGATGTACATAGCAAATTATCAGCAGACATGCACAGAATTAGAGAGCTCTGTATAACTGAATTTAAGTAGAGAACAAAAAAGGTTCTTAAAAATACTTATTACTGAATGTCAGAGGCTGTAAATTTGATCTACATAAACAGAGAATTTTTAATTCTGTTGCGTTTATTTTTTCCCCCTGGAGTTTATCTAAGTTACTCCACTGTTATCTTGCAAATGTTAATTGGGGCATACTTCAATTTCCACCACAAAGCACTTGCTGTGCTTGCTTTGAGGAAGATTTCCAAAACACCGAATCAGGCCCAAACAATACAAAGGCTAATGAACCGCTGCAGAGCACAGGTCCTTCACTTCTTAAAAAAGCAGGGGAAGCAGCCACTATTACATCCCATCAAACCACATATGCTGCCATGGAAAGGGGTAATTTCCTGCAGGGACTGCAAATGAGGATGTAAAGCTCCACTTTGCTGTGAGCACTCAGCCACGTGAGCACTTTCTGGATGCTCGTGGATTCTCTCCCCTCTCACACTGGCATACAAGGAAGGAGAATCTGGATGACAGCAGGAAAAGCCCTGACAGAAGGACCCTGTGAACTGACAGCTGCCTTTCCCCTTGTCTCTGACACATCTGCCAGGGCCCTGGCTGCTGAAATGCCACTGCCACAAGTTAGAACCTCATTCCCCAGCATCTTGCTGTTTTCCAGTCTAAATACCACCCTTATTAGGTGCACAGAGCTAAATCTGCGTGATAGGAATTTAGGGCACACAGACGATGCTACACTGTGGTTGTCAGGCAACAAAACACCTTGTTACCACCTCTCTTCCTGCTGGGAACCATCATCTTACCTTTTTCTGGAGGACACAATGGAAAATGAATATAAACATTCCCTGCAGAGAATTGAATATGGTGAAGAGATACGCCATGATGACTGTGCTTTCATTAATATACATGAGTCCAAATGCCCAGGTCAGTCCTAATAGGCAGAGTAGGGCTATTGCACCTATAACCCAGGACCTGTCAGGAGAAACAAAAAAAAAAAAAAAAAGAAAAAAAGAATGGAATTGGTTTTTCATCTACACAAAAGAAGGCATGTGTCTACAGGCAGGAAGATTTTGCCCCTGGTTTTAACAAAAAGAATATAGCGTATCAAAATAAATCATAGGGAGCTTTTGTCTTCAAGCTGAATGCAGTTTACAAATCTTCAAGCTTAAGGAAATACAAGGAAATGGAAGTGTTATGAGCATAGAAATTTATCAAAACCAAAGCACATTTTTAACCACCATGTCTCTTTTTTAAATATGTAAAAGCAGTGTGCATGTAAATGACATGTAGATGTTATTTCAGCAAATGGAGGGAAAGAAAATAAACCAAATGAAATGACAACTCTGATTGTCACTTTTTTTAGTGTCCACTGGTTTCACAGGACTGCCAGCTGGATTAGCTTCTTTATTTACACTTAACACCAAGACACATGTATTGCTGCATTTTAGCTAGTCTCCCATATGCCTGTAAGCCAGATAAACAGCTACAGGCAGGTGGGCAAGCCTTCCCTGCTTGCCAGATCCACTCCACACAAGGATGTTCTTTGCAATGCTGCTTCACACTTCTTCCACCCTGAGATGAGGGGAAGTGTGTATACTCGTACAGGCACTCACACACTACATTTGCTAATGTGGGAGCTGCTGCCACACTTCTGCCTGGAGAAAAGGAGGGGCAATCCTTCTTCACATGGGCTGTAAAACTAAGATTATCACTTGCTGCACTTCAGGAGGGCAGTGGGAGTAGAGGTGTAGCCAATGCTTGGCTCCAAATGTTGTTCCAACAAATAGGGGAGCAGGAGGCTTTTGCCTGCTTTCTCCCACTGACTTTCTACCTGGACAACAGAGCTGGGGACATGGGATGACTGCTGCATGTTAGGTTTTTTGGGTGTTTTCAGGAAAGCCGGAAGTTCTGCTGGGATGGCAGGAGGAGTATTCCATGCTACCCTGCTAAATAACATTTAGTCTTCTCCTGAATTACCTTCTCAAAGACTGATCTTCAAATACCAGGACAAGAGAAGAAGTGTAAGAAGCCGTATTTTTTCCTGCTCCTAGCCTAGTTTTCACATGATGTATTACCTACAGCTTTAAAGGAATTGCTGCTGCATGGGAAGGAGTCAACTTCTAGCTGGGAAGCAAGCAGCACCTTGAGTATCTGTTTGCCCTTTACCTGAAGGCTTTGGTTTTCTTCTGCCACCCCCTGTTATCATTTGGTGTAACATCATGAAAATGAATGCATTGATATCCAATGTTTGCACCCCTTCCTCCCTGTTTAGCCCTTCTATATCCCAAATCAGACAAGACTGCAGTGAGCCAGCACCTCTGCTTCCTTGTCTGTCCCAAGGCCCCCTGAGGTGCTGCAGAAGGGCTTGCAGGGACAAAGACCTGCCTATGTTTGCAAGCCCTTTCAGCCTTGTGGGAACCTGGCCTGGGTTTGGGTATGTTCGGGCTTCCATCTGCTAAGCAGAGCATGGGACAAGGGGGAGAAAGATGAAGCAGCAGCAGCAACTTGCAACAAAGCAGTCCTGCAGAGGTCAGACAGACAATCTCTGCTAAGGAGATACCATGGCAGCTACAGCCTTGAATCCTTTTCCTTTTAGCAGGGCTTGTCACAAACAAAAGCATACCAATGTTGTATTCAAGTCTTTTGTTGTTTGTTTTATTTTTTTTTCCTTTAGGTATTAGAATAAAAACGCAACATTAAGTCTTCAACCAAAGTTTATAAAATATGTATTATTTAACCACATGACCAGAGGAGCTCCCTAAGGTAACCGCTTATTAAGACAGTTCTTTAAAAATCACTATTATGGACCTAGCAGACCAGAACAGCTCCTTTGAAGCATTTCCAGTCAATCCCACTAATAAATATTTAGCGTGATGCAAATTGAAAATACACTCTCACAATCCTTCAGAAAGGCAGTCACTAGACAAAGTTTACTGCTTCAGTCGCTTGGGATATTTTTCTCCCCAAGATTCCACCATCAGTGAGAGCATGCTATTGTCCTAGTTGCATACCAATTAATAAAATACAAATGATTTTCTTTTTCACCAAAAAAAAGAAGAACAAATTAAGTGGAAAACCCCTTTTTTTCCCCCTCTTTCCTCTTTTCTCATCCCCAGATAAAAGCTTCCTGCATTTCCAGAATATTTTTAAAAATATTCCCTGGAAATCAGAAAAGTATTGTGCTCTGAAGCACAGCCCATTCTTGCATCTGATTAAAGAGCCTTTGGCTGCAGAGGTGTGCAGGACTGAAACAGTTATTTAGTGAAGATATGCTACCTTCAGTGATGGAAAGGAATCTGTGGAAGACCCCCAAGAGTGCAAACTGCACTCATTAACAGTGTTGTGCCTCAGAAAACAAGACCTGGCGACAGAGAGGACGTGGGGATTACTGTGAATAGCTCCATCCCACATCCGCAGAAAAAAACGGAACCAAGCAATGAAAGAGAACATGGGAATGGTGCTGAAAGAACGAATACAAAGGACTCTTCACCAGAAGAACAAACTGAAAGTCTACTGCAAAGTTGATTTGCTTCTATTTTGTGCTAGTGCACATTAATTTTTTGGTTGCAGGATAAAGGGTGCGGATGCCTTAAGGGTTATAATTTCTAGGCATTTTTGGCTTTCTTCACAGGTTTGGGTTTGGTTTCTTTTTGGTGCAGCTTGAGGTTTTTATCTTGCTCTTTGTACAGACTTGCTGCTGGTTTTCCATGGCTTTTTTTTTTTCCTGTAGTGGAATATTATTGCAATAAAGAAACAAAAGTATCCATTTTTTGAGTGCATTTGAAAATCAGTGGTTTACAATTAGGGAAAATTAGGAGGCACTCCAATGAGTAAGGAGTCACCAATGCACCAATGCACACAGATTTGCTTGCACTACTCCCATTAACTAGAAAGGGAATCATGGAGAATAGCAGCCATGCACCTTTTTGAAAATTTGCTTCTGTATTTATACTACCATAAAGCAATCCCTGTGACAGAGCACAGTGGACCAAAGGCTGCTATTGGTAGAACAAGTCTGTACTACACAGGATTAAACTGGGAACTTTCACCTTGAATTCAAGTAACATCCAATTAAAGAATATAAAGCAAATAAGGTGACAATTGGTTGGCAATACACATGCAGCACATTTACTCTGCACCTTAGCTGTATGCCTGACCATTTTCCTGCACAGTTTGCTCTTCTGCCTCAAAAGCGAATGACAGAAGCTTTAATGATTTTTCAATATTGATCTGACAGCTGGTTCATGAGACCACACTGATAAATGAAATTTATCAGCCATTCAGGTCATTCTTACTTGATGAAGGGTCTGTTATCCTCATAGCTAAAGAATGCATAGACATAAAGACAAGAACACCAACATTAGAAATATAATGACATAGAGAATAGAGTTTACTGCTAGCTTCCCTCCCTTCTCCCACCAGCCATCACCAAAACCAAAGGTGGACTGGCACCAGGTGTACCTGGAACACACCAGCCAGCCTGGCTTGCTGCCCCAGGGAATTGAAGCCTGACTGGGAATGCTGGCTTAATGCACAGAAGCAGGCATTGCTAGCTGTGTGCTGCAGGTACCCCTCCTGGCCACCATCCCACAGCTGTCAATGGACTTTGAAATATCTTTCAAATGTCGTGGCTGTCCCTGGAGAAGACAAGTTTTGAAACCCCAGCATAGCCACCACCGGCAGCTTTCATGTGTTCAAGAGGCAAAACTTCACCACACCTCCACCACTCTCTGCCTGTGGGGCTGGAGCATGTTACAGGAGTATCTTTATTGCCATTTACTTTTCCAAAGTGGAACTTCCACATTTTGAGTCAGACTGCAGCATTCTTGAGGTAATGCCATCAGGATCTTCTAAAGCCCTGAGTGACAAGGCACAGACCTATTAATTACCATTTCATGGGGAAGAGCAAGGAAAGGCCTCTGCCAGGCAAGGGTGAAAAGTAGCTCACTGCACAGTAGTGATGAAGAAACCAAGCTGGATCACCCAGCTCCTGTCACTGTGGGGATACAAGATTAGTTGCAGCCATTTTCCATGGGGAGTCTCCCTGACCTTCTGGGACAGGCTGTGTGCCTAACCCTGCCTGTGTGGCAGGTGATGTGCAACACTTCCAGGCCTCCTCTCCCCACTGGCACGGAGCTTTTGAGCCCACATGGGTGCCAGAGATGGAGGATGGCTCAATATGTTCATCTCATTACCCCTGTCAACACAGTCCATCTTGCTGAGACCTCCTTTGGTCCACACTGGCAACCTGAAGCTCCCCTACAATGCAATTAAATGAAATGAAGATATGAGACAATCTGGAGCTGTCAGCCCAGCAATGTGGGCAGGAGCAGGGCCTGGATTTCTATGACTGTGTTCACAAGCATGCAGGTTTTATGGTAAAGACTTTATACTGAAAAGCAACCAGCACTACATTATAAAAGCACAGAATTAGAAGGGCTTTTTTTATGTTGCTGTTACTATCCCGACCCTCACAAAGTTTTTCAGCAACCCATAATAGCATTTCTTCAAGGCAGATGAAGGTTCCACTTCATCTTTGCACAGAAAAAATGCAAAACTGGTAAACTCAGATTCCCTTTGAGCTTGAGGCCAACACTTCAAAGCAGCTCAGGAGAAAACCACCAAAAAGACCTTAGCAGTTTCTACCCTATTCCCAACATGGATGTGTCTAGGACCCACTGCCCAAAGCAAACAGGTGCCTAAAGAAGTGAGATTTTCAAAGATGCCTAACTCCCAGTTTAATTCTCTACACACAGGGGCCATAGAATTTAGCGTCTTATAGCTCTCATAAAATACAATCCTTTTCATTTTACCAACTCA
This sequence comes from Peucedramus taeniatus, assembly GCA_013400575.1. Classification (NCBI taxonomy): domain Eukaryota; kingdom Metazoa; phylum Chordata; class Aves; order Passeriformes; family Fringillidae; genus Peucedramus; species Peucedramus taeniatus. Next base: position 209,219 of record WBNO01020617.1, read on the forward strand.
AGTGTTATAAGAAGCTTAACTCTTGTGTTAGTAACAATTTCTGACAAAAGTTACTTCAGAATGTTTTTGGTTCTTTCACCCCTGGTGAAGTCTGTGAAACCTATCAGTGCTGCAGTAATACTGTGTCATTATCTGCAATACATAAAACCCATCACTTAGACAAGAGAAAAGCCTTGGAAGAGCCTCAGTTCCTAGAAAAATGGAGGTGCTGACTGGAAAACTGAGATTATATTCACAAGTAGTAAAAGCAAGTAATAGTTGAAGCAGAAATTGCTGGAAAATCTAGCCTAGCACAGTCTGAGATGCTGCATCTAAAGTGCTTTCTCCAGATTTGGTTAAATTTGGTTAAATTCATCCAATAATGGCAGTAAGGGATATAGCCCATTGCATTTAAATGATGTGACTCTGCTCCCCCTCAGATAATGTCAGATGAGTCCCCCCAAAGAGGAATTTGTCCCTTAAAGGAGCAGGTATTTAACGTAGGCAGGGCTTCATCATTCCCTGAAGAAATGCATTTCTCTACTGACTGCAGAGGAAACCAGAATGATGGCTCAGGTGGAGGCTTCACTTTCAAATACCTGAAGGCAAAAAGCTGATCTTTAGTGGCTGCATTATTCATTGAACCTGTGAAATCTTACCTCACCTCCCTTGTGTTTCTTTGCAGCCCAGATGATGGATAGTGGATGGTCTACCAATCTGTATAAATATCTAATTCATTTTCTAATCTTAAAAAAGCCCTGACTTTACCTTGGGGCAAAGACTTCTTAAGGTTAATTACACATCATGTAAAACTCTTTCAAAATCTTATTTAAGTTAGATGTCTTTCAATTTCCCAGAGTACCTTCTCCTTCAGTGATGAGAAAGGATTGTTCACATTACCTTCTATATTCCTGTATTTGGTCTGTATTTCCAGACCAATACTTGTTTTAAAAAGTTGTTAAAATTAGCTACTTATATCCTTGTTTAGATGCTTAAGGAATCTCAAAACCAATTCATCCTAAGCTCAGGAGCCCCTTTTACACTGCCTATCCTTTTAAAACCCCAAGAAATACCTTTTTGTCACCAGGAGACTGAATTCCTGGGATACACATGGACACCCCAAAACAGTTACAGACAATCTGCAACTTATATTACATGAAGCAAATGACTTTCATGTACCTAGATTAGCAATATCATAAAATGTTAAAGCTTTCACTTTTTCTGCAGCAGAAAAAGTAAGTCAAGAATTTACCTTCACATGAAGACTGGTTCTAAAATGATGCTGAACAGAGGAAGTCTTTTATCAGAGAGCACCTATTCAGCTCTCATTTAAAAAGGATAATGGCTGGTCTTCTTATGCTTTGAAAAGAGCTTTTTTTTTTTTGTTTGTTTGTTTTTTAATTTAACAAACTGTAGTTTTGAGCCACATTTAGAGTAAACCCAGGCCTTTAATAAAACTCTACGTAACTAATTGACTTTACATATTATACTTTTATACAACCCTTTACAGTTTAACTTTACTTAACTTGAATTTATCACTCTTTTGACAATTCCAAGTATTTCCCCATCGCTATGATGGCAGGAAAAGGCTCAGTAAACACATGGACTGATGCCTTGGGCCCCAAAATAACTGTTTGGATAGCAAGGAAAAACACCAAAGTGAGTATACAGGACCTTTAGTAGCTGTTAGGGGTGATGAAACCCAAATAAAAACAGATGGATGATATGCCCCCCTCAAAAGCATTCAGAAAGACCCATGGAATTAATTTTAACATGGTGCAAATAAAGCAGAGAGGCAGATGTTTCCTGCAGGCAAGCAGGAGGGAAACAAAATAAAGTGTGCTATTGTGTCTCCCCACTGCCTGCCAATATGAAGTAGTAGGGATGTTTTGCTTTCTTTTTCTTTTTTTCTTTTTTTTTAAATTTCAAGGATTAGAAAAGATTGATTTATTGAAGGAGTTGGAAAGTCCAGCACTCCCCTCATAAAGCAAACAGGTTCATCGTTAATTAGTGAAGGAGCATCTTCATGGCGAGAAAAATCAATAGCAAGCAATAAAAGAGTGCTTAAAGGATTTTGCCTTTGCATTTCATGACAAAGTTACCACCTTGATGGCATGAAGCCAAATGACTTCCTAATCTCCTTCCTTAGGCTGCTGGTGTTCATCACACAGCCTTCCAAGTCATCATTTACCAGTCTCATCTTCTGGCTCCTGCACTGTCTTTGACAGTAGGTGGCCAGTCCCCTCAAGACATCTGTAACAATCTCAGGGGTCAGTGAGCCAGTTTCATTTGCAGGAGAAACTCCTGCCTTTACATGCCTTGAAGATCTCTAAAGGTTGGGGCTTTACCACCTGGCATAAGGGTAATTTTATATATTTGAAAGCCATAGCCCCTTTTGATTTCCACCAGAATATCTGCAAATATTATTCAGACAAATGAGGCCAAACCTTCCTTGGCCCTATGTGATGCCTAAGCCTATGATTTGGGGCAACCAGTGGCTAGACTTTTCTGCCAAAGGCAAAGCATCATCCCTTTCTGCTCAGCTCACCCAGGGAAGTCATGTCCTGCTTTCTCAGACTCATCCTTAATTATTGCAACTGGAAAGAGCAATTCTGTTAAATTCATCTCATTTTCTGTAAGTAATTAATTAACCTCGGAATTGCTTACCCTGTTTATTTCCTTCCTCCTCACTTTGCAAAGGCATGGCACAATTATTCAAGCCACACTGATGTGCAACCACATATCTAATTGTTTCCACACTGTATGGATTCAGCAAAGCCTTTAGACACATTTGTATTATCCAAATAGCACCAGCTGGGCTTGCTGACAAAGTGCTTAAAATGCATGGCCTTTTAAAACAATAATCATGATTTATGGGTTCACAGAAAGATTGTAGGTATTAAATATCTTCCAGGACACTCTCTCAAATCAATAACCACTGATTGATTTTTTTTTTTTTTTTAGGTTCAGAAAGGATGATACCTGTCAGTGGGAAGATTAGTGCTTAACAATCACCATTCAACATTAACACAACCATCACAAAAACACAAGTAAACAACCAAATCCCCAAACCAAAACAATCAGGTATCAACCAAACTCTCCTGTGAAAAACTCAAACAGCAGCAGATTGCAACAAATGAAATCAGATGCTGCCATCAACATCTCTACGGGAAAAAGGCACGCAGACAAAAGTGCAGGCTCAGATCTTTTTCCAGCACTGGCAGGGTTTCTGCCTCTGAGGTGCTCATAAACTCGGCCCTTGGGCAAAATATAAATGTGCCATACCTTTTCTTGGTAGGAAGCTTGTACATAATTTGTTTTGTGCCAACTCCGAGTGGTTTTTCTGGGTTTGCTTTAGGCTGCCTGTTCAAGTTTGCTCATACAGAGATGCAGATGAAGGTTACATAGGAGCAGCACTGAGTTAACCAGGGGGTTAAAAAGCATGGTGCTTTCTTACACAGCATCCAGGGAGATCCGAGACAGCTCTTGGCTTGTTCAGCCTGATAAAGAGGAGGCTGAGGGGAGACCTCACAACTGCAGATGCAGCTTCCTCGAGAGGGGAAGAGAAGAGGCAGACACTGATCTCTTCTCTGTGGTGACCAGTGACAGGACCCAAGGGAATGGCCAGAAGTTGTATCAGGGGAGGTTTAGATTGGATATCAGACAAAGGTTCCTCATCCATAGGGTGTTTGGGCACTGGAACAGACTCCCCCAGGAAAGTGGGACATGAACCACCAGCACCAATCCTGACAGAGCTCAAGAAGCCTTTGGAAAATGCCTTTTGGGTGTTCTTCTGTGTAGAACCAGGAGCTGGACTTCAGTGATCCTCAAGATATTCTATAAATCTATGATTCTATGACCATCAGGCTGTGAAGACATGGTACTCTATCTAAAGGCCATATGAAACACAGAGATGGTGGCCTGAGCTCTGGGACAATGAAAATGAGGGAAGATGTTGCTAATGCCCAGCTCAGTGCTCCATGGCTAGTATCTAAACTTTGAAAAGGTTTTCCAAAGGAGGAAAATTTCCTCCTTTTAAAATTGAGGAAAATATGCCCAGACCATTTGGTTATCCTTTCAAAACACTCCTGTTAAGATTTTTGGTGACAGAGAATGTGCTGTCTGCATGTCCCAAGCACTGTTTAAACACGCTTCTCATCCAAGCTTGTCCAGACCCAAACACTGGCTTGGGAGTCCTCTTGGTTCCCTAGGATCAGATTATCCTCTCCATGGATGATTCCTTTCCAGAAGCCATCCCTGGAGGTCCTGTGCTCTGAGCCTGCTGTCCCCCAAAAGTCAAAGGAGTCAGAAAATGCTGCATATAGCACAGCTGGGTAGGAAGGAGAGATTTTTCAATGCTCTCCTCCTGAAAAGCCCACTCAGTTAATCTTTCTATTTTGTTAGTAGGGTTGTATAAAAATCTTGAAAGGGAGTTCACTCTGTACAGGCACTGCTGTTTTATTTAAGTTATAGATAATGTCCAGTCAGGATATGGGTGCATGAAAACTTCCTCTCCAAACCTGCTACTCCTAATAGGGAGTGTTCATGTTGCCAGACTCTCAGCCTTACTCCACAAATCTGAGAACTCTGAAGATAAAGGAATGGAATTTTAGCACCTGGATGCTGTGCTGGGCAAGCTCCCAAGAGCTGGACCCCCTCATTGTACCATGTCCTCCCTCTGTACTCCCAAGCAACCACAAACCCAGAGGTAATGAAGGATTAAAGTGTTGCTGCTCTGCAAGTCCAGTCCCCTGGGTGAACACAATGCAATATTCAGTTCCAGACCCTTTGTCGTCACAAACTATTTCCAAGTTGGAGCATTTTATGATTAAACAAGGAAGATCTGGAAACCAGTAGAGGATCTTAAATCTCCATAGAAAAAGCTGGAATAATAATCCTTATTGTCTCCTACTTTGTTTTGTTTCTAAAATGGCTAGAACAAAGCACAAATTAATCTTCCATTAGTAAAAGCATACCTGCTACAAATTATTGTTCTTTATTGGTAATGTAAGCTCTTCATATCAAAGGAGGAAAAAAAAAATCTTGCATTTTGAAAAGTCTAACTCATTCCCCACTGCACCAAATGCAGGATGTTTACTTTTTTCTGCATTTCAATCAGCTGAGTAAATAAAACGAGACTGGTAAACCTCTGTTCCTGCCATCACAATACTGCTGTGTTGAATCAAGGATTTAATTTAAACATTTCTGCAGATGATTTTTGGAAGTTCTATTTAACCTTTGTTTTCAATTTTCTACCTAACTCAGGATTTTTTTTATGGCTTAAGCAAACCCACAGGACTGAAACAACAAGCTAATCTGGGGGCTGGGATTAGTCATGTCTCTTTAAATAAAATACATATGTTGAAGCACGAAAATGAGCAGATAATCACTTACACCCATACAACATATGGGGAGAGCGGGCTATGGCAACTGTTTTAAAAGAAGCATATCTTCAAAAGGGGCTTCTCAGTTTTGTGCCTGGTGCTCCCCATCCTTCACCTCCCACAACCCGGGCCAGACTCCCTGAAAGAGCCCAGACTGAGCCTTGCAAGTTTTTATATAGTAATAATCAAGGTTAGATCTTTATGTTTGGCTCCTACTTTTGGCTGTTAAGTTTTGCAATCGTAGATTTATTTCTTGCAAGCCTTTGAGCAAGAGACTTCTATAGAAAAAAGCAACAAAATAGAGGAGTATGGTGTGAGTTTTGTTTCAACTCAGAAACTTGAGAGAACATAGACATTTTTGTTTAATCATTATATCAGGGCCGTGTGCCTTTAGCCACGGCCTTTTGAAACTTCCATGGCAGCCAGGCTGAGGAGGGCTCGTTTTGGCCATTTGAGGATTGATTCCTGAAGGCTGCAATGCAGGACATTTATGCTTTGTCCCCATTCATGGGATTTGAGCCTGTGTACTTGTGAATCTGGTCACAATGCCTAAAAACATTATCTCCTGTGTGCTCAGAATAAATACATGTTTTTCCAGGGAATTTCATGGTTTTTATATAGTGCTTATTCTTTCACATGAGATGGGAAGATGGGATGGGAGCAGGTTTCCACTAGAGGAAGAAAACTGCAGCACGACTACAGTGATTAATGCCGGGATTAACCTATCTCAAGGTCCCTAATTAATAGTGCCTCTTTAGCAACAAAAGGTGCTCCCAGCTAAGACCCTGGGCCTCCCTGTCTGAAGGAAAGAAAATTAAATTTCCAGGATGACTTTCAGGTGAGTTTCTACAGCAGTAAATTAGTTTTTCCAACAAACCGGGACTACAACCTCACACGCTCCTCTTTTAAGGGGTCCCCACATGTTGTGCTTTCTGAAGAGTATCCAGGTGGCCTGTGGCACAACCCAAGCTATACCTTGACTAAAACAATAACACAATAAAATGGGACAAAAAGGGAAACAAACTGGCAAAGCCCTTTGCCTCTTGCCTTCTTTCTCGTGGGTCTGCAACTGCTCTTGGCAGCTACAGCTGATGTGTTGCTTTTCCAAAGTAAACAAAATAAAATCTCGTTGCCACATACTACAGCACAGAAGAATGTCAGGAAGTCTGGTCTGGCCTGGGGAAACACTAACAGACTCAACCACAGCCAGGCAGCACCAGGGAGAGAAGGGATGTATGCCTGTGGGAACTTCAAAGGAAAAGTTATGTCTGTAAGGAAGAGAAAATGATGGCCTCTGGTCTCTGCTGGGAGAGATCCTCTCCCCTCCAGCCATTTGGAAAAGTCCATGGTAACTCCAGGTGCAGCAGCTGCTTGGCCCCCATTGATGAACCCTCTTAATCTGCTTGTAGAACTTGCCTTTTGTTAGCTGAATGATGTTCTCCCCTCCCAATTTTCCAGCAGTTTTCCATGTCATTAACTAATGAGCCCCACCCAGTGCACAATGAGAGCTTGCAGCAAAGACAAGAGCTCAGATTTCACTAGATATCCTCAAAAGTGAATCTGGACTACCATCAGTGCAGCTCTTCTTTTTTCCCTTCACTATAACCACAATGATTTGAATGAGCAGTATTTAAATGGCCGCAGGACAAGCACTGCACTGCCACACAATGCAAAGGCTTCATCTGAAACCCTGTTTTGCACAGAGCATGGTGGTTAAGCATCTGGAAATGGGGATGGTTTGTTGTGCTGCAGCATCTGGCGTGGGTTGGATGGAAACCTGGTGTGCAAGCTGCCACAGTACACACCTGACCACCTGGAAAGGAGTTGATGGATGGAAAACCAAAGAACCGTACTAGACTTTCACATATAATGTATTTTCGTTGTCACATAAGGCTTCCTACAGGAATGTGAATATGAAAAAGATTCAGTGTAGTCTTGTCTGCAGCAATCTGAGACATTTTGCACATCCAGCATCTTCCCAGCACAATGGTAAAGCACAAAGGACAGCCTCTGAGTCGCTCAGCTCCAGAAATCACTCCACACAGCAGCAACCTCCGGTAAAACAGCCTCACAGCTGCTCTAAAGAATTCCAGCTGCTAACACATCCTCATGAGGAGCCATCTGCTAGCATGAGTGCATCAATACTGTGCTGATATGCCTCCACAGTCCCCACCTCACAGGCTACAGGTGCAAGCAGCACAGCAGGCCTTCGCCATCTGAAAAGTTTACGTAGTCCCTGGCTTGAAAGATGTGCCTTCCTTGCAAGCTTGTAAAGGCTGGGGGAATCAATCTTCCAAAATGACACCTTCCTGGGTACATTTGTTGACAGTAAATTTGTTTGTGCTCAAAATTTTTGCGCACCCTTTGCATCCCACTTTTAGCCTCAGATGGGCCAGGAGTGAGATATGTGTGATGTGGGCAGAGCTGCCAAGGACTAAACAACGCTCCTCTCTGCGCATCTCTGCTCACCTGTGTTTGCCAACAACAAACAACAAGCCACACACAGATGAAAGAGCAATGGCCACAGTGGACTTCAAGCACCCAGAAAAAGCCATTGTAAAAGGCTGGGAAGGAAAATCCCCTCCCAGTCTGTGTTTGGGGAGGTATGGTGAGAAGCTACACACACCATCCAAGAGGCAGCTTTTGGGCATTCTTGTCTGTGTCACTTCATACTAAAGAGATCTTTAAAGGGCAGAAGAGATCCCCACTCTGGATGAATCCTTAAAAATTCTGTGTAAATATACTGAAGGAAGACATCAAACAGAACTTCTTCATAAGGGCCTAGGTTAAAGCATGCTACTTTTGGGGATGGTACCTCTTATGAAATGGAAGCCAGTATCTTCCTGGCATCAGTAGCAGGCACAAAAACTCTTGTAGCTCTGAACAACATATCCCACATATACAGGCTCACATCTTTTCCTGGCTACATGCCTCAAATGCAGGACTAGAGCACGAATCTTGCTGTCTCAGTGGGCACAACCCACTGAATTGGCTCGGCACCAACCTGTCATATAGGGAGGATGCCACTCGCACAGGGGGAAGGACCCACATATGTGGTTACCCTACTTCCCTCTTGAAAGTGCTGGGCTAAGCCAGAAAAGTTAACAAGGAAAAAAATAAAACAGCTCTGTACTCATCAAATCTCTTGCTGGGCAACCCCTGGGTAACCAGTGCCCCACCACAGGAATGTCACAATCTCCCATGCTGGCACAATAATCCAGGGACTGTTTCTGAAGGTTAGGGAAGTTTATTTTTACAACTTTGCACAGTGCCTACAAATCTATCAGCCACACAACATCTGGTTCAGGCACTGCCCTTTGAATGGTTTTTCTGTTGGTGCAGTAATTAAAGGTATCCCAGGTGACACCTGATCCCTTATCAAGTTCATTAATTTAAGTGGAGTTATTTGGCTCTCTATTTTCTATACTTCATAATGTATTTCTAACCTTTAAAGTGACATAGGCAAGGACCAGATTGCAGGGGCGCTTATTAACAGCCTATTAAAATATTTTATGGCCTTTATTTTTACGCTGCCATAGGGAATCAAGTATTTTGCTGTTGTTAAACAGGCTCAGGATTTATGTTGCGAGAGCTTCACCACAGCCTAACACAGAGTAATGCTAGGAAATGAGCTGGGAGAACAAACTCTCATTCAGCTCTCCATGTGCTGTAAAGCTGTCACATGCAGATGGCAGCAAGGGGCCCTCCAATGCAGGCCCTTGGTTCAGTTTGTTTTATTAAATATAAACTGATACAAGATGCAAGGCTCTGGGACATGGGTGCCTTTTTACAAATCCTGTAGACCCATGGAGGGTAGCTCAGAAAGGATCTTTATGGTTCCCCGTGAAATAAATGTTCTGTGGCTTTTTATTCCAGAGCTGCTGTACACAACCACGTTTTGCAACTGACTCAGAGTGAATGACTGTGCAGGAAGACCATGATCTTACCTGCAACAAGAATATGATCGTAGCTAGAGGACAACTATGATCTTACTGAAAACTTTTCTTGAGATTACTCCCCTTCTTCCCTAGGAAACCTCTTTCAAGGTGAATTCCCCTCTCTGTTACAATTCTGCAGTTCCTCCTAACTCAAGCACATCCAACACTGAGACAACACATGTCTTGAATTTAGAGACCTAATGATGTCCTGCTTAGGTATTCAGAAATTACAATCAAGTCTGTTCTGAAATGCTTGGTTTGATAAACTTCCTGGGGTGAGCCTGGGGTCTTCCTGAGTTTATATTATGTTGCTCTTATTTTCTCAAGCGTAAAAAGTAATTTGTAATGAAGCAACGCATTTGGAAGAGTATCAGCAACGTACTTAAAAGTATTTAAATTGCTTGTGTTTTCAAAACGTTTTAATGAAGTCAAATCAGGAATAGACACTCATCTGCCAAAGAACCTATAAAATATTTTACAATGACATTATAATTGATGCAACTGGTTGTATAAATTCTTGGCATTTTAAACAAAGATACTAGAGATTAGCTCAAGAAGATTATTCAGTAGGCATTTATTATTTCTGCCTTAATTATAAGGGTTTTGTTGCATTTTTTTTCTTCCCAGTTTTTAATTTAAATGTCATACTGTAAGATGATTTTGTGTGGGTAACCTTAGAGAGACTGTTCTCAGCGAGCAATTCCCTAGCACTAATGCATGACAAGTAGCCATATTAATAAATGTTATTAAATGTACCATGCCTTTAATGCCTCATCCAAGACCAAATGACAGACTATCTTTCTGGGATCAATCCTGGACATCCAGGAGGGATTGCTCCTCTAATTTAATTTTATAGCAGAGCAATGGCAGGAGAAATTGAGGCTCCCTGCAGAGCAGACTCCCTACAACCCGGGTGAATGAGGGCTCTGAGGATTTCTGAGCTCACTGGGGTCTCCTGCATTTGTGCAGTCTCCAGTTCCCTTTTAGTCCCAACCCTCGAGGGAGAAGCTGCACCTAAGAAAGTAAAACTTCATGCAAAGGACCATGCCAGGTCACAACAATGGCACTGCAAGCCTTGCCTGCTGAGAGAGTTTTTTGGGGGGGGCCTGACCTGGTTTAAATTAAAGCTGCATGTGCAAGAGCAGCTCAGCAGTAAGAACGACAGCCTTGCTGAGAGCTGCCTTGCAAGTGTGCAATTCAGACATCTTCTAACGAGCTCCCCTTACGCCTCTTCTCCCTCCACTACCACGAATGAGAGAGGAGAACCCACTCCAAGCTGCGTTGCACCACACTCTCCTTTCCTGGGTGAGCAGTAAAGCGCTGACTCCCAACAATTTCCTCCTCCTGAAGCTCATTAGATGGTTTTATTAATTAGCAGGCTCCCAATCTTATCACGTGCTACACCTGAAATCTTGCTTGTGTTTTTGAAGACAGTAATTAAAGCCAGAGGTAGTTGAATAAACAGGCACTGACAGAGACTAATACTCTATCAATATAATGAAGCAGCTTGCTAGACAGTAAGATGCCCAGGCTCAGATGTTAACCCAGTACAAGGGCAAAACATGCTTTGGCTGGCAAGCACATCCACCTGCTGATGAGGGCACCCCCCAGGTAAATCCTCAATAACTTTGCTGAAAGCAATATCAGATTCGGGGGGAGAATTTGGGTCATGGAATCTGTCAGGGGCCAAAACAAACAGAAAACAAGTAAGGCAGCCGCCCTCAGAGCACACAGAAGTAGTAATAATCAACAATTTCAACACCTTCCCTGTAGAGACTGCAATAATTAGCTGGTAATTATTGGGCACAATTTCCTTTACGTAGACTAGAAGGTTACCTGCTTCAAGGACAGAAAATATAGCTTTGCCTCCTTCATGCAAAATTTAACAGAAAATGCCAACAATTGCAGCCAAATCCCAGTATAGTGCTTCATCATCAGCCACTTGGTATCTTTTAGAAACCACTCTGCAGTGCCATAGCCCAAGGTATTATCCCTTGTTAGCACTTCTGCTGGCAGAGCTGGCTCCCCTGTTTCGCACCTCAGAGGAATGAGGGAATAAACAGCAAAAGACAGAAACAGGCAGAGAAAAACCACTTACTTGATATTGTCAAGACATCCAGATTCAGGTTTCAGTATGGCAGTATGATGAAACATTTTATAGAGAGCAATCCCGAGGAAGATGACATTAAGCTGTAATGGAGGGGGAAGAAAAAAAAAAAGATTATGTGACACAGCACAACATGATGGGGAGAAAGTCAGCTCCTTCTCTGTAACAGATGGGTTACTGTAGGAAATTAGCTCACAGTACAGCTTTATAGTGACTGAATCACAGAAAATTTCTAAGAATTTTATAAGGTGACCTGGCCTGTAGATTACAGGACTGGTGATGCCATAGCCTTACCACAGCTGTGGCACTGCTGATACAAGGCTGGTTCTAACATCAACTGTAGTGCTTCAAAGAGCATTATGGAAAATTAAAAATACTTGCTGTAAGGGCTTTTCTGTGTCTGAGGTGTGTACAGTCATGAAAAGCCACTCCAACCATCTTGCTTAGCCAGCCCCGTTGTAATGAAGCATAAAAGCATCTTTTTTCTGTGAATACACCTTTTAAACACATTGTAATGGGGCAGATGGGCAGGGAAATGACAACTGATGCTTAGCACAATGCAAAGCTGAAAAACAAAAACAAAAAAGGGTTTGATTTGTTCTGTAAAAGATGGGATGGTGTTTCCATGCCTTAGTTCATAAGGCAGCCAATTCCCGGAAAGGAGTTTCCCAAAAGCCCAGTCTAGGATTTGAGACATAATCAAAAAGGGAAGATATCTTTTTATGAATGAATTGCTTAAGGGGAAAAAAAACCCCAAGAGTTGTAGCTGGTGGCATGGCCCCCTTCCTGATGTGGAAGGCTGCTGAAATGGCTCCCAAGTTGCAGGAGAAGCAGAAGAAGCAGAGACAATGTCTGCATTGAAGTGAGAGCGCCTGGTTTTCTGTGCTAGCCAAACTGTAGCCTAGTCAAAACAAAGGATGGTTTATTTAAGCCATATTGTAGCGATTAAAGTATAAGAAAACTCCAGCTGTCTCTAAAGTTGGGTTCTCTACCTTGTTGCTGTGTTAGTTGATATGCTGGCAATGTGCTAAACATGAAGTCACACAAGTTTCAACTTCTGCTGGTTAGGAAAAACCCTCATCAAACTTATTTTCTAGTTTGGACTTTTCTTCATCCCCGCTCCGCTGCTCCTAGATTTCCCTTTTTTTTTTTTTAATTTTTTTTTATTTTATTATCAATGCAAAACTTCATTCTGTAATTCAAAAAGAGTGTGAGCAGTGAGTGGCGTCAAAACAGTTTGGCACTTCTAAATGTCCAGTGGTAGAAACCAAACTCTGCAAGTGCCCATTCTGGTCCATTTTGATCAAGTATTTTGCAATGCCAAGAGCCTCTCATAATGAGGGTCTAATTGCTATGCCAGGTGGGGTCAAAGAAGAACATGCCTTCCTCAAATTAATCTGTGTAAATTAAAGATAAAGAGAAAAGGGACAGCAAAAGTTTTATTTCTTGACCTGAGAGATGGAGTAGTTAATTAGGAGTTCTTACCATAATTATCAAGGTCGCTGGTCCTATAAAGCTCCAAATGAAGTAGGTGTCAAGTCGGAGCCAACATCTGTAATGAAACACAGGGGAAAAGAAGGCATTCAAGGACTGCACCCAGGACATACATCAAGAGTGAGCAAGTGACAGAGAAGAATGTGAGCTGCAAAACACACCGGTGGGAGACAGGAAATATTACATTGCTTGTTCATTTAAATGCTGAATTATGTGCCCAATTTCTGACAGCGCTATTGATGGAGTAAGATAATTACCTCTAGAGGAGGCAGGGAGAAAATGGCACAAGGCCTATTTGCTAAGGCTTTCTGCATCTGTTGGAAAAACTCCTTAAACTGTGAGATTTTTTAAGGAAGGGGTCTGATGAACATCCACAGAGCTTCTTCTTTGCTTTGTGCTCCTCTTTGCTCTCCAGCTCTGATGCAATGCAAGCTGTCTGTCAGCTGTCAAGCAAGATGACATTTCTCTAGCAAGTACATCAGAGAAACTTTGATGCAAATAGGAAGCATGAATTGGATAACAGAAGGCTGCAGTTTAATTAGGTTCAGCAACTTCCCCTTTAAAGTGTTTTATTTCCCTGAACCTCCCGAGTATTTTGTTTCCACTAATGTTTCCAGGGTTGCATATGGTTTGCACTATCACAAGAAGTTGATTCATGGCCTAAAACTAAATTATTAATCGCTTAATTTCAACTGCATTTAATACTCCCCACATTTTTTAAAGCCCCTGGGAAATTACATTTCCATTCCTAGTTCATTCCAGGCGACAGGAAGATAAAATGGAAGTGACTCGTTACAAGACAGACAAATGTAAATTCCAAGAAAGTTTCACATGATGTTTAAAATAATAATATCTTGTCGTCTTTACAATGCTGCAAATCACAGTTCTGTTTATACACAAAGGACTGAGAAAGCATAAAACCACTCTTATACTAAATATCCACTGGAATTTCATGATTAGGCAAGTGACAGGAACTGTATATATGAATTTATCATGGTGGTGGAGATAGCAGGTCTCACAAATGACAGCTCTAGTGTATGTGCCTAATGTTTTTTCCCTTCCAATGGACTTTGCAACAGGCAGAAAGGTCTGTGCCAGCAGCCTCATGGGCAATGATCAGCAGGAGATGCCCGACGAGAGAATAAAACATGCCCTGAACCTCTGTGACTGGTAGAAGCCTAAATATGAATAAATTCAAACATGCAGAGAAAACTTCTCACTTCCCTTCCTGACCATATACATTTCAGGTCTCATCAGCATTGGAGATGTATTGATATACATATACACACACACACTCATAAGGCTATTTGTCACAAATTAAAACACTGTCACTTCCGTAACTGTCATTCCTGAACTGCCTCTGCAGTTGCTCATCCAGAATCTTCACGGGATAGCATTGAAATCTTAATGCAAGAGGCAAACAGAGGATTTCAGAGCGATTGCTGGGAAATCTTGTTTCCTCCGTGGCTGCTGAAGTTCAAGATGATTTAGATGCAGCTGGTAATGGAACAACATGAGTGACTCGAAACTACTTGAGTCTGATTCCCTATAGGAAAAGGTTTATGCGATCATGACATCTGTGTATCACCCATAATAACATTTGAAATGTCACCCAATTGCAACTAGATTTGACAAAGGAATAGAGGTTTCAAGGATAATGAAGTCCCTGTAAAAACTGCCCCCCCATTCCTAAACAAGGATGTCCGCATAGCAGCAGCTCACATATTTACGCGGCGTTTCAGACTTTATACCTACCCCATCCCCCTCAGGAAAAATGAGTAACCGGTGCTTATGCCTCAGCTACTGCATATAAATCACAGAATACGCAGCCCCATCACTTTTTTCTACTGATAATGAGTGCTGGTGTGTGGGAGAGGACTCAGAGGGTTGTGGGGGTTTTATTTTTTTTAAATGAAAATATTTTGAACTTTTTTTTTTTATGGTTTAACATTCAAAACAACCCCCAGCCCCTGCTGCCCAGAAGTTGGGAACATTGTATTTTAGTCACCATCAACTTGGTTTTCCTTCCACATAGAGTGACCTGGATCCTGCAAAGAGGAAAAACATAAATCCTCTCTTTACTTCTTGAAGCATGGTGACTACCCTTCAGTCACATCTGGTACAGCTGGTTTTGAATGCATATAGACTGGGACATGGGGAAAACCAGGGAAAACTGAAATACAGAATGAGCAAAAAGCTCTGCCAGGCTCAGCAAAGAAGAGCAAAGCAACTGGTTCCTTTTCCAGACAGCAAAAAGAATGAAATTTTCCACTCCACTATCCTAAAATATCTGTCTCTTCGTCTGTAGAAAACAACTGAGTGACAAGAGACAGATGCTGCTGAGAAACAGCAGAGGAACCAGGTCCTGCCTGCCATCAGGATAAGTAGGGGCCAGGCATGGAGCAAAAGGAGCCCTAGGAGAGATGGCTTCACCTTAGCTGGAGCACAGAAGAGCAGAGAAGGCTTTTTTTAGGCCTCTCTGCACACTTCAAAGAATTCAATGTAATTTTTTATTTGTTTGAATAGAAAATTTGCCTTTCTATGAAACTATGTATGATACTCACTCTTCGGGGACTTAAAAAAAATACAGGGTTTTTGGTGGTCATCAGGAAGAGATGAAACTCTGAACCTGTATAAGTCATACCTCATTAAAAATGCAAATTAAGACCAAAACATCAAAACACAGGCATCCCGCCAATTGCGTTGTGGAGCTGTAAATTGCTAATCAGACAAACACCACACTGAGCTTTTCTTGCCTTAGAAGACAAAAACCCACATGCACAATGAGCTGCATAAATGAGCTCCTCCAAACAAGGAAGCAATCAGGCAACTCACTTCCCGGAGTTACTAATCTTGGGCTGCTGAGTTACTTGTGACCCTCCACGTGCAGCTGTGCTGTGAGCACGGACTTGCCACATTACGAGTTTAGGCTGTGCTGCTATTAAGCAAACGAGCTCCTTCAGGGCTCAGTGCAAGGCAAAGGATTATCAGGAAATGTGTTTATGTAGGGAATACTGCTCAAAACCCCATTGCTTCTTCTAGGAGTCACCCCAGTGCGTTCAGTTCTTGTGACAAGCTCTATGGCACTGCTCTCCTTTACTTTTTAATTTCCTCCTTTTCCACAGTGGCAACTCACAATACTCACCTAAAGCTTTGCCCAAGCAATAAAGACTACAAAGAGTTTACTCTATTTTCTGGATGAAGAGAAATCAAATACTAAACTATCCCTGGTGTGCATTAAATATAACCAATAAACAATCATTAGCTGCCATTGGACCATAAAATTTGAAGAGCCCTAAACATATCATGTTGTTCATGGGAGCTCAGCGGTTTGTTTCATGTGGCTCTACAGCCTCCTTGTCAGGGTGCAGTAATGGCATATGTATGCACCAGACACGCCTTTCAGGGGTGCAATATAGGTTCTGCTTAATGGAGTTCAGCATCCACATAGCTCACGCTGCCTCCTCCAAATACTGGCAGCAGCACTGCAAATAAAACAAGTTCAGTGGAGCCACCCAAGACAGACCACATTGTTAGACGCTATTTTCTGAGCAGCATTTACATGCATGAAATGTCGGCGCCTGGCTGATGGACTCGGAGGCTGTGTACATACACAGGGCTTTCATTTTGCTTTCTGACAGCTGGATTGCTTACCATGTATATCCTGCTTTATAGCATTCCAGGAGGGGGGAAGGAGGGGGGAGAAACAAAAGAGAGGTCCCTGCCATGATGGATTTGATCACCAGTGAATGAATACACCTACAAGTTTCTAAAATATATTGAACCACTCAAAGAGTAGCTGCTTTCCACTGCAATTTGTGAGAGGCTTTGAGATGAAACCCAGGAAAGTATGGAAATATAGAATAGCTTCTTGCTGCTGATTTGGGATGGCCTGCTTCTAGTATGAGTCCCCACAAAGGCTGCTAAAGCCATAATTGAGCTTTTATTGAATTTTAGATGCAAGTTGTTTTCACTAACTAACACTAACTACAAATGCAAATACTATTTTCTATACTACTTGCTTTGCGTTTTGCAGCATTGTGCACCATGACCCTTGACACCATATCCATCAAGGAGATGGATGGATTTGGTTAACACACAGGATAAGGCAAATGAGGTATCTTTTTATATTTTTAAGTACAATCCCAGTATCTTCTTTTTTGCAGCAAAACTTAAGCTGTGGCCATTTAAGACCCAGCAGCTGTAGATATGACCTGTAAGAACTAATAACTTGGAAGTTCAGGAGAGCATTACCAGAATCTCTTTGGCAGTGTGGGGGAACCACACTGTCTGCAGTGGAGCTTCCTGCTTTTCATCTTCACTTGAGAGGTTACAATCAGAATAAGGTGAGACGCAACATTTTGGATTTATCTGGGGGGAAAGGACCAAACACAACTGAGATAGCCTGAATGGGATGATCTTTTAAGGGAATCACTATGCTGCTGCTTAGTCACAAAAGCAAATTAATCTCCTAATATAAGGGGTTTGAACTGTTCTAAAATAAACAAAGAAGGTATGAAAAGGACCAATCCCTATCCTTGAATTAATTAAGTGTATAAGAGTATTTTTATGGAGCAGCTACTCCAAAATGCCAATATGAATGCTAGGACATGGGACACTTCAGAAAATCACAAGCACCAAGTGATGAGTAAAGCAACAGAGGGAGGAACAACTGCCTGTTCCTGGCTATGTAATCTGGGCATGTGTTACAGGAGGGTTGGATTTAGAAAGGGAAATGAAATCAAGAACATCCTACACTGCGTGTTTAAGCAAATCATTCAGAGATGTATGAATGGTGGCACCAAATGCCAGGCAAAAAACAAATAACACTAACAGCTCCATAAGTCCTGCTTAAACAAATGCAGTAAATAATGGAGGGAGGCAAGTAATATATTCCAGAGGATGTTTTACAAAACCTGGCAAAACCAAGCAACTTCTTGCAATCAAATTATGTATGCCTGGCATATAGTTCACTACAAATTCTAATCAGTTCTACCCTTCTAATAACATTATACTGAAAAATACATCATCATCCATCAACCAGATGGAGCATGATAGTTATACAAAACATATTGTATGGTTTTTATTTTCCTCTATGAGAACGTGATAAAATTGTACATTCTGGAATTAAAAATTATAAATAAATATTTTAGATTTGCAAATCTCTGTAAATATTTATTTGCAAAATATTATATATACATGTTTAATCATTGAAAATACCACTTTGTGCTGTGGTGCTGAGTATTTCATTGGCGCGCACACAGGGCTGCTGCCTCTTCAACGCCAAGATAGCGAAGTGTTCGCCTTCAGTGAATTTCAGCCAAACTTTCTGCCTGTTTGGCACGAAAACATTGGGCACCCAAGGTCTATTTGCAAAAGCCAAAGGATGAAGAGTGGAGAAAGTATGCACAAAATACTACACTGCATACTGGACAGGTTAGGACAGTGCTCCAGCAATGGCAGATATGCTGTCCTTTCCAGCTGGAATATGTTTGAGGCTCAACATGCCCAATGTAGGCCACTGTGAAGAGCTATGTCCTCCACAGGAACACCACAGATAAGAATAAATTTGTCTAAATGGAAAAGGCAAACTGTTTCCATACCTGATTTAATAGGTGCTTATATAATGCTCAAGAGGGGGAGTGAATAGAAGAGCAGTTGGGGCAGGAAGCAGGTGGCAACTGATGGAAAATCTTCTTCAAAAATGGCAATCAGCTGTTGTGTTACCTATTCTTTGCCCTCTAGGCCTGTAAAAGTCAGTCAAACTACTTTGGATAAACTGGTAGAGATCCTTAAAAACTTACACCCTCCTACCCTTATCTGTGTGGGCCATTTCCTTTCCTTTCCTTTCCACAAAGCATGACATTTACACAAATTCAGGTCGCTACTCTCCTACTCATGGGAAGAACACAACACAAATATCCATCTGGGATCCAAGCCTGCCTGCTGGCATGGTAATGGATCATGAGCAGCTCCACTGCTCTACAGATCTGCTTTTTCAAGAAAAAAAGGTTCATATATACAAATAAGGTTTCAGGCAAAAAATATGCAGTTGAACCTAACAGAAGATCAAATGCTGCCATGGCCTGACCTGATCTGTGCTAAAAAAGAGCTTCAGAACCACCACTGGCTCATTGCTATATTTGCCCTCATATTGAGCCCTTAACTCAGTTAAAGTGAGACTGGAAAGGCAGACTGACAAGGGAGGAAAAAGGTCAATAGAAACACATTGTTAATCCAATTTTAGCAAAGATGGGAAAGAGAATCAAAGGCTCAATCTTCCCCTTGTTTTCCATTAGACAGTGTTGCATGGTAATCTAACTTGTGCTTTCATACCAGCTTCAGCAATGTTGAAAACACTTAAGAATATTCATAATGATAAATGATATAGCTGTTCTGATTTGCAAAGAGCCTAATGAACTCCACAGTCAACACCTATTTTGCCTGCAGGCTCTGTTAATTTGATAGAACAGTTAAAAAAAAAAAAAGAGGAAGAAAGCAGTATCTTCATCCAAATAAGAAACACTCTTTGGTTAGAGAAGGAGGATCTTGCTGATACATTACCAAACTGAGACTAGGGACAGTCACCTCTGCTGATGTTATGCAATGATGTGACAAAATTTTCCTTGACTGACTTGCCTAGAAAATACCTTTGCAAATCATTTCATGGTGGGGAATTTCTCCTGCAAGAAACACAGAGATAAGGCAAGGCATGCCTCCTGGCTGAGCTCTGCTTGAACAAACCCTCTGGGCTTCCTCATGTCCATTTGTTGCCCCACTCCCATCTCTCCTGAGCAGGTCCAAGCAGTGCCAAGGTCACTCACACTTTGTCTGTGCCGTAGCTCCGGTAGTCCACCGCCGCCGACACGGCCACAATCAGCGCAGGCATGCCGTACCCCACCAAATAGAAATACTTCCTCCGTGAGTGCTCGCTCTCAAAAACCTCCACCAGCATGATGTAGAGCTGCACCCCCTCCAAGAACATCCAGGTGAAAGCTGCCAGGAAGAAGAAGTGCAGGAGGGCAGCAAAGACAGCACAGGCAATCTGCATAAGGATTGAAAAGAGCAAGGGAAGGTGTTTGTACCTTGATTAATTAATGCAACAGTCAGGAGTACTCTTACTTGGAGGTTTAATAAAAATGAAGGTGTTCTTATCTTCCCTCTCCAAAGGAAGAACTTTTTTTTTCACTTGGGAAACGTGTGAATTGTTTTAAAATAGACACATATTTGCATATATAAGTGATACTAAAAGATACAAAAGTAGGCACATACACATGCAAATAAACACATGAAGATGTAGATGGTATAAGCTCATTTTTACAACCTGCCTATTAAACATACACACACATTGACAAGCAACACACATACAGCCCCCGAAATCACAGCAGGCATCAGCATGTGAGTCCCAGTTATCAGCTGGGGACCCAGCCCTGTGAGGACTCGTGCAAGGAATGAAGACATTGCTGGAATGTTTCCACTGGTCAAACATTGCAGATGCACTGAGACAAGAGCCTGTGACAGAAGCAGAAAGTGCTTTGTCTCTTACCGGCTGGTCAGTCCGGTTGATGCCGATGAGGAAGAGGAGCTCTGCCACGAAGAGGCTGATGCACAAGTTCTTGTGAATTGTGTTGCGGTCGCTCTGCAGCCCACGGAAGAAGCAGAAGGTGAAGATGCAGATCAGGAGGCAGACCAGTGAAAGGAGGATGCCAACCCATGTAATGAAATCCAGGAGTAGGTCGTGGACTGCATCACTGTGCTGAAGGTAAACCAAAAAAATCTCATCAGTTGCATGATGTGTGACTTCCAGTGCATCCCAGACACAGAGTAATGTTGTCTGTGGGACAAGGCATCAGTACTAAAAAGATTAAATGGACCTAAACTTGAACTGTGCAGCAACAAAGCTGCAACTTGAAACACAGACTCCAAAGCATATTGCAAGCTGCAGGTGCCCTGAACAGACTCAGACCCCAAAACCTTGCAGAAACATAATGCTGTTGATGAAAATACTGAGATATCAGGGCTAGTCTTGCGTGCGGCTCAATCTTGCACAAGCACGGCAAAGGAGTGCCTGGACACCCAGTATACAGAACCATTGAACAGAGTGATTCAAGTGTAAAAAAGCATTTCATGCTAACAACATCATGTCCAACAACTGCAAGTCCATTACAACCATTTGCCAACAGTGAAAAAAGACTCTCTTTAAACGTTCAGAGATGTATGAGCTTGGAGGCTTTGGAAAGAAAGAGATTGCTTTTTTTTTTTTTCTTTTTCCACAAGGGAAGGAGAAAGGAAGTTTGATTTTTCTTTTTCAAACCCTGGAGTTATATTTTAGAACTCCTGGGAAGTCAGATTGATCCCGAGAACATTACCCAGAAAAAAAAGACAGACCTTTTAACATGAATTTGCTTTTAAACTGTAACAGAACAGTGATTTTAAGGCAGCCTGGAAAGTGACTGATTCCCTGTGATGAACTTTTAACATGGATGTACTTCAAAGCCATGCAAACAAAGCCAGTGCAAAACCAGGCAACAAAGTTTTGTGAGAGTCGGGATAGGTGAGCCTTGGCTCTGCTGACAGAACACTGCTGCATTGCTCCTGAGCTTACACTGCATGTCCCTCACGGAAAGAGGAGGCACGTGATGAGACCCTCCTGGTGAGAGTATCCCACCACCTTCTCCCCTATTCAGACTATAAAACTCGCCCGTAACTCCCCAAGCTTCCACCAGCTGTGGTGAAATTATAGATACCATTACTTAACAAAACGTAAATAAAACACAAGAAATACAGGGTGAGCCACGAAATGACTGCTTGGGTGTAAGTCATTAAAGTCAATGAGCTGGGGAAAAGACTGGCTGGAAGTCTCTGGGGGCATTTCACAAAGACCAGAGCAGCTTGAAGCCCAGCTTTGTGGTCCACCAGGTTGTGTTATAAATGGTAATCACATTCTCCACCATTTCTGGCATTTGATGACTTGGGCATTATGTAGGCTGGCAAATACAATAGTGTCACACTTCAAAAAGCCAGGGCAAAGTGGAAACATTTTTCTCTCCATGCGATAAAAGCTTATGACAGATGGAGGGAAAAGGTGATTAATTTATCCATTTTCTTTGCCTGCTTGCCAATGATAAAGATGCATCAAATGTCAGGCCTTTCCCAATATATACTCTGCTATGTCGGCACCCGCAAGAAACATCTCAAACCTTTCAGCCCTTTGGCTTTACAAGCATGAGTGATAGGCATTCAACAAAAAGGAAAGATGGAGAGTGATTCTCTGTTCCATCCCTTCCATGCTGGTAGTTTTGTCTCCAGGAAGACTTGGAGGTAGAGAGATGGAAGGCTCGTTTGCCCAAACCCCCTTGTATCTCTTTCCAACTATTTCCAATACCTAAGGAACTAGAGGTCACAAGTCCAACGGGGAGACAAGAAATCATTGTGTGCTTTCTGTGGGTCATGACAGAAATGCCTATTCCAGCCAGCTCATCCAGCAGCGCCCAGAAACCTGACAAGATGAAGCACATCATTTCCCTGGCAGCTGCGCATTGCTTTATCTCAGTGTCATTCCAGATCATCCATCCCTCTTAACTCTGCGGAAAAATGTTAATGCAAACCTTGCACCTTGCAAATCATTCTTTCTTTTGTCTGAGGCTGCAGGGGAAGGGCAGGAGAACATCTCCCTGAACAAGCCCTCATCTGATTAGACTGGCCTGCCAGGCTGAATAGACCAAGAGCTCTTGGGCTGGGCAACAGGTGAAGGCAGCTAATGCAGGTGGATACAGGGAGAAAGAAACCGGGCAGACTTTGGCCAGATGGACACACCCCACCCAGATGTGGCCAGATTCATCCATCCCAAGACAAATTTAGCATGGTGCAGGGAATATTCTCCAAGGGCTTCTTCTCCTAAGTGAGATAAATCTCACAGGTCCCAGCTTCTGCATCTCTTATCACAATACCACAACTCTGCTGAATTTAAGACATGATGCAGGAATTACAGGTGATTTTGCTCTTGGAGAGGGATCCTACCATCTAGGTTCTTTGCCTTCTTCAGGAAAGGGCTGCTTGCCAAAGAAGTTCACCATGCTTAGCAATAAATATACTTCACTGCTGTATCATTATTATTATTATCACTCTTACTGCTTTTCTTTTTAATATTAATCGTAAAGATAATACTGATTTTATGTGCGTAACACTCATCCCTGGAGTGCTGGGAAACAACCATAAAAACAACTTCTCCATAATTACAAACTCCCTCCCCAAACTCAACAAACTCACAGAAGAACAAACAGAAAGGAATAATAACAATGAACTGGGAACAAGAGCAATTTAAAAACACCTCAGGGGAAAAAAAAATGAATTTGTAGCTTTTCTGGTAAAGTCCAAGAGAGAAGTGAATTTTAAAGGCTGGGTACACTCAAGACTGTTTGGGATGCCCAATTTCAGGCGCTACTGCAGAGCTAATAGATCAGGTAAGATTTGACAAGCACTGGCATCCTTCCCATGGCAGTGCCAACTGCTCCCTCAGGGCAGGCACATTCAGAGCTTGTATATCAGCAAGTACAGCAAAAGGCAACCTGCCTCTTGCTGGAGACTGAAACTTGTAAATTACTGCACTGTTACAGCACTATTATCAGAATAATAGTAGTGGTAACCTCTCCCAATGCCATGAGCTTTTCCTTGCTATCACCTGATTGCTGTGTGACACTGGCTTACACAGTTGGTATATGGAGTTCCAGGGTTAAATATGATACAAGACATAGCAAGATTTTGTGTGTAGGTCTCAGTCTTCAAGCCTGGTCTCTTAACCACAGAAAAATGCAAGACGAGCAAATCTTCTCTTTAGCTGTCCAGCATTGTTCAAAACTCCTTGACAGAGGATAAAACAGTTTTGATGTGCATGCTAACCACTGAATCACAGCATGGTGAAGGTTGGAAGGACCACCAGCGGGGTCATCTGGTCTGACCTCCCTGCTCAGGTCCAACTGGACTCTGTGCCACTGATCACGACCCTCTGGGATCTGCCATTCCCAGAAGATCTCTAGGAATATCTTTCCAGCATAATGAAAGCCCTAGGGTCTCTAAAGCATGCAACACACATCTGAGACCAGCAGTGTATTGTCAACAGTCGCCTCTTGCTTCTCAATGATCTTCCCAAATACTTGGGCAACCAGAAGACCCCATGAGAAATACCAGATGTCAGTCCAAGAGACAATTCCCAACAGCATCAACCAAACAACTCCTTGCCCAAATGCACCATGACTCTCCACACTGGTGCTACATCGCATAGCATGCAAGACACTGAGGTTTGTTAGCACTAAGCTACACTCACTTCACTTCAGAATAAGCTGACACACAGATTATATTTAGCACAGGAACAACTTACTAAGTAATTGAAGAAAAAACAAAAAACAATACACCTCAGTGACAGGTTTTCTATAGTAAGTATGTTTTACATTTACGATTTAGTAAATGCAAAGCCCAGTGAAAAGAGATGTCTCTGGCTTTGGGATAAAGACCTGGTTTCGTTCCAGTGGGGCCAAAAGCAGTAGGAGAGTGCTGGCAGGGATTAGTAGGAGAGTGCAGGAAGAGTTACAGGAACACTGGTAGCAATCACAGCAGGGTGAGCAGGCAGCCCCAATATTATCCAGGCTGGGAAAATCAATGAGCAGCTCTGGCAATGCCTGTACACCACAGCTGAGCTAATAAAAACAAATCCCAGGGAATGTCAGCTTATGACAGAATGGCTCTCCCTCAGATGAACAGCCATTTCCTCCCTTATTAAAACCATCAGCAGAAGAAAACAGCAGCCAAACCAAGCTGCCAGCAGCAAAGGACACATTCCTTTGCCTAATCTGTCCTTCCAGGAATGGAAGAAGTAATATCTTTGGGGGTGGAAGAATAAGCAAGCAGTAAATAAAAACACAATGTCATCAAACTAGCTCAAATATGACCACTTGGTGCCTGGTGGGAGCTGGCAGAGTGCTGGGCTGGGCAGAAACCCAAGTGGGACAGGTTTGAACTTCTGTGCATTGGTATGCTGCCTCTTGGATTTGTAGGTCTTTGGGGAGCCGTGCGGGATCTCTCTGCCCTTTTTCCCCCCATTTCTGGTGGTGGGAGGATTTACTGCTATGACCTGGCTGTAATGTTTTGTTGGCAATGTTCAAAGGGTTACTGAAGAGGCAGATGGTTTTGTAGATGTGTCAAAAGCACCAGCTGGGGTACATGGACTAGGAGGAAACCCCAAGGATTCCTGAAGTGCATCCGAGCTGGCTAAGGGTATCACCTGCTGTGGGTATGAAAGCATGAGAGGCTTTAAGGCAGATTTTCCCCTTCTGTGGCCAAGACGAATATGAGCTGGGGGGATCCCTTTCCTTTAGCACCCATCCTCTCCCTGTTCCCCAAGGATGCACCCAGAGAGGTAGGCAGCTGTGCTCCACAGTGAATACAGCACCCATGGACCTGGTACACATCCCCTCTGGGCTCTGCAAATGTGATATGATCACTGGCACCATCAGGTCCTAACCCAGGAACAAGGAGAGCAAAATTCCCCCCTGAAGCCTCTGTGCAACACTAATGTCTTCTGACTTTGGCCTACCACAACAAGGCTCAGACCCCTGAGCGTTCCTACAAGGTGGTTTAGTCATCTTTTCTCTTATTGCCTTAGTCCACAAAGCTGCCTTCATATTCTGCATGGGCAACACAGATGAGCTTCCTCCTCTTCTGCCCTCCTCAGCAAGATGAAGCCCTCCTAGCAGAACTCTCTCCTAAAAAATTCTCCCCAAAAACGCAACAGCCTTCCAGTGACTGCCAGAAGCAGCAGCCATTCTAAGTCCTAGAAACCCCCGTGGCCAGAACAAAGCTGTATGGGGACAGGTGTGCGTAGAGAAATGGATGCAGACCTCACCTCACCATGTGTCACAGATACTACTGCAGGTACAACATGTGGCAAGAGCCCACTATTTCCACTGTACTCACCAACTCCACTGCAACTGAGAGGCAGCTAAGGTCAGATTCAGTTGTGGAGAGGAGGTGAGGCTTAGAAATAATAATTGCATCCATCATCCTGCTCTCCCCTGAAGGCTGGATTTAGGCAACTCTGATTACTCGCATGGCATCTCCAACCCAAGAAATGAGCTACAGCAGTTGTGCCAAACATAGTGTAGGCATCCACCCAGCCAAGCTGCCAGAAATGTGTGTTTCTGGAAGAAGCCTGCTCACAGTGTCATCAGCTTCTGCTGTTACAGTAATGGTCCTACTCAGCCCAGTGCCAAGAGGCAGCTGGGTCATGGTTCCACCACAGCACGGCCACTACCTTTGCTTTGGTCCTCACATTCACCCTGCTCTCGTCCAGAAAGGAAGGGTGCAGAAAGACACAGATCAAGGCTTAGCACTTGCCAGAGTGAGCTACATGAAGTTTAGAACACAGGATCAGCCTGCAATAACTCCAGCTTGCTCCTCTACTGCTTTAGGCAATGGACTGCTACATTCCACTTAAGACTTCATATACTTTTATTCCTTTCTCTCCTTAGCTTGCCTTATGCTTCCACTCCCCAAATAATTAGCACAGTGTAACCTGTTTGTGGTAAAGAAAAACACCTGACACTTTCCTATTAATTGCAACAGTCAAAACACCTTTCTTTTTTCCCTCCTTTTTATTTGTATTAAAAAAGAAGAGTAAGATCTGGCACTCACTACACACTGATAAGCAACATTTATCTACCCTGGGGGTACCTTTGCTTATTCTGGTTTGGGTGGTTTTTTTTAATTGCATTTTCCCACCAGCTCTGAACTTGTTTTCTGGCTGCATAATTTTCCCATGATACATTTAAGATGCATCTGCTATAATTAGTATGATGCAAAGCACAAGCTTATGAAAAACAACTTGTAAATTTTGAATAATTCTACAGCAATTACATAGGTAGGATGGCTTATTTAACGATGGGATTTGTTCCACAGCACGGGAGCCACCGCATTTTTATAGATGGTGGCTGGAGGGGGACCTGCAGGGGAGGGTCTACTGCTCTTCCCAGCAGTTATGCATCCTGCTTGTGTGCACAGCCAACTCTTGGTCTTGGACACTGTTATTTTACCCCAGGGGGTGAATAAGAAACTCTGAGCCCAGCTTATTTTAACCGGAAGAAATCATCTTCAAATTAAATTCTCCTTTTAATCAGGTACTGTCCTAGTCAGACCTGAATTGATTCCAGCAACTTCTACTCTTCAAGCACACCAATAAATCCCTGCTGCCATGGTCAGCTGGTGGCATTTTTTGTCCCTTTGTACAAAGACATATTGCTTTTTCACACTGGAGAGCCAGATGGCCATCAATCACCTCTCCTCAGCAATGCTACCTTCCAGCTCCACCTTGCCACACACACTCTGCTAATAATTAAACTGCAGCCTGGAACTCACAGAGTGGCCACCGAGATTCCCTCTGGAGAGCACGCTCTTGTGTCATTTTACCAGGCAGGGAGATCATTCACGAGCAGATGTGACACTTGTCAAAACGGTGCTGGTTTTTGATTAGCAGGACTATGATGTCTGCTCCCCATGATGCCCAGTTTTCAGTCTCATTAGGCAGGGTGCTGTGGATACCCTTTAAGGCAAAGGATGCTCCCTATGGATCCAAAAATTAAAACAACTGAAGTCACGGAAACTAAAAATTTCAATCAGGGGAGAAAATTGTTTCTCTTGCAAAACTCCCAGAATATCATTAATTATTGTGGGTACAACAGTCCTTTTTAGAGATCCTGGTCATTGCCAGAACACTGGTCTAAGAGGTCTTGCAGAAGCACATGACATCATTTCCCCAAGGATCATTCCACCTCCAAGAACACTAACAGGTCATGGAATGACTGAGGAATGCCTTTTTGAAGAGCTACAAGATAAAAAAACGGCTCAAACCATATCTATGAGCAGTGAGCATGAAAAAATGAATGACAACAACCCCCATTTGTTTTTAAACCTCCACTTTTCCAAACCAGCAGGTATTGTGCTGCCAAGACTTTAAAATCAACTCATTACAATGGCATAAGAAATGTCACATAAACTACCTTCTATGCCAAGAGCCACATGGTCACCTCTACCATGGAGTGAGACAGTGCCACCAGGAAGAGCAAGGTTACAAGCAGCTGGCAGGACAAGTTGCAAATGTCTGCATATTTATATCTGAAATATGTGTCTGTGTTATGTGTGAGGAAACCCTGCCCTGCCTTTGCCCTCAGGCCAGGATGATCACTGAAGTAGACATGCCAGGAAGCTGTCTGGTTTTATCAGAGTCAACAAAGTGGAGCCAATTTGGCTCTTACAGCAATGGCACTTTGGCTGCAGCCAAATGATAAAACATGACCTGAAAGTCTTGAGGGCAGTTGTTAACACCCAGAAACAGCCACTAGCTAATAGCACACTGGCTTGGCACTCAGGAAGCCTCCAGCTGCAGCTCTTTCCAACCTGCTGGATGAACATGGGCGAGGAAGGGTCTTACATACTTTTCCTGCAAGATGAGATAACAGCAGCTCTACTTGTCTCACGAGGTTTGGATGGAAAGTGCAGACAAGGCTGACCTATTTGCAGTTTGAGCAAAGAGGTTTGTTGAGCACTGGGCTGTACCTGCACCACGCAGTAGGGATCGCCCCCGTTCACACCAGTGGAGTGGATCACTATCTGCATTTCCCAGCTGCAACCTCTGACTTCAGTGACTCAGGCATATCTGTTAATTCCAGGTGGGTGATAATGAGCCAAACACACATTTCTTATGAAAATTCAAGCAGTTGTAGGAAACTGGCAAAACCAGACCTGGACTGCAGGATGCAATTAACCTGTAAATATGTGCTCTGAATAGGCCTTTTCCTCAGGCATCTCCCAGGACAATGGCACAAACATTTAATGGCATGTTTCCTGGACTAGGACTGAATCCAGCAGAATAAAGTGGTTACCACAACTTGCAGGAGCAATAGATATATCCTTTCCCTCTCAGCTGGACCCAGATGTGCAAAATGTGCTCCTAGGCTCTCATTTCTTTTTTTTTTTTTTTTGCAGAACTTTTGTCATACATTATGCTTATTTAATATGTATTTTTTTGCAGCTCTTCACATTCCTCTTCAGATTATTAGGTGGAATAGAAATACACAAAGCAGTGACACTGGAAGACTACTTGAGAAAAAGTAGTTTTAAAACCATAATAGCTTTTGTGATTATGCTGGTCATGGAAGTAATTCTGAAAAGTTCTGCCTGCATGGAAGATGCCAGTTCCATATCTAGCTCAGACCTGTGGATTTTGTTGCTGTGCCAGGCACATGAAATGGGGATACCACAATGAAGAAAATGACTAGGCCAAAATCTTTTGGGCATCAAGGCTCTCCTTCTCTTATTTCTCCAGCAGTTTATACTTTTCTCAACCAAAGACAGCCAAGGCAGCTCAGGAAATGGAGGATCATCTCAACCATTCTCCTGTTCTTGAGTAAAATCTCAAATGTGTGCTTCAGTCCCAAAACCACTGCTACCATGAGGAACATCTACCTTCAGGATTAACTTCTTTAGCTCCAGTGGGGTTAGTCATGTGAAAAGCCAGATTTACACCACAGACATAAATGCAGGCAAGGGAACCAGCTGGTCATGTACTGGCCTCAAGTAGATGCCAGTCTATACAGGATGGTATCAGAAGCTTCTCTTCCATGTGTCACACTCTACATTTTCTCTGTCACACTGCAAGATGCAGACAGTGTATTTTCCCCTTAGCTGGAAGGAGGAAAACACTGTTGGCTGCACACACGCACCTCAAACAAACAAGTGTGGCAGTGTATCTGCAGCTGTCACCACCAGGACACCCAACCTTGCACCCCACGAGACAGACTGCACCCTTCTGCCCCCCCACCTTGCTACTCCCTGGTGACACAGAGAGGACCCTATAAGAAAGAACCCAGACAGGAGATGTTCTTTACTAGTTAGCAAAGGATATGGCAACAGCTAAACCTGCTCACTCACCATCCCCAGCTCAGAGCTGCCTATGCTAAGAGCCCAAGACAGGCTTTGCATTGGTGTGACTATTTCCTGTTTCACCACAGAGCAGAAGGAAGACTTACACCAGATGGTTTCTACTTTCAGAGTTACTGTCACACAGCAACTTCCCTGTTCAGCTCCATTAGCAGTAACAAAATAGTGCCACACATTGACCAGTGCATTGGCAGCCTGGGACTCTGCAATGCCTACCTTAACTTCCACATGTGCCATCAGGACTGCAAAGTTGGTGAGGTGGTTGCAGGAGCACGTGGTGTGTGTCTTGTTAGTTGTCAGGAGGCGACAGCCCTGGGTGGACCAATACCCTGTCATTGTACGCTTTGTGTAGCTCCAGAAGGAACAGTTCGGGTTAAAATTTTCTTCTGACTGCTGCAGGGAAGAAATTAATAAATGCAGTAACAATGATAGGCTCTCAGAGATTTCTAAATGCACTATTGAGGCTCTTTGTAACTCTCACCCTTTAATTTTAGATAAATAATTAGCAGTGGTTTATATGTCAAGTATTACTTGCCAATACCAGAGAAAGTTAGATTTTTGCTCCAACACTTTACTAATGCAAACTTAGTTCTTTGTTCTTGATTAATTTCAGACATTGACTAAATCCAGCTCTTCAAAACCAGACTGCTTCATTTGCATTGCAGAGTAGAGAAATTAATTGCTTTAAGCAATCAACTTTTGCAATGACTGAGCTTGGCTAGCAGGAGGACTAGCTGTCCTCTTTCATTGTAATTCCACTTTCCTCTAACATCCCCTGCCACCATGATAAAATAACATTATGGTCTATTCTAATTTATTGGTAGTTTTTAATTACAGAATGATGCGTGTCAGCAACCCAGGAATGGGCATCGTCTCAAAGGAGACACTTTCTTTACTTCTATTAATGCAATGTAAAAGACACCTTCTCCATAAATAACACAAAGTGCAAAGGAACAAAAGTATAATTCAAAATCTAATCAAGAACTGCTGGGGGCCTCATAGCAGCCAACTTCTGCATCATTTCATTTCAGAAACCGGAAAAAAAAGAGAAGTGCTTTTTGAACTCACACACCTTGATGTGCTTGACAGTAAACACCACAGGATCAGCCAGGTAAACCTTATTGCTGAACTCCTTATTTATTGCTGCCGTGATGACAGGGGAGTTGACAATGACAGAGTGATTGGTCGACATCGCTTCTGTTCCCAACTTCATGCTGGCATTCTCCGTGGAGAGATAGGTGCCCAGGTTGTTGTACAGCACAAAAGCCACCCTGATCTCACCTAGAAGAGAGGTAAGAGGTTAGATAGCCAGGTTGAGTCACTGGGGTGGCTTTTTGTTTTTTAGATTGTAAATCTTGTCTCTTAAACAACTTCAAAACTGCTCTGAGAAAATGTGAAAGGACCAGGATGTGGCACACGAAAACCCACCTCTTGCCAATTTCAGTGAGCACCAAGAGGTGCAACAAGCAGTCCTTGGATAAGAAGGGCAGAGCTGCTTCTTCCAAAAGAAACTTTTATAAAGCAAACAGATGAGCAGAAGACAGACAGGGCAGGTGGGCTTATTTTTGGCATCAGTAGGTGTAACTGGCTTCAGAAAAAAAGAGGCCAGGTGGTCCATTTCCCACCTGACATCACCTTATTCTCCTGGATATACCTGGGAAACATGTTTTAAGCTGACATGTTGTACAGATGCAGTATAAAACTATAATTTAGTCTGGCAATAAATTAAGACTATCTCAGAGAAGTGTAGGGACAAATCTGGGAGAAGAAATCAAAACCTTTCCAACAGAATTCCTATCTCACATGACAGGTAAAACAAAATTTCAGAAATTTCATTTAAAAATACATTTATTCTCTTAATTTGCCAATCAGATAATCAGAAAAACACCATTAGAGAGCCTACAGAAATCTGAGTCTACCAGCCAACTCTTTTTAACTGAAACCATCCAGTTTGCCTTCTGTTTTGCACATTATTTCACAGCCTATAAATAAGAATGGAATGTGATTAGTTCACCTTTACATGTATTAGTTGTGGAGAGGTATGTTTTTGTTTCTCTATGAATCATCATAGCATCTGAGGAAGGTGAGGCACTGACGACTCCAAAGGTTCCTCCCAACCTAAATCCTTTTATGATAATTTTATTTGTAGCTCTTTGGTGACCTCTGGGCATGTGTCAAGCTGGTGCAAATTGATGGGGTTCTGCTTTGAACAGAACTCCAGTGATACTGTGTTTAGGAATACAAAACTTTCCTTTCATTGCTGCCCACAGGTAGCAAAGTCCTGCCCTGTTGGAGTTTTGCTAAACATCCTGAGTTTTAAACTGTCTCTAAAAGAGATACATCTCCTCAAATCCTATGTGCAAGGAAGCCAATGGCAAGACTGTCTTTCTGAACCACCAGACTGAACTTTGTCTAAAATTTTAGAAATTAAAACACATCTGGTCTGGTTGTAATGCTGCCCTATCATTCCATGTTTTTTTCCCTTTACACAGAGGAGGGTGAAGCATTGGCACAGATTGCCCAGAGAGGCTGGGGATGCCCCATCCCTGGAAGTGTTCAAGGCCAAGTTGGATGGGACTTGAGCAACTTGATCTAGAGGAAAGTGTCCCTGCTCATGGCAAGGGAGTTGGAACCAGATGATCTTAAAGGTCTCTTCCAACCCAAGCCATTCTATGTTTCTGTGTTTTGCCTGCAGTAATCAAAGCCTGTGTATGAGTGTTGTCCCCTGCACACAGATTAAATTTTAAAAGAACTCAGAAAATAGGAGCATGTTGGGCCCATCAGTAGAAGCCTATGATTTTAAAGTTCGTCTACAGTGAGGCTGTAGAGATCAACAAATGTATCTGCTCAAACCCCTGATCTGGAAATAAATGGCTTGGCAGGATGACGACTGTTCACATATAACACCATCTAAAATTTATGCTGTATCAGGAGGTTCTGTAAGATACAGAAAGGCACTAAAGATTTAGACTCATAACAGTTAATCAACCTTTTCTGCCATGTTGGCTCATTATTAATATTTTTTTTTTTGTTTCTTCCTGGTACTTTTTCAGATATTTGTATGGTGCCCTGCTGTGAAGCAGTTTACTCAAATGAACCTCTTATCCCATCTGAAGCCTCCTACTGTAGAAATCAGCAGTTAAAAGCACTTCTCTGGATTCACCACTATGCCCCAGAAGCCCCATAATTTAAGGATCTGATGCATTTTTACCATCACTAAACACTTTTGAAGGCTGTGAATCACTCAGCAATATAATACATTCCCAGTCCGTCAACATATCTTGCAGTCAAGGGCATGAGCAAATGACACCACTGTTAATTTAAATATTAACGTAGCAATTAATACTTTACTTATAATGGTTAAACACAAAACAATGCCTCAAGGCATGACTGCCTCATGAGGCTGGTGTGGCCCGAGGTGCCAGACCTACCATTTCGACCATTTTGCTTCAAGGTATTTGCTGACAGCTGAATGGCGCTCCCATGGCCCATGTTCTGGGGAAACTTCAGATCTTCCAGATTCCCATCTGTGCTTAGTCTCGCAACTTCCAGCTCTGTGTGCAAGAGAGACAGACACTAAGAAAAAAAACTCTGCTGAAATAATCTTCAACACGGTATTTCAAAGCTACAAAATGGTGTTCCAGACCAGCTGAGAGGAGGGGAATTAACTTACAATGCTGCATGCTAGAATGTGTTTGGGCTCCTATTTCTTTTTAAATCTTTGCCCTGAAGAAGTTTTAGATTTAATTAAAAAAAAAAAAAAGCGCGCAAATAAATTCTACTCTCTGTGGAAGACAAAAGACAACCAGTTCTTGTAAACAAGAACCTCAGGATATTAAGGACAACGGTTAAAATGAAAATCTGAGAATACTAGTTCTTTGCCACTGGCGACTGGTACTTTTTGTAAATGTTATCAGTGCTCAGGATCTGTATTCATGGAAATAGAAAGAAGAGTTGTTCTCATTTTACATATGCACAGTGGGAGTGCTGGTGCTTTCCATCATGCTTGTTTTTTAATTAAAATCAACAATCAGCTGAATAAAGACACAAATTTGTATGAAATGAAATACAATTGCCTTACGATGAACAATCCCCCTGTGAAGCAGTGCTCTCATTGCTCTAGCACAGATTATACCCTCAAAGCAGGGAGTAATAAAGGCAGGTCAGGCGCTCATTTTCCATGGGATTTCAAGGGTAGAGAGCTGCTTTATTCCTTTAGGCTCTTTTGGAAAGACTTTGAAGTCCTTCAGACAAAAGTCCAAGACATATCTAACAAACTGCTCTCCAATTA
The DNA here is from genome assembly GCA_013400575.1 of Peucedramus taeniatus. Classification (NCBI taxonomy): domain Eukaryota; kingdom Metazoa; phylum Chordata; class Aves; order Passeriformes; family Fringillidae; genus Peucedramus; species Peucedramus taeniatus. Next base: position 243,398 of record WBNO01020617.1, read on the forward strand.
ATCTAGGGACCAAGACCAAGACCAAAGATGGGCTTCACAGCCTTCACTCTTCCACTGGCTGCTCTCGGTACTTATGGGATTTGCCCCTTACGGATGTTGTCAGTGTTCTCCCGGACGATGTCTGTCTTCAGCAGGTTGTCAGCCAGCACGAAGGCACTGTCCTCCACTGTGTCCAGCAACTTGGTGGCCGCGCGCTGCTGCTCGCTCGCGTTCAGGTCCCTCCACGCGTTCAGAGCCTGAGGCTGCAGGAGGTTGTTCACCGTTTCCACCATGGCCTGCAAAGTGGAGGGATGGAGTGAGAAAAGGCTCCAGCAAACCTAAAGCACCACAGACCTCTGACATATGCTTAGTCCCATCCTCCACACACATCAGTTTACAGGGGGATGACAGCATCTCCTTCCTCCACCCATTAGGGCAGCCAGCAATGGAGCAGGACAACTTTTATACCATCAGATGGGACAGGAAGGAAACACTGGTTTTATTATGAATGCAGGCTGGGAATGTTGTTTTTCTGCTTCCATAATCATCAGCTCTGGGCTTGGAAAAAGAAGGAATTGCGGCAGGTGGGGAAGGAGGGTAGGAGGAAGATGATGGTTAAGGAAACAGGCAGGAAAAACCTGTCTGCAGCACCAGAACTCAAGAATAGGGCTGGGGCACTCAAGGAAGGTGTTTGGTATCTGCAAAGGCTACAGTCCCTAAAACATTTCCCATCACACAACCTCTGGCAGGCAGCCATGAAGACACAGAGATAGCTGAGTTACACCACTTCATCCAGAGCAGCAGCAGGTGGTCATAGAGATTTAGGTAAGATGCTACACTTCAAGTCACTGCATTCAGGAAGGAGTCAGCCCTGTGGAAACTGCTTCAGTCCCTCCTACAGTGCACCTTCTGCCCTGGGCCGCCACGCACAAAGAGCTCTCCCATGGATAACTTCCCACAGGTGGATCTGGATGCACACACAGCATCACACAAGACTGTACTGGTCTCATGACTACAAAATTACTGCAGTAGAATTTACCCAAACTGAAGGCTTTTCTCAACCTAAGTCCTCTGCTTCGTTACTAACCAGAGCTGACTCAACCACTTTGCAGCTAACATTTTTTAATGAGAACCAGCTGTACCAGTTGATAGAACTGATTGTGCAGAGGAAAAGGATAAAAAATAAGCTACTTTGATCATGCTTTCTTCAGCTGGTTAGGGTCTAGTCACCAGGCAGGCCTACCCCACAGAGAAATACCTCCACTGCCAGCTAATGCAGACTGCAGAATCCAACCTCCTATTCAAGATGAAATTGCTGTTCATAATAATTTTCTGCATGCTGAGCACAAAGGCATCAAACCCACACCTCTGCTCTGCAAGCTGATGACAGTCCCATGGGACTTCAACATTTTCCTAGCCTAAAGTGTGCCCCATGGGCTCACTGTCATGGGAATACTTCAGTATTTACTCCTGATACTGTTGTTAAACCCATGGGTGGAAAGAAGCTGTGGCATAGCCCATTCTCTAGCAGAGTCCTTGGGAGGAGTGCTTCAAAGGCAACACATGGCATGGTGAGCACAGAGCATCCTGACTCACTCACCAGTCATGGTCAGGTGCAAATGAGCAATGGGAGGATACAATCACATTTGCTATATTATTTACTGCTATACCCATGTGATCTTAATAAACATTTCAATTACAGCAAGGTTCGAGGAGAAAAAAGGCAGCTAGAACTGCCAGTGTTGGTGCTTTTAATCCCAGCAAAGGCACCTTCCTTGAGTTTGAAGGTTTCTCACACCATCAGGTTTCCTGTTGGGAGACTGCACCATAATTGGGCTCCTCTGACAGCACAAAGCTCTTACTTTCACAGTTACATTTATTTGTGGTCAATTAACTCATTGGTTCTTATGCCAAACCTCTCCTATACCATAAACAGAATGCCTTACTCATTTGCTCTTAAGTGGAACTTGATAACCATATAGCAATTTTTAAAACTGAGTATTAAACTGATTTTCCTGAATAGTTTAAAAATTATCTTAACACATTTGCTATGTACATACAACAAGCTGGTTAAAATTAGTAGTCAAGAAGAAACAGAAAAATCCATAGCATCTGAATCTGATTATTTTTTTGAGTTTTAGAATTTGGAAGCCTGGTCTCTGCAGCTCTTAATAAAATTCTGTAGTATACTTTGGTAGCTTATCTCTTCACAGGCAGACAAATAGGTGGTATTCTTTTCGAGTGACCAAAAAGCTTGATTATTTTGTGGTGCAGCTTTTACACAACATGGTGTTTTCTTGTAAAGACCTTTTATGCCTGGAAAGCAGAAAATGAGGATTTTTCTCCCCTTTCAATGTTATCACACAATTTGCCTTACCTCCATTTAGCTCAGTTCCTACCAGTGTCTTAAATTCTCTGCTAAAACAACATCCTGCATACTTTTATCAATATCTGAATGGTGGAAAATGTCTTCGCAGCACATCCAGCTCCTGGCTCTGGACAGAAAGGTAATGTCTATTCATCAGAATATGAAACAGATGCTGAAATATTACATGTTACAGTGAAACATCTGCTGCAAAGACTTTCCCCCATAAAAAAATATTTTATCTAATGCATTTGTTCTCTTTTTTAGATGTGCACATATGTGTGCATGCAAGTTTGAGAGAGAGCACCAATTAAGCCTAATGTACCGCTTCCTGCACCACGTGCACTCTCCACCCAATGCTGAGCATCCATCCTCTTGAAGTGACTGACCTGAAACCAGCCACTTCACATCCATTTGGGTCTGGGGTCAAACACAAAAGCTCCAGGAAGATTTCCAAGGACTTTGGGCCATGTCCTTACCATGTATCTGAACAAAGCTGGTAGACTGTCTTTGTTGGCATTACATCCGAGATTAATTTAGTCCCTAGCTTTTCCCAGAGTGTCATTCCCCTCACCTGTCTCAGTGCATTAATCAAGTGTTCCCCACATTATATTTCTGAGTGCAGCACTTCATTATGGCCAAGTGCTGTGGGCTGAAGCCAAGGAGATGAGGTGCTAATGAAATGTTTGCATTTTGGACAGGAGCTGAGGTAGGTGTTTAAATGAAACAAAACAGCTGTTATAGCAACAGTGCCTTGTGAGACAGAAATGCCAACTGGGAAAAGTTGGGCAGGGGAGTGGGAGTTGTGGGAAAGCAGGCACGCATGACAAGGATAGGCCTGTGTCTTTACATTTAAGCTGAGCCTTTGTGATTTACATGGGTTTGACACCTGGTCCAATGACTTTGTAGTCTGATGAAGCTTCAGCATAGAAGAAACAGCTGTGATAAACCTCTAGGAGAGCCTCTCAGAGACCAGCTGGAGGAGGATTAGCCCTGAGAGAGAACCTTCAAAGTACAGAAGGCATGGGATAGGTGTGCTTGGGAGCTAATGGCTTCATAGGTTTTACCTGAGATCCCTGGGGATCCTGATAAAGGTGGGGACTTTTAGAGGGAGATAGGAAAGTTCTGACCTAGTTTCATCGCACACCACTCCTAGCATTTAACATGCAGCCAAGTAGGAAGGCCAGATACTCTCTAGTTTTTCTCTCCCCACTGAAAGTAGAAGAAACTACCCCAAGGATTATCCCCATTTCACCCAAAATCACATGAGATCAAGGTTATCCATAAAGAACCGAACATCTATTACAGAATGCTGCATGACCTCCACTGAAGACCCTGTCCTTGCTTCCCAAGCTAAAGAACTACCTCTCCCTATGGTTTTCTTTTCTTCCTCTGCCTGATCCTTCTTCCAAATGCAACTCAGCTGAGCTTCTTGCAAAATAAAAATGTGGGGCTTGGAGCTCAAACATACCTCAACACCATGCACAGCACAGCACTAAACCAATGCTGTGATTGCTTGGACTTAAAGAGTAGACAGCACAAGCACACAGATGCACCAGGAGAAGGACAAAAGTAACTCAGATTAGATCAAGAGAAAGCTTTCATAAAGCACAGCTCACTTGTTTGTAGGCTAAGATCAAATGAGGGAAGAAGGGCATGGCAGAAGGGAGCCAAGAAGACCGACTTTCTGTTTTTCTGTGCTGAGATACACAGCACAGCTTCATGCTCTCTGTGATGTCAGGGTATCTATACATGCAAAGCCAAACCCTCTAATTACCAGCCTGTAAAAAGCAGCCATCCTGGGTCACAGAATATTAGACACAGTGGACCTTTCATGTCCCCAGCAGTGACTGCAACTGGACATCGAGAGAAGAGCAAGCGCCTGCTGAGCACAAAAGACAAATCCCATGATGGTGATGCCTTTCATTATGTGGTTATGTAGAACCACAGACTCTATGTTCAATGCAAATAAATTTTAATAAATTGCAGACGGAGGTTTTTCCCAAATAAGGGCATGTGCTCATGGTTTCTTGGTTCAATCCTGAGGTTACAAAGAGAAACAAAATGTAAACCTTCCTTCTCAGACACTTACAAATTGGTATTTAAAGATGCATTGTAAAAAGGAAACTAATTAGAAGCCTTACAGTAATTATGCACTACTAAAAGGCCAGTTGTACATATCCCATTGATTTCCTTTGTGACAGATGCTACATTTCATTAAACTGAATTTTGCTTGTTCATTAATTTTTCTCTTCTCTCCCTCCAGAAACATTTGGTGAGAGTACCTGGCTATGTGGCACACAGTTTAAACCTAGGAGGTTTGAACTCTGTATATATCCAGTGATACCCTATTTTTTTTTCTATCACTGTACCAACATCCAACACTGGATCCACTCCTTGATTACAACAAATTTTGCAACATAGAATCTCTCTTTAACCAGGACTAAACACTGAAAATCACTAGGAGATATTAGAGGTGCTCAGCTCATTGCCAAATTTGGCACCAGACTGCAATGTGCCAAGGTGCTTAAGCACAGCAACCCTAACCTTAGAAAACCAGCAGCAATCCTAAAGTTAGGATCTCTTTAAACCTTTATTGTTCATTTTGGCCTCTTGCTGAGCAGCTGATGGAAGATCAAAAATCTCAACAAACCTACTACAGCTGGAGAAAATACTGCTTTATGGCAAGTGAATACCAGCAGGTCCTACAGGGAATATTGGTTAAATCCTTCTGTTGAGTAATTTTCAAAAATGCAGTTTGTCCTTCCTTACAAAGGAGCATCTCCTTAGGAGGAGACTGAACACACTGAACACTTTATTTAGCATGAAACTTACATCAAGAACTTACCTCCTATAGCAGCTTTGGGAGAATAAGGGCAGTGGCACAGGGCAATAAAGTACCACTTTTGCAATGACATCTCTAATTAAAACATCTGAATTTTATAACTTGTAAAGCTCTGTCTCATACTGCTAACACTTCCTTGATCTCACAGGAATATCTCATGAAGTGCACTTTCAAAAATTAGGATATGAGGAGCTACAGCCACAAGGCTTTGCATTAGTAGCTGAAATCATGGCTGGTGCATGAAGCAAGCAGCACTTTGGTACCCCTGGGCCAAAGGTGATTGCCAGCACAGACTCATCCAAAGAGATTTGCTCACCCTTCCTGAGAACAGCAGTGCTCAACCTGCAGAGTGCAATCACAGAGGCACAGCCTCAGGCCATGCTTAAGGCCTGAGTTTCTGGTCCTGCCTGAGGTCTCTCCATACAGCTCCAAAACAAATGCGTTGTCTTCATTTGAAAAATGCAAACACGTAACTTGTCCACTTTTTATAACAGCTTTAGGTTTTATGGCAAATCAGCAGAGAAAAAAAACACAAAACCCCTTTCAGGCCCACACTTCACAGTGAAAATGAAAAACCCATCAGAGAGCAGATGCACTGAAATGTTGATATGGTACAATGATCACAATGTTATGCTCTTTTTTCCTTTTTTTTGACTGAAAAGCAGTGGTACCTGAAAAAAGCTTATTTGTCTCCTTGCTCAAGAATAGCTGGTTTTGCTCTGTTCATATTAAACACCCAGTGCTAAAACAAACTCTTTCCTCAAGCTATCAATATTTGCAAGCCTCCAAACTAATTGAGTTAAAGGGACAATCAATTGATGCCATTGATGACAAGTTCTGCTGGAAGTTGTTTGATCCTTGCCTCTGGCCAGAAAAAGCACCAGTACAAGAGAAACTCCCATTAACTCTGAATGTACCTGGTACAGTAGGAGGAGAGGACCAGCATGAAAGTATGAATGTGGGAACACAAATACTTCTGGAAAGGTTACTGCACTGAAAGGGACCAGTTGAGGAAATGACATGTCTTTTTAGAGTGGCAAATGAACAGCACCTCAATTCCACTACAGAGGGGTCATCAATCAAATTATTACACTCATCTACTGTGCAAGACTTCAGGACAAAAAGAGATGCACATGTCACTTCTTCAGCTTCCTAAACAAGGAAAATGCCATTTGGCTACATGATGGCTTTAAATCCTCCTTCTTAGCTGAGAAGTGCCTTCAAATCTGTCTGACAAGGCTCTTCACTCTTGGATGATTTTTTTTCTTGCCATTTATTCTTTTAATTCAAAATCAAAATTTGTCTGTGGTCAAAGCATCAGTAAGCACAATGGAGACAACTTCTTACAGGGAAGCCCAGACACTGTCTAATGTTTTTTAAGAAGCAACATGGTCATTACAAAACTGTTGTAACATTCAGTGGAATGGACAAACATATTTAGACTGAAAGGAGCTCAGCCACAGTGTGAGTGCTTGAAAATAAATAAATCATTAGAATATCTACTGCTAACCTTTGCTTCTGCCTTCAAAACTAAGCCAGAAGCACTAGTCTACATCTGGTACCAGAGTGGTGACTGGCAACAGATGGTATCAGTTTTGGTTAACTGAGACAAAGCCTAGTACTCATGGCAAAGGCAAGAAGAGAACTTCCCATGATCATGCAGAGGAATTTCTAAAATTGCTCCACAGATTGAGAGCAAAGGCTCCCAAGAGAGAGCATGCAACCCTCTCTCTTCAACTATACAGAAAATGTTTATGCTGTGGCTACAGGAACTGTACTGACTCAGAAATGGCCTGAATTCCAGCAGTGCTAAGAACTCACTGTAGTGAGAAGAAAGGCACTGACCTTTATTAAAATTAGGCCATCTACAAAATGCTTAACTATGGAATTAATGGTCTTTTACTAGGTATGCAAGGTTTGCAATCTTGGCCTTGAACTAGCAATAATCTCCTAATGGGAGCATGCAAAAAATAATAGGCGATATGAGAAACAGAACAAGGTTACAAATTACAGGTTATGGTTTTGCTTTACTTACTATACGAGGAAGAATATTTTAAGGTCAGAAGGCATCCATAGGACAGAAATAAAAGGAATTGATTGGGAAGAAGGAAATAACATATGATCTATTTCATCTAATGAGATCTTCCCTGCAGAATAAGCTGAGAACTGCATTTATGAATCATCTGTATTTGCTGCCCTACTGTTTGGGATTTGATACCATACAAGCAACTGCTAGAGTAATTACACTGGGGAAGCAAGCAAGGCTGTAGCAAGAAAGGAAAATGCCTCTGACAGGATATCCACAGCCTTCAAGAAAACTCCTGTGGAGTCTGTGAGACTCATCCTTTGCTCCAGCAGATCAAATCAAAGGGACATCTCCCGCTGCTCCCTATGGCAATTTACATTCAGACTTTTTACCAGTGACACCAGACACCAGGAGTGACTCAGGCTCAAGCAGAGAGTAAGCACAGAGCAACATAGAAAACACTAGATTTTTTTTCTCACTTTTGCCATGTGAGAACCTAACCATAGGTGTAGCTGAGTTGTAGGTGGATGAACATGGGGTCACCTTCCTTTTTAACATTTATGCGATGAATTTTGGAATCTGGTCACAAATCCAAAGCTGCTGCTTTGATCCTCCTCTCCCTTAACAACAGGCTCACTGCAGCAGAAACATGCAGGGTGAGGATTTCTAGTTTCACTCTTGCTGACACAAATCAAGTGCAGGTTTCTCAAGCTGTGAAGTATATTAAGTTCACAGAGTTTTAACAAAGGACTACCAAACCACTGAACCTGACTGCGAGTCACACTTCTTTCAGATGTCCTTTTAATTATATTAAATGAAAGTTTTAGGCACTTTGATGCTGATGGGCAAACATCTCGATCTCTTGAAAAAGCAGCTAAAAGTACTCCCTGTAGCTATAGTTAATACACAACATTGTATGCTCACTGCTAGCCAATTTATTCCAGCCACTTTAACAACGATACCTCGCCTGACAGGCTGTGTAGAATAGCATCAGGAGTCAAGCAATGCACAAATCATCAGAGAACTCTCACAGTTGTTTGACACACACTGCAGAGCTCTTTGTCATACAGCCAATTAACTGACCAAACAAGGAACTTGAAAACCTTCATTAATTTGCTTCTTTTTTATATAAATGGAGGTTAGAGTCTTTCTTGTGACAGGGGCAACAAGAACACAAGCAAACACAGCATAATTCAATTTGTGCTCCCTCTCAGAGCTGCAAGTTTCTTTCGTTTAGTCTTCATGGAAGTTGTGACCAATCATGCAAGCAAGAGAGAAGTAGGACAAACAGAATTAATCCACTTTAAATAGTACTGGCTAAGTCCCAGATGCACCTTTTATCTGATGAGAACTACTAGGTTAGCAAAGAAAAAAAATTAAAGTCTCTTCTGCTCAGGTCTAAACTTAATGCCTTGAATCCTCTGAGGAAAGCCTTTCAATTTTTGCTTAGTGCAGCAATTGAAACAGCCCATGTTACAAACAAGAAGTGTTCAGAAAACTTCCAGGAGAACCAGAAGGACAACTCTGCAACCACCTGCCACTGTCTGCTACCAGGAGCTGGCCATCATCTCCGCACCGGCTTCACATGTGGCTCTGATGACACCTGCACCCAGAAGCTCTTGTAATTACCAAGGAGCAGGTGGCGCCTCCATCATCTTTGCCATTTGCTATCCAGACCAGCGCAGAACTACAAAAGAGGGCAAGCTGATTTACAGGGCAGCGCGGTGGATGGCAGGAACCAAGAGCAGCAAACTCCATTAGATGAGGAAGATGCTGCAAAAGCAACCCTCTGCTACCTCCTTCCAACCTTTCCACAAAGCTGCCATTCACACTATCTGTTGCATTCACCAACCTCTGGCTTTAAAACCACTCATCCTGACTTTATAAAATAAACCAAAAGAATAGGAACCCTGTTAAGTTTTTGTCTTCCAAGATCCTCATCCCAAATGCAGCATGCAATTTCACATGGGAAGAGGCCTCTGGTTTGGCACTGCAGGAAAATTCATTGGCCTCCTGATGCCCCAGAGCTGCAGCCCACAAATCCAAGTGAAGCAAGCAGCTGAGCTCAGACTTTGCAATCAGATGCATGAACATGATAAAAGGACTGCAAGCACGGGTGTGGTATGAACCTTTAATAAAACCTGTGTTTCCAGCTATTAAATCAGCAAAATTTTCTAATTTTTTCCCCATGTTTAAGTTTTCTGTTTTAATACAGTCTCACTTACTATATTATATGAGTACTTAGTAATTTTTTTTCCTTTTACTACCCCACCTCCGTTCCTAGAGGATAGGAGAATTGCAACCATGGCAGTTTACGCTGGGGAGCTGAGAAATATCGAGCACATGACACTTGCTGAGGGGCATGGAAGAAATCTGTGACACCAAATCCAGTTTTGCAATCCCCAAAAGGCAAGTGATTTCTGTTTTCTACAACTCCAGTGCTTCAGTTTAAGGACAACAACTTTTGGGAAATGAACAAACATAAATTCTGAAAAAATTGAAGAAAATTCATAGCAGCTTACATCACAGACTAGCCACCAAACCAAGCTATGCTAATCAAATGCGTCACCCATTGTGACTCATCTCCCACATGATGACTTTTCCATCCCCTTCCCAAAATAGAGTGCAAGAACTTCAGAAAGGTGGGCATAGGAGATGCAGATCTCTGCTCTCTAAAAGGCCACCCTCTTTGCTAATGGAGCACTTGCTGAGGCCACTCTGCAACCTTTATATACATCTTGGTCAGCTCAGTCTCAGCTGACTTTTGATTAGTATCACAAATTAAAACCCACGTAGCAGTTTCCTAGTTATCACCATGACTGAAAAATCTTCCAGCAACTGTCCAGTCATTATACTAATATGTATTCATCATGCCACCTGCCAGGTTGGTTCTTGCTGGATTTTTGAGACCAAAAAAATCATTTACCACATGTGAAACTAAAGAAGCAGCATTTGTAACCTCTATCTTCAGTCAATAAAATCCCTGAGCTTTTAACTCAACAAATACTGTGAAAGTGAAGAAATTAAATCCATGTTTGTTTTAAAGGTACCCAAAGAGATGAGGTGATAATCTGATAATGCATTCCCAGTTTTATGTTTGAATAACTTGCAAAATTTCTCCATCCACTTTGCATATTTATTTATAGTAATTTATTTTGGGTTTAAGAGGACTTTATACACCAATCGCTGCAGGGGTTCTGTCATGGCTACTTAAATTGGTTAGCCCAAAGAAAACAGTAAGACTGATTTTAGCAATTATTATCTTCTCAGGTCACCCTCTGCCTTCCAAAAAAACACCTTTCCTCAATAACACTTTTGATATTCACAGTTCCTGGACATCTCTCACATACACTTCATGCTGCACCTTACTTTGTCTACGGAGCACAGAATTGAAGGTACATTTCCAGCCCTCTGAGCCAAATTCAGACAGGGATGCTCTTCACAATAGTGGGGTCAGCATGAGGAGATCATGTCACAAAATTTGAACACTATTTCTCTGCCATCAACACCATATGTCCCGGTGACTTCTCACGTTCCATTGACTTTACAAAGCCCAGGGGGTTACCACTTAAGATTTGTTGAAAAATCTCTGCTAGATTGCCTCAGCCAACCCCAACATTTCACTTCCTGGAAAAGGATGAGTAGCCTGTAACAGGACTATCTATAGGACTATCACATCTAATTGCTATTACAGACAACCTCTCCTTCACTAGATTTTTTTATGACTTTAGCTACACAATTTTCCCAACAGAAGCATACTGTATGAAAATATGTCGAGATACGTTACTTTACCTTCATACAGTACAAAGCAGGGCTGGAAAGGTTCAATTAGGTCGTCTCATTCATTCTTCAAGCCCTCATTTACAGGACTGTCCTCTCCAATATATATATCAGATTTATCCATACCCATACTTAACAGCTCAAGCAATGAGCTTCCATCAGTTTTCATCTACTGAAGAAGTAGGTGCATGATTAATGTTTAAACACGCAAGCAACCTTTCCAGGGGAAAGGAAAGGAGTCCTTGAAATTAAGGGTAAGCTGAAGTTTTTGCAGAATATTCAGGCTTTATTCTATCAAGGCCAAGCTTTCTGTAGGGTGTATTAAACTCACCAATTGCTACTGTTTGAAAAAAGACAGAAGGGCAGAAGCTTGCATTGACTCTGTGGAGAATGCCTGTGCAGCCAGTGGAAAGGACAGCTATGGATCAGGGGGCACCCAAGGTCCCCAACAGGATTGTGCAGCCCAGAGTCAAAGCAGTCTCACCACGTTTCCAGTGGTGGCAGTACACAAGGTAGCTAGCTTGGGAGTGAGCACCACACTGCAAACTTTCCCAAGTTTGTTCAAATGCCTGCTATTTGCTTTCTCTGGGATCCCGGACAAGGGATGTGTAACTCCATAACTCATCTTTATCCATTAATGTATATGGGAGGGAAAAGGTGACTTTCTCTCATAACATTTTCCAAAGGGAAGACAGCCTACCACCACAAAGGGGTAGTTTTATTTCTAATGCCCTAGAAATCCAGATATCTAATCACATTTGCTAAATGAAATTTGTGCTCACAAAATAAAGTCAGTACAGACTGTAGGAAGTGGAATTTTGCAGGAAAATGCAGGTATAGACAGCTGCCTCCAGAAACATAGAATTCATTTATATATGTTTCATATATGCATATAAATAATGATCAACCACCCATAACAACAATATCAACGTTCACAAGCACAAAACAGAGATTAGAAGGTAAAACATTCACATTTCTTAGAGCAGCATTAACTGACCTACAGTGTAATAACAGGCTTATATAAAAAAACACTGGAGCAAATGCTATAAGGCAAGGTGACAGGATTAATAAGACAACCCGAGGTCCCACTCCTGAAAAGCCCACAAGTGTGACCTTTCCAGAATGCTGGGGCCTGACTTTGTTCACATCAAACACAACATAAGCCTCATGAAAGTCAGGCCAGATGTGGGTGAACTTCATGGGATGGTATGTTCATCACCCTATGCATTGTTTGCAGCACTCTCCTCCTTCCAACATCTCTCTGTGAGACACTCTGCATTTCATTACAATCCTACCTCCTCCCTCATGCCGAGTCCTGCCATTTTGAATTGTTCTGAATTTAGAAGTGTGACAGGGAAAGAAGGAAAACTAAGGAAATGCAGGTGGCAGTAACATGAATGACATGCTGTAAGCAAAATCCTGTTGGTCTGGAGACACCTCTGTGAGCAGCAGTTTTGCATTCTTTACTTGCACATCTCCATACTGTCCTGCTCATTCAGATGGCCGGATAAATCTCGTCAGATCTCTCTTGTGGTTTTTTCCCACTTTCTGCTTCAGAGACTTTGTCCTAAATTTTTGTCAAGTCTGAGAGAAATGGGGCAGGTTGGTGAGGTAAAAAATGACATTATTATCCTGTAACCTTAACCTTAGAACTTGCTGCCACAAAGGTGGTAATAATCAGATTATTCACAGAGACAAGACCCACTTCACAGTCATTCAGTCAAACAACTGGACACGTGTATTAAAAACACAAGAAATACCTGGACATAGGCCCTGCAAGAGCGTTCCCTTTTCTGAAGCTGAGTCCATAAAGAGAGCAGATTAAAGACAGAATAGAAAAAACAAGTTAGTGACAGAACAAGGGGAAAAAAAAGAAGAAAATGCCTGTGAAAAAACCCTCATTTCTCTCTTAAAAAGGTCCTAAAAAACCAACCAAACGAAAGGAGTGAACATGAGTTAGCCAGCAGTGGAAAACTGGAAGGACTGGCTCCAGAAATGTGGGTTAGTCCTTTTTCAGTGAAGTGAAGCACAGACTGGCAACGTTGCAAGAGCAGCTGTTAGATGGTAGAAGACAATGAAGTCTAGTAGAGACACTCAAGAGATGATGTTTTCCTTGCAGCTTGGAGATCACACGTGACATTTCCATGTCAAACGAGGCTGAAAAGGATGAGGCTGATGGTTATTTGCATAAGAGGAGCATGGGCTCTGCAGTCAGACAGTGCTGATGCCACAGTGAAATATAACCAAGCTTCAGACGAGGAGGACCAACCCCAGGGAGCAAGACTTGTGCAGGACTGCATCCTGATGCAGCCTGGACCTCTACAGACCCATCCTGACAGACCTGGGGCTTGGCAGGCAGTTTGCAGCAGCGAGCTGGAATTGGTGAGCTCTGCATCACTACAATGAAAGCTCACTAAACCAGGCTGCTCAGAGCCACTGGCTTGGCTGGGTTTGTTTTTGCTGATGTGCCTGATTGGAAATTGCACATCAACAGAGATTCAGGACAACTTGTGCTCTCAACACACAGCAGTGCAATCCCATTAGTACAGCTGAGAGCCAAATTTGTCCTCGAGAGTTTCGAGGCTCTGAAATAAACAAAATACACCCAGGTATACTGCAATGCCTAATTTCAATTTCTAATTCATCAATTTGTAACAGTAGAAGTCTTCCTCTGGGTAAATCTGGCCAGTACGAAGGCTTTACAGAAACAAATGGAGATCAAAGAAAGCCTTGCTGAAAATTACAGAGCTATCCACTTGGGGGTCTTCTCAGTCTGAAATGGGACAATTATCACCTTAATTAAGCCTGATCCAGTGGAAAGCATAAAGCTTTTAGTGACAGAAAAGTGTTTCCTGAAAGATGATGGCTTTTAAAAATTCTGATTATGCCAGTTTATTTCAATTCATTGTACATCAACTTGTAAAAAAAAAAAACACCAGTACAAAACAGCACAGGTGATTACTTTCAGATCCCCAGCACATTTCCTTTAATGATTAAAAGGATATTTAATGGCAGGTACTTACTTTATTTCTTCTTTCTGACTAAACAGCACTAAACAAAATTCTTTGCAAATTACTTTTTTCCTTTTTTTTTTTTTTTTTAAATACTCTTGATCAGTGAAGGGGAAAATGGAGCAGTAACTCTGCTGCCTTTTGTTTGCCCAATACTACTTCCAAGTTGAATTCATGCATTCTTAAATGAACACAGAGCAGTTGCTCTTCTAAAGAATTAAGTGGGGAATGAGAGCAAGTAAATTACTGAGCCTGTCATTTGGATCACTGAGTCGCATCGCTGTTTTGCAGGACTTCACGTGGTCCAGAATTTTAATGTGGAATGCAATTGATTTGTATGTGTTGCTTGTGCAAAGCTGATGGCAGGGGGAAGAAACCTGCAGTGGGGACTCCAGAAGTGACAGCTGAGCCGAGGAGTTCTGCCTTGCCCAGTCTTCCCCTGCCCTCAGGAACTCATTCCTGCTCCCCATGATGCAACCCCATTTCATGTAATTGAAACAAATATCATAAGGTGAGATAAAAACAAAGATGAAAAATATGTGCTTGCAAAGCTGAATTGACAAAATGTTGAGTGTGGCTGGGACGCATCCAAAAGAACAAGCAGACTACAACCATGAAACCTGTTAGTAGGTGGCATTAATTGCTGGCTGTACCTAATATTGTCAAACATCACCATCATTTCAACAAAGAACCATGGTATGATTATAAAAATAATGTTATGCTGATGTAACAGTTAATACAATTATCATCTACATTGTTATAAAAATGGCTGGAAGCAGCACTAATTAAAAGCATCAGGATAACCCAATTCACAGCACATGCAAAGCACATGAGATGCAGGAGTTCAGCTCCCATTCAACTGTAATCTCAAACAATCCCAACGCCCTTTGCATTTAAAACAGCATCAGTCTACAATAATAACCTACAAGAAGAAAGACCATGTTACTTCTCTGAAGAGCATTTCTCTTCACAAAACACCCAAGAAATTTCAGATTTAGCTGCGATCACTCATTCCTCATATAATCTTGGGTCCAAGTTCTGTTCATGCTTACATGAACGCCAGAACTGTCAGAGCCTGATATGCAGCTGAGAACAAAATTCTGTGTAATTTTTAACTGGGTGGCCAGTCAATTTTTTAACTGGGTGGCCAATATGACATTGTGCTCGTAGCCACCAGGGTCCAGCTGCTCTTTGTCCTGACAACCAGGCCCATGCAATTCACCATCAGAATCCTAGGTAAGTCCTATCCCATGTGTTTACATGAGATTCGGTGATGAAGAGGGCCTTTCACTAAGGAAACCTTCAGCTTTAAATGCATTCTTACAGAGTCCACAGCTCATATTTTCTCCAAGAACTGGAAACTCCTAGCACCTTTAGTGCTATGTAGCAATTCCCCTTACTTCTGGAAATGACAAAAGGGCTAATAACTCTTCTTAAACCGTGGGCACAGAAACCACACTGTTGTAATGCAGTTAAGGTGCTTCTGGGGCTAAGTGACAGGCTATTACTAAAAAGGCCCCGTTGCTCTCACCTTATTCAAACTGCGCGCGGCGCTGTCCTTCCCGCCGGGGGTCAGGTTCCGGAGCTGCACGTCCAGCAGGTTGACGAGCTGGACCATGGCGGACACGGAGTAGGTGATGTCCCCGGCGTACAGGTGGTTCCTGGTGTGCTCCGCCAGCTCCCGTGCGATGTTGGCAGCCATCTCCCCCGACCTCATCTGCAGGGGAGAAAGCAGAGGGAAAGGTTGTCCCCGGCTGCCGGTGACATGTCACTCCAGTGCCTCCCAACCCCACATCGTTAACCAGGTCAACTCCCCTCAAGAAAAAGAAAAGAGATGAAGAAGAGAAAAAGGAAGAAGGATCAGAAGCATTTCCCATAAAGTCAACTACAAGAGTCTTCCTGGTTTGATCATGAATAGTTTTTTGAGTATGGTTTTTCCAGTCTACCACAGTGGCTTCAACAATTTCTTCTCACTAGGCACTGTTTTCCACGTGATTTCCATGCCAAGGATGGCTTTAATTAGCTTGTCCCACTGGCTAACTGAGACCCTTATAAAAAACAAACCACGTAAGTAGCCTCTCCTGTCAAGAAAAAGCAGTTTCTGATTCCAGAATCTTATGTGATAGCGAAAGGATGCTATCTGAATAAGAGAACTTCTGGGCAGAAGAGTTCCTTGCAAAAGGAGCAAAAATAGATGACGTAACCCAGAAAAACCAGAGCAAAAAGTTTACAATTTCCATCTTATTGATTTAATAATGAGGAGCTAATTTATCACTTAGCATGACTTGCCACACTAGCCACTGAATACGAGGCTAGTGACTTTCAGCACATATAAAAGCATCCTAACTCTTAAGCAAAAGGCTCAAGCAGAGGCCCACTAGAAGGGAAAATCCAGTACGTCGGTTGGCTGAATCTTCTACTAAAAGACTTGCATTATCTAGCTGAGCCACAAAACTCACCTGCAGGGAAAAAAAAATAACCTGCAGGGAAATTCACTGTGTAATTTTTTGGGAAACTCTCACTTTTTCTCTGTGCTTTTCCCCCTCTCTTGCTCTGTTTTACTCTCCCTATCTGGTACTCCTTTCCTCTTCTGTGCCATAGGGATTTGGGACAGGGCAGCTGACCTCATCTCCTTTTCATGAGCAGCCCACTACAAAAATACCACTGCAGGTTGCTGGTCTTTTATTCATTATCTATCAGTCTGTGATCTGGAATGCAAATCCATGTGGAACATGCCTGTGACAAGGAGAAATTATACAGGATGACACATAAATGAAGTTCCCACTTCTCTGTCAGACTCAATGGCAAACTCTGCTGTGCTCTTCATATGAATTTTCAATTGTCTTATCTACTAACAGCTAGAAATCAGATATTTCTCTTGTTCCCTCACTTTCTGGTGCTTATTATAAAAGCAAGATTCTAGGGAAAGATTGTAGGCTGAGCTTCTACCTCTCTGTAAATCAATTAGCCGAGTTATAAATGAATAACTTACTTCCATCAATTTGACAGCAAAAGCCAATCTGATTTAATGAAATCTAACTCAAGATGTTCATATGCTCGTCTTCAGGGAATTAACGCATATGATGATACAGAGAAGATAAATAAAGGAGATAATGTGTTGTTCTTCCCATTAGAGCAATGATAAGATATATTCAAAAACTGAATTATTTCTTTCTTGTTACACAGAAGACTAATGCCATAGAAACCAGATCCTATTCTTACAGCTGCCTGCTCTCCTAAGCAGCTGAAGGAAGCCAGACATCAGCACAGAGGCTGAATTTTGACCTCTGCTGTTGGCTCTCAGAACTTGAAAGACTGACTGCATCAAATCCCTTTACATAAAAAAATAAATTTCAACATTTTCCTGCAGTTCATTGCTGAAGTTTAGCATGTATCACGACACATTGTGTTTGCGTAAGCTCTACAGAAAACTGCGTAAATTCAAGATATTTTTTACAGATACACCACAGTAAAACCAAAAACCCCACTACCCAATATTTGATGTTCACATTTTCCCTTGGACCACACACCTATGCAAACTGGCACACTCGGAGAAAATGCAGCTCAGCTGCCAAAAAGGCAAACACAAGAATTTTCTTTCCCTGCACGCTGCTGCTGTTCCTATCTGTCTGCAAAAGCGATAAAGGCTGCTCACTAATTAACCCTTTTCCTCTCCCCTTGGACCGACCCAAAAACTGCAAATCGGAGGAATTATACTGCAGCCAAATAAACAACACAAAAACCAGGCAGCAATGGAAGAAATGCCCAAGAAAAAGGCAGACAAAAGCTCAGAGTCTGTGAACTCCTGGGACATAGAAGTACTTACCCAAAGTTATCTTACACACCCAGGTTTCCTGAAAACATATATGGGCCATTCTTCTGGGAAAATGTTTTTGGCTGGCAGGTAATGAAACTACATCCTAGCACTGACAATTCCACACCTACACACGGTGACACAGAATGTGCAGCTACAAGTCACTACAGCAGTGCTGAGCCACTCTTTCCACTCTGGCCGTGTGCATGAGAGGGATGTCTAGAATGATGGCTGTGTGACACATTAATGCCCATTTCCCCAATTCTTTTGAGCTTTTTCCACTGAAGTGGAAAGTGGAAGTGTCTCCTATGCAGTGCCATCAAACACAATTTCTCTTCTGAGTACCAAATGCTGGCTGAATATTCCAGGGCTAAGATATGTATCTGGTCTCTTATAACAACAGGACTGAAGCCTTTTACTTTTTCTTTTTTTCTGTTAATTCTATGTAATGCTTAACAAAGCTTACTGCTGCCCAAGAGGATGCATTACTAACTTACTTCCTTTCTATAAATTACTTCTCCACATTCTTCTCTTCATTACTGACACATGAAAGATGAGCTCTTTATGTTTTTTCTTCCAAAACATATAACACTCTTTAACCCACTCTTTAACTGACATAGTTACATATGAATACAGGAACAACCCCCGGAGGTTCTCCATGGCTCAAGCTGATACTGAGAGACAAGTAAGAAGTAGGGAAAAATATGTAAGTATCTGACCTTTCTACTGTGAGGCTTGAGAACAATAAAGGGAATTAAAAATAATATATCTCTCTGCAATATGAGACTACCTTTTAACATTTTCTACCTTGATTATGAAAAAATTAAATTTAAAAACTAAACAGGATTCTGGGATACAAGAAAACATTCTGTTCAAACCAAAACTGAAACCAAATTTTTGGTTTCTGTGTTTTTTTGGCCTTTCTTACCTTTTACAAACTGATTAAAACGAGTCTCAGAATGCTAATTTGAAGGAGAGAAAACATGTTTCTTGCCAACAATGCCAACACACAAAACACAGTTTTTTAGGTCTGCCAAAAAAATTGCTCCCCTCTTCCATTTGGGAAGACAGGATTCAGGCCAGATTTACAAATGATCTCTGGCACACCTGAAATCCCTCTGTGTTACACTCTGCTAACATCTTCCAAATTTGTGCCACTATCTTGCACCTTTTATGAGTGAAAAGACTGAAATAATAGTTTTTGGAGAGGACATGTTCTCCTTCCTGTTTCATATATGCCAACAAACAGAAGCGGGGAGTTTTGTCTGAAAAGACAAAGAAAGACCCTCCTGCAGCAGTGCTCAGTGTTTCAGCCCTACCTTTCTCAGAGGAAACTCAACTTCAGAAAAGGGCAGCAGAATAAAAATGAGAGAAATTGTAAAAAGATAAGTATTTAGGGACAAAAATTCAGAAGAAATAAGAAATATACTGAGAAGGGAGAGAATGAACTGAAACACCAGTAGTCATAAAGGCAGAAGTATTTTCCTGCACCCTTCTGAAGAAGCAAACTGATATAAAAAATAAAAAGATGGCATGAAAGACTGAACCAGGATTTTTAGAAACAGTAACGTACAGATGGACTGGTCAGCTGGAAAGACCATGAAGTTGATGCTGTTTTCTGGAGGAACAAACATCTGACAAGTTTCACCAGGCACCATTAACTGCCAGCAGTCACGTAGCAAGGCTGTAAGAGGGGCTGTGGGCTAACTTCTGACTCTGCAAAGCTTTCATGGCATTTTTTCTTTCCTGGCAGGAATTTCAATATACGTGTGTGCATTCACAGAAAAGAGTCAGAGTATATCTACAATCCTGTCCTTTTTTTTTTTCTGAATCACAGAACCATTTATGTTGGAAAAAACCTCTAAAATTATCAAGCCCAACCCATGACCAAACACCAAAATGTCAGCTAGACCATGGCATTGAGTACCACATCCAGCCTTTCCCTAAATAACCCCAGACACAGTGACTCTATCATCTCCCTGGGCAGCCCAGTCCAGCACCCAATCACCCTTTCTATGAAGAAATGCCTACATTTCTGTTGCAAAAACCTACACCTCCACTGGCACAGTTTGCGTCCTCTTGTCCTTCTGCCAGCTGCCTGGGAGAAGAGACAATGCTCTCCATTGAGTACAGCAGACCCAGAGAACACTGAAAAAGTGGCTTTGAAACTATGGTATTCAACCAACTTAAACTGCATTTAATGACCCTTTAATAAGCCACTCTCTGTGGCATCTGCTCCATCCAATTGATGATGGTGCTCTGAAAACAGAGTGCCAAAAGCAACCTGGATTTCATCGTGCTGCCATCAGGACTGCAACTGCACCCTCAGACCTGGACATGACGATGTGGGGATGTCCTCCACAAAACCTCACTCTCCCTGTAACATACACCCAAGCAGATCTACAAGACCTCAGGAAGGTGCTACCAATCCTAAGGTTCACCTGCTCTTTGAGAGTACATGATCCAGGCCACTCAGGAGGGCACGGGTGGCACGTGCTTTAGATTTACAGATTGAGGCTTTTTGTGTACTCGTGAAGGGCACAAATCTTTTTGTTCTTCTACAAAAGAGGCTTCCTCTCTTCCAGAGGTTTGAAGCTGAGCATAGCAGTGCCTGTCCTCCCAGGCAGCACCCACAGCTGAAAGCTGCAGCAAGGAAGAGATGTCTTCAGGCAAGTCACACACTGTGCTAAAGATGGCACTGATGAAAGCAAGAGGCAAAACAAACAGGCTGAGACTGAATGTGTGACCTCATGATCAGGATGATGCAATGTATCCAAAGCTGACCTTTTTGCTTCCTGTTACTGCTTGACTCTAGAAATAACCCAGGTAGCAGTGCATAATTCAATCTCACTGGCAAGTTCATTCTCCCGCTCTGTTACGAGGGCATGGTAGGCACCAACAATAAAGTTAAAGTAAATGTCAGAAGGCCAATGAATTGCTGAGGAGAACATTTGTTCTGATCTTCCATCAAGCACAATAACTCTAATCGAAGCTAGGAAACGGCTGTAAAACCTAATACCATGATGGAAGCAGGCAAACACCCAATCTACAGTCTGAGCACAGCAGGAGAAAGAGAAGAAGTAAGTAATCATTCTTACTTCACTACACAGATATGAAAGCAAGCACAGCATTTCCCTAGCATCCTTTCTGGCTTGGCTGAAATCCCTCCAGAGGGCCCATCACCGTTCTTTCTGAGCAGTTTGGATCCTGCAGATGTCAGATTTTTGGGAGACAAAGCAGATTAGGAATGAAGACACGCTGAGCAGGTATGAACCCTGGCTGACAAAGAAGTATTTTTACTCATTTTGTCAGCTGTGCTGCAGCTGCAGATGCAATGGGCTGAGTGACCAGGAGAGCTGGGGATGCAGGAGAGCTGAGCTGCAGGGTGTAACCAGCCCTGTCCTCACAGCACAGCTGGCTTACTGCTCCCTCTAGCTATCCTACAGCAGCAAAAAGAGAAGCTGGCTTGACTTAGAGGAGGAAGGCTCCTTTTCCAACTTCACAGAGGTGCTGGAGCAAATCTGCAAGCTTTGGGAAGCATCCCATCCACAGGAGGGATGCTAGAAACCAGTGCTTGATTTATGGATGAATCAGTCTCCATCTTTAAGTGCAGTGATGATTTTCAAGACTCTTGCTTGGGCAGGGAAACCAAATGGCTATTGGTTATTTCATAAGTAATTTAAAACTGTATTTACTGTAAGGATCCTTCTGAAACTTAAAGGCAGGACATACCATGCCCATGCCAAAGAGCTGGTGGGGAATAAGACTGACCTGGCTGAATAGAGAGCTTTGACTGGAATAAGAAAAAAAACCCCAAAAACGGAGAGCTTAATTGCCTCTGGGAAAAGGGCAGGTAACAAAGGAGGACTACAAACATGTTGTGAGGTTATACGGGGGAAAATTAGCAGGGCAAAAGCTCAACCAGAACTTTGCCTCTCTGCTGCCATAAAAGACAATAAAAAATGTTTCTCTAAATACACTTACAACAAAAAGAGTGATACTAAAGAATCACCATTGGATATGGGGGAAATATAGTGACAAAGAATGACGAACTGGTTGAGGAGGCAGTTAATGCCTTCTTTGGTTCAGTCTTTAACAGCAAGACCAGCTGTCCTCAGGGTACCCAACACCCAGAGCTGGAAGACAGGGATGGGGAGCAGAAGAAGACCCCCACAATCCAGGAAAAAAAAATGGTCAGTGACCTGATACACCATTTACACATCCACATACACATTCAGATACACATCCACAGGTCTATGGGGCTGGATAAGGTCCACCCAAGGGTGCTGAGGGAACCAGCAGAAGAGCTTCCTGAGCCACTTTCCATCATTTATCA
Organism: Peucedramus taeniatus; assembly: GCA_013400575.1. Taxonomy (NCBI): domain Eukaryota; kingdom Metazoa; phylum Chordata; class Aves; order Passeriformes; family Fringillidae; genus Peucedramus; species Peucedramus taeniatus. Next base: position 265,554 of record WBNO01020617.1, read on the forward strand.
GAAGTCCTGGCTAACTGGGGGTGTCTTAGTGGACTGGAAGTTGAAAATGTGACGCAATATCATGAAGCAAATCTTGCTGAGTGCACCCAGGTGGCATGTGCAGGATCTGGACAGGCTGGATCGATAGCCCAAGGCCCGTGGTATGAGGTTCAATATGGCCAAGTGCAGGTCCTGCCCTTGGGTCACAACAACCCCATGTAGCACTACAGGCTGGGGAAGGGTAACTGGAAAGATGCCCAGCATAAAATGTGAGCCAGCTGTGTGCCCAGGTGGCCAAGAAGGCCAATGGTATCCTGGCCTGGGTCAGCAATAGTGTGGCCAGCAGGGCCAGGGCAGTGATTGTCCCCTGTACTGGGCACTGGTGAAGCCACACCTTGAGAGCTCTGTTCAATTCTGGGCCCCTCACAACAAGTAGGACATTGAGGTGCTGGAGCAAGTCCAGAAAAGGGCAACAGAGCTGGGGAAAGGTCAGGAGCACAAGGCTTATGGGGAGCTGCTCAGGCAGCTGAGGGTGTTTAGCCTGGAGGAAAGGAGGCTCGGGGGCACCTCATCCCTCTTTACAACTACTTGAAAGGAGGTTGTAGCAAGGTGGGTGTCAGTCTCTTCTCTTGGTAAGAAATGATAGGACAAGAATAAACCACCTGAGATTGCAGCAGGGAAGGTTTATATTAGATATTAGGAAAAGTTTCTTCACAGAGAGTGGTCAAGCATTGGAACAGACTGCCTGGGAAGTGGCCGAGTCACTGCTCCTGGAGGGATTTAAAAGACATGAAGATGTGGCACTTAGGGACATGGATTAGTGGTGGATGTGGCAGTGCTGGGTGAATGGTTGGACCCAATGATCGTAGAGGTCTTTTTCAATATAAATGCTTCAATGATTGCAACCCCCAACACAAACCCCTAGGTGAGCATTGCAAGGCTTTCCCCTTAAAAGTCACTTCTGAAAAGTCTTGATGTTTTGTAACAGCTGTCATTGAGATTGGGTCACATCCCAATAAATTCTCACTCAGTCAAAAACTTACATCTAGAGTCATCTCATAGATTCCCCAAGTCCTCTCTACCAACTGATAGAAGGTATTTAACACTGAACAGAAGTAAATTCCTTCAGAAAAAACAAAAACAAACAAATCTAGTCCCAGTTGTAAACTGCTGGGCATTTCTGAAAACTTGCATGCTCAATTTTAGCCTGCATTGAAAGCACATAACAAATTAAACGGGCCCCATTTGTTACGCAAATGATAGCTAGGGTTTCAAATAAAATAAGCCTAACCTTGATGGAGATTTCATCAGTGCAGGCTATTATTTCCCTCTGCTAATGGCTAAGGGCCTAGTCATCTTCACCAAGCAGCAAGAGGTCTCCCAGCTGCCTGGGTGAATTATGGCTGGAGTAAGTAATATTAACCCCTCCAGGGTAAGTACGAAGGTCATAAAACAAGAGCGGCACACAGCTGCTAATGCCAGCAAAGGCAGCCTGTGTTCATCAGCTCACTGGGTGTATGGCAGGAGAGGGACAGAAGGACTACAGGCTTTGTAGTGGCTGTGCCATATCACAGCAACCCCACATTAATTGATGTTTTCCTTTGTGGAGAGATGGGTATAAGCACAGATGAAGCAAGATAGGGATGACCAATGCTAGCAATTCACAGATTATTAGGTCTCAGTTTAGATGTGGGGCAGAGAGGAGAATGTCCAAGAGTCTTGTCTGTGGGGTGACCCCATCCCACTGACCAATGAGCAGTGGCTCTTTGGGAGTTCTGTGTCACTATTGTGCAGCAGCACAGCTCACTTGAAACACCAGGACTTGCTTGCTCTGGCTAAAGGAGTGAATAAATCCCCACAAATTGGTATAATAAAGATTCAGCCCACAGACTCCGTGGCGTAAACACACATCTGGTCTCTGTTTGTAATGAAATCAGCTGAAAGCACCATTGTGCATTAATAACAAAAATGCTCAACATATTGCTACCAAATAAGCTCTGCTTGTCTTGAACTTCTATTGTCACATGTTAATGCACTTTTAACACTGATAAATGATGAAGTGCTAGAAAACATTCATCAAGGGACTTAAGAGTCAAAAGATAAGCATTACTGCAGCATTGTTTTCTATTCCACCAGTTCTTTTATAATTTGGGCAGAAGTTAAAAACAGAAAGTCATAGGCACAAACCAAACATTTCACATAAAGCCTGCCTTTCTTCAGTAAAGACTTTTCAACTATGAGGTTTATCCTGTGCTTGCGTGACATGAAAAAATCCATGAGGATGCATGCAAGGGTGTTTCCTTTTTCAACAACTCAGTACTTTCCATATGTCCACCCACCTCCTCCTCCCTCTTCTTCCTTTTCTTGCCACGAACAAGAAATGTCATTCACTCTAGTTTAATTCCATTCTCCAGTCCCTCTCCTTTGCCTTCCCTTACCATCTCTGCCTTAATTTCCATGAGACACTTGCTTTCTCCTTGCAATTCTTGGCTACTAATGCATGCTTCATGCTTCACATGTGACTGTTGATCCTTCTGGATTCCTTGTGTCAGAAAACCAGGGAGCTGAGCAAGTTGACTGTGCAGACTCAGAGTGGTCAACACATGGGAAGGGTTTTACCTTTTGAGTGATGTGGTTGATCCAGGGCGAAGAGCAGTTGCTGAGATCAGGTCCTTGGGGTTCCCAGATACCATCAGGCGCAAGACACCGGAAAGTTGCAACACCTGTAATAGGAAAGTTGCTGTGTTCAGTATGAGTGCTTGCATTTTTCCCCCAGCACCCCGTGTCAAAGGCTTCTGGGAGCCTATTAGTGCTCAGGTCTTGAGTAGGACACTTCTGAGTCATCTCAATGTCCTAGTCTCCCATCATCTTGGTCATTTAAGGCCCTAAGACATAAAAGACTCATGATGTTGTGCAGGAATATTATTTCCAATTTGGCAAACAGCAGTTACAGAGGACTTGAAGGAAAGCTGCCAGGTACTAAGGAATCAGAAGTAGATCTCAAACACTGAGCCAGCACCTTGAGTGCTCTGCCCCACCACTGGTGATTTGGGATCAGACCCTGTGTCTCATCTTCCTTGCTGCTTTATGAAGATTATATGGCTCTGAATCATCATTACAACATTTGGGTGGAAACACACAAAACTTTGAATGCTACAAATGCCAAGATATAATGCTGGGGTTTACTGTCAGCCCCCAACTGTCAAGAGGGACTTTAGAGGAGAGTTGTGTTTGAGAAGAGCTGCCTGGAAAAAGACAGCAAAATGCCTCAGACCCTTTTGGACAAAGAGAAATGCATCACTGCTAATGTATCACAGCTTTTAACAAGTTGCATGGATCACTGAAATTAGAGATGCGAAAGGCTTATTGGCCATCCCCCACCCATAAGTTGGGCTATTATCTTTTCCTTGGTTATTTTCATCTAGTCCTTAGCTCTTGTGCTTAGGAAAGCACTCTCTGCACCCAGCCTTCATTTTCCTTTTTCATCTTCTTTTTCTTTTTACAGCTTTGGTTCAGAATATCCTTTCCCCTTTCTGGGAATCACATCATACTTTTTGCATTAATTTTACCAAGTAGGGCTGGGAAAGACAGCAAAAATGTTCTTTACCTATTCTCACCCCTGATGCCTTTCCATGCTCCTCATACTTTAACATATATTTTATCAGTCTGTCCTCACCGAATTCCAGAGTGAGTCAGTACTCATATACACAGGTGTGAATGGCTCTCCAGGAGTGGAGAATTAACACAGAGTCTCTCCTCTGCAAGTCAGATCCCTTTAGCCCTCATTTTCAGGTAATTTCCTCCACTTTTAAGATTTCTTCTTTGAAAGAGAATTTTGGGGCTGGAAACCAAGACTAGGATGAAAAATAACTATTTTTGGAAAACTGCATTTGTTAAAATACAGCAAACTGAGCCATATGCCAAAGCCCATTCTTAATGCAATTATGTTTCAAATTGAACAGAAAATTTCCAAAAGCAACGTTTTTCAAAACAATTGCAGGAAGAGCAGAAGAAAAGGAGCAAAATCCAATAAGCAATAAACCATTTTGAAAGATTTGGCTTTGTTTCCCCCACCACTTTCCCAGTTGATCATACCGGATGCTGGCTGCAGTTTAAAAAAATCATTCACACTGTTTGAGGAGCTTCAAAGTACAAGTTTTGTTGATTTTTTCCCCTGTCCCCTCTCTTAGCAAAACAAGCAAAGAATTAGCCACCAACACATCAGTCAGTGAGCCCAGGGGCTACAAATACAGGCAAAACCACGTAAGGCACATCATACACAACTTCTGGAAGCAGAGGCTCTTCCAGCACATTCCCAAAAGGTTTTTAGTACTGGCTGCACACTGACAAGGTGTCATAGGAAGTGAAGACAGCCCGCTGTGTCCTCCCACCCCTTGACTCACCTATGGAGCCCAAGGGACACGGCTGCTTCGCCAGCTGGCCCTGCCGAGTCCGGGACCACATAATGTCGCGGGCTTCCATGGGGTCGCAGCTCTCTGCCCCGGCCGGCGGCAGCTGGGAGGAGGCAGGTGGCATTTGTGTGGTCATCTCATCGGGGACGTCGGCCATGGGGGACGGCGTGCTGGTGCTCCTGTTCCTCCTGCCCGAGGCCGATGTGGTGGTGGTACGGCCGGTGGTGCTGGTGGCCACCCGCGGCGTGGTGCTGGCCATGGTGCTCCCCGGGCCCAGAGCCCCCGAGGTTGATACTCCTGAAACAAAGGCAGAGCTGGTTAGAAAGAGGAAGGGAACAGGACTCAAGGCTAGGTCCTGGGGATGTCCCCTCTGATGACTCTAGGTCCCTGCAGGGTGTAACTGGAGCTACGACTGCACAACCCGCCTTTCAGAGAGAAGCTGGAGCAAACAGTGAGAGAAGCACACAGGGGGGTAATGATCACTGGAGCACAACTGATTTTCCAAAAGCACTAGCACTTGATAAAAATAAAGCAGCACTTTATGCCCTCACCATTTTTCTTCCTGGCATTTTAATGTAAAAATCTTATTTTCCATCTTTTAGGGAACACCTAGCACAAAAGTGCTTTTAATTATTAAGTGTTGCTGAAGACCCAGCTGGTTTGGACAGAAAAATGTTTTCCATGGTGTAATAAAAATAAAGCAACAAAAAACAATAAAACCCAAAACCAAACCACAAATCCATTCCCAAATCAAAAGTGCATAGAGGGATGAACACAAGGCTGCACTCTGGAGCAAGCCATCAATTTTCTCTGAGGTTCGTGCTTTGCTGCACCATCCCAAGAGCAATGCCTGGCCCCTTGATCTGCAGGCCATGTGACACAACCAAAAAAACACATCAGCCCAGCCATATACTCAAGACTTTAATGCTCAGTGGGCTAATTCATTGAAAACCTGCAATGAGCAGTCAAGCAGCAAGAGGTGGGGAACATGCTTTAGAAGTGCATTAACCCACTGTACATCCTGCAATAGCTGCACCAAGTACTGAGTGTGTGGGGAATATTGAGGGATGCCCACCTTACAATCACCTTATTTAACCTCCTATTTAGACCAAGGTGCTTGCACAGACTGGAGCTTCACAGGGATCTATGGCTTGACCTGAAATATCAAGTGGGGAAACTGAAGCAGGCTGCCCCCAGCTGCTCCCCCATCACCCCTGCTCGTGGAAAAGCTTGCTTCTCCATCTCCTTTACCTCTCTCAAAGATAAGCACCCTCCAGCTTCTCTCAGCATAAAACTTTTACTCCAGTTAAATGTCAGATATTCACAACTGCCCCCTCAATCCCTGCATGAGGAAATGTTGGAGCTGACTGTGAAATGCAGGTAAGGAAGGAATATACAAAGGCTCGTCTTGATCCATTCTCACTTTAATTTCCATGTTGTAACACCTCACTACCATCCCACCTCTTCCAGCATCCAAAAAGCCTTCAGTCACTGCTGCTCCATGTCCAGCAACAGGAAATGGAGTTTCTACACTAATTCACCTGAGCACCAGGACACTAATCTGAAAACAGGTCTCCAACACTCAGTGATCAGATTTTCCAGCCTTTTCCTGCCACATCCCTTTTACAATGAACCCTGAGTTTAAATGAACTCTGAAAAATACAGTGCAAAAACATGCAGATCCTGCATGTTTCTGCAGGATCTTTTCTTTCAGATTTCTTCCAGTGTCTGCTCAAAGCTACACTAGGTCACCAAGCAATGATTTCTCCCTGATGTTACAGGGAGGACTAAAATTTGTAGAGAACTTCAGCAAGTATTACATTTTTACTGCAGCAGGACTTAATGCCAGTATGTTTTATTTCTTCATAATATAGATTAGCCTCGTAGATAGCAACCTGTAAAATTTTTCCCATTTACTCTTGCAATAACAAGTTATTTTCCTTCTGCAAAATTGCCTATGCCACGCACAAAGGAACTGAGTAGATACAGTGGATGCAGTTTCAAAGTCAAAGCCAGCAAACCCTGTTTAAAATTATTCTTACAGTCATGTGTGAGCATATAGAAACATATACTGAGCACCCTGGAGCTCCCCTTGATCCACACACAGGAGATCTGCATTTTTAAGCCTAGTTTTCATTGAAAATCATTGAATATCCCACGGCATGCTGTTCTTGGAATAGCTCTGGCAAGTTTACTGTAGCAGATAGGCACAAGGGATTTAATGGCATTTTCCTTCAGCCATAAAAAAATGAGCTGTTTTATCTTTCATAAACCCCCTGGCACCAGTGTCAAAATCTCTTTGAGGGCTTGTTCTTCCAACTTTTTTCTTGTTCCACTGGGCTTTCTTGCTGCTTTTGAAAATAAACACATCTGCCATTTACATAGGACAAGTTGTAAGACGACATGAAAGAGCTGCCTCCAAGTTGCCTAACGGAGTGAGACGGATGGGATACCACTGAACTGAGTTCAAAGGTTTGATTATTCAACGAGTCAATTTGGTAATGAGCTCCAGCAATCATGATCACCATGCTAACACCACCCAGTTTTTCACCAGGAAGCACCACTTGCCAATTTTGCTCACACAACCTTGTGCTTCAAAAACCAAGTTAATTGGTAAGGAGGAAAAGAACAGGAGATCAGGATCATTTACATATAAATGATTCTCAAATCCAAGCAAAGCCATGAAGAGACTGCAACCTGTGTAAAAGCACCTAAATCCTACAGCACAGAACAGAGATCAAACCTCCAGATTAACTCAGGCTGCCAATAAACTGTGAAATTTTAACTTGGGGGAAAGCAGCAGTGCAGCATTGCTTCAACAGAGGGATACTTCAGATAATTGTTTCACAAGACAATCTTTGCTCCAAGACCAGCACCTTTAAAAATCACCAACACTACTACAACTAGAAATGTATAAACTTAATTATTTTATTTTCACTGTTTGTTTTTACCATGCATTGCCATATCAAGACCTTAAAGTTTTTTGGTAAGACTCAGTTTTTATTCCTTACGAATCCAAGACTTTGCTGACTTTGATTCCACAAAGCACAGGTCTGGGATAGGAATTTTCAGTGCTCCCAAGAAAGCAATTTATGGCTGTGGAAACATTTCTTCCCCAGAAACACCCCAAAGTGATACTTCACTTTTTCTTCCCTGCTCTATCTAGAGAGCTGGCAGTAATAGCAGAAGACTAAGTTTTGCCATCATTCAGATGAAAGCTGCAGTCATAAAAAAAACAAACCTCAAAACATTTCCAGCATCCACAAGGGAGCAACTGCAACTCCCAGAGGAGCCTCTGTCTACTCAGGACACATTTGACTAGTAAGAAAATAGAAATTTTTAGGTTTTTCCCTTCTCTCTTTTATTTCCCAACCTCCACATAGGGCTCAGACTTGTGGAGGCAGATTTTTGCTTGGTGGAAGGAAAAACGTCGGGATTTGCTCATAGGGAAAAAATCTCATATAAATAATGGACTGTCTTTTCCCCCATTTCTCTCTGTTCCCCTTTCCTGAAGTAGTGACATGACAAGTGACTGACACTTTGTATTTGCCATGAGGAAAATCCACCACATGTCATATAACCATGATGTGGTTAGATGCTCTGCTCACCTCTTCCTGGTGCTCCCAGACATAGAAGACTGCCTTCTCAAATGACTGACTAGTGTTTTCCTATCACAAAAGCAGCTTTGATTGCAAGAAAGGCTATTTGCTACCTTTTCTCTCTTTTTTAAAAAATGTTGGCACCTAAGTCTCCAGCCAATGACCCTGTGTACTCAATAATACTTAATAAGAGACATCATGCACTTTCTGTCCCATGAATGAAGATAACTAGGTGCCCCTCGAGCAGAAATTGCAGAGAGGATTTCCTGGGTGAGGCTCACTGGCTCTGGCGGGGTAAGGGATGACAGGAGACATCCATCAAGCTGTCCCCTGGGGTCACAATCCAAAGGTTCAGCCTGCTGGCTGCGTGCTACGAGCCAGAACATGCTCACGTAATTGGAAGGAGAGGCTGCACTCCAAGTTCCACGCTCAAGGTCCAAGCAAACCATGATGACTTCACTCTCTGGCGAGTTCTGCATTCCTGAGCCTGACGCTCAAGGAGATGGGATGGGGTGCTGGCAGCCAGGAGGCCCTGCCTGCTCCCTGTGCTGCACCTAAAGCAGGGCTGGACCAAGAGCAGTACAACTAATCCAGCAGCTCAACAGCAGCAATCCCAGTGTTCTCTTGAGCACGTCCAGATTCCATTATTTACACATGTTGCTGCTGCATGAAGACAAACGGAGCACTGAAGGAGTTGGGAAGGCTGCGAGAAGCACAAAACCTAGAGGTCCCTCCCTTTCCTCCCTCCCTGTAGTTTTTTCCTTTTCATATTTGGCAACCACATCCTTTGCTTACAGAGTCCCTTTTATCATTTCTTCTTCTGATGAAAGATGGTGCAAGTTGTATTTACATAGCAAATAAGAAGGTTTAGGCATGCCTTGAAAGAAGCAGCACAAAACCCCACAAACCTAATACAATTGGAGGATTATATCACAGCTGTTTTTCTCTTCCCTGTCACATAAATGCATCTCTTGGGAATTAATTTTCTACAGGCATTTTCAAACATATTTCAGAGCATCTTCTGAAACTCCCTAGAAAAACAGTAATATTTGAAAGTAAATATATTCCCACTTTTTTTGCCTTTTTTTTTTGTGTGGTTTTTTTCAAAGAACTCCACATGAGGTGACAGAAAAGGATGATGAAAAGAAGCACCTACACAGACAGCACCAACTCATTAACACAATGCTAGATTGCAAAGTTACACTGAGTCTGTGTTAAAGACATCACCCTGCAAAACCTTCTCATGGTAAATGTCTGCTGGAAGACCAAAAGCCACATGCTGGTGCCATTCAAGAGCTGCGGGCCAGGGAATCGACAAGGTGAGATTAGCCCCTAAATTATGTACAGCTCCTTCCACGTGTTTGAGAGCAACTATGATTTATTTTTACTGCAGGCGAAGGCCAAGTCGGCCTCACATCAAACATCTGAACAGTTCTCCCCTCTGCTCACACATGCCATTATTTTGAGGAGCTGAGCCAGAATCCTGTGTGTGAACATAAGTTCACATGCTGCTTTTGGGGCGGTTGGGATTGCGGAGCTTTATTTACTGACACTGACAAAAGATTTGCAAAACCAACCGATGGAAAGATTACATATGCAGTGGCCCCACAGTGCTCAACGTGGCACGCTGTCTTCAACAACACAACTGCACACAGCCCTGTGCTGTGAAAAAGGCACACAAAGTATGATACACAGCTCTTCCTTTTCCATCCTCTTAACTAACACAAGGGAACGAGGAAAAACAGGAGGAGGATGCTGCATCTGAGACAAGGAAGATCCATTCCCTTATGGACAGCTGACAAATGGAAATCACTTTCTGGATTTTCTTTTTTCCTGCTTCTTCTAGCAGGGGATCAGTTTTTGTGCCCAAGGCTACTCTGCCCACATATGACTGCTCTGCTGGGCTTGTGCAGATGCCGCAATGGATATGGGCCATATGCTGAGTTCCTGTGCTAAGAGGAAACCTACAGCAGCAGTCCAAGACATGGTGCAGATTCAGTTGTTCCAAGGCACTTCAAGCTGGAATCACTTAACACACTGGGACCTTTCTCTGGGTCTCAGTCTCAGCATTTAACATAAACAACAAAGAATGAGAGCCAAAGTGGGCGAAATCAGCACAGCAGGCTCAAGTTCCCCCAAACTGCCACAGCTCGTCCTTTTCACTGCAGCACCACTCTTAGCAAGACAGTTAATACGTTCAAAGAGTCATTGAATATATGCAGAAGGCAAAAGTATGCCTACCAGAGCCCTTTTGACTCAAAACTCTGCATTTCTGACAATGATCAACAGCTCATTCTGCATGCTGGATTGCTACAGAAAGGCTATTCTGTCAAAAACATTCTCAGCATTATTGAAAATTTCTAGGTTTTGCCTGAAAAAATAAGAACCCAAACAGCAGCCTGACTGCATTTTCGTGAAATATCAACTTTTATGCTTCTGTGGGATTTTTGTGGGGGTGTGCGTGTGTCAGCACTTAATACTTTTTCTGTCTCCAAACAGCTCTTAATGTCAGGTCCCCAATTTAGTTGTCATTTGAATAAAAGAAGATACTTCTTTATTTTCTTCTTTTTTTTCCTCTCTGACCCATTATTCTCCAAGAAACTACTGGATCCTGCTAAAAATATGTAACTTCAGAGACATCAGATAAAATTTTAACTGTTATTTTACAACACATATCTAGCAACACCAGGAGATGAATGGGGACAGCACAGGACCATCGCCTGTTGTCTTCACCATGGTCCTCTTCTATCAGAAGACAGTTCCTAAAGTCTTATCTCTGGTTTCCTGCCCAGCACCTCTGCCAAATCCACCTTTGTGAACCTCTTGCACCCTTTGGCTATGGTTATCCACCGAGGGTATTAAAGCCTTATTGCTTGTTCCAGACTTTGCAACTGATTCTGAATGCAGAATGCAGAAATTTACCTGGACCATTGTGCACAAGACACAAAAAAAATTGAGCATTTCTTTCAACATCATGCTGTAATGCTTTTAGAAATGCACATGAACTATGCCCATAGGAAAAGATTACAGAAGAGATGATCTAATAGACAGTAGATCAGGATTTATTATAAATGGACAAATCTAATAGTTTTTAGAGTTCAGTTCAAGGGCTATTTTTAGGCACTCTCTCTTCAACTCAATCTAATTCTCAAAAATACTGTCAGATGTGGTTGCAGTTACTTTGAATTTCTGGATTTGAATGTATAAAGTCTGATTTTCTTATTTTTCTTTTTTCCCAATCCACATGTGGTTTCACACAGGAGAAAAAGAGAAGCATACAATCTATTTTTTTTAAGGACATACCAGCTGTGTGTTATTACTGGATGTATGGAGTGAACTTCTAACCTCCTAAACAATCACTGTCCCTTGGCATGATTCGCATCCATCAGAGCCAGTGGTGCAGATCTTATGCACTGTCTTCCAACCTGAATCCTTCAAACTCTATTAAAGAGAAGCCTGGAAGGAATTCCCCAGTATCCCATTGTTAGAGAAATCACTTTTGATTTCAGTAACAGGTGCTGTCAGTTTTTCATTCAGACCACATTAGAGTGCAGACACGTGAGCACTACACATTTACAGCTTTAAGAGATTTACTGGAGGCTGGGATTGCCAGCTTTTTGGGGTTTGGGGTTTTTTTCATCTTTTAATTAATTAAACCATGTATGCTCTATCCACGCAAGCTGAAACATACCTTTTCATTTCTAAGCAGAACAAACAAATGTGTAGCTGGTAAGAGGGAAACCAAATTTTTTCCATCTGTATGGCAATGGATGTAGCTTCATCTAATGTGTGTTTCCCCCTTTTTGCCTGCACTTCTGCTTCTTTAATCGAACAACTTGCGTGCACTGTGCAGAGGCAGTGCCAGATGGAGCCAGTCTCTCTCCAAGCAGTTCTCCACTTCTGCATTTGCAAAGAATGGAACTGAGTGCAGGAATCATAAAGCGACTGTTCACGCTCCAGCATTTTCTCATCTACCCAATCAATGTGACGAGTCCTTTGCAGAACCATAGGCAGTCAGCTTATACCACTGTCCAAAACATTTCTTCAGTTGCAAGCTACAAACACAACTTAATAAGAGAAAACCATCATCTTCAAATAGTCTCTGTTCAACTGTGTGTGTAATATCTCCAATCTAGATGTTAGTCAGCAAGATGGCCAATTGCATTCAGACAAATGCCTTGGACTTTCTTAAACATATCATAATCTGCCTGTGAAATGGCTGGTTAGTTGCTTTCCAATTTGTGAAATGGTTCAAATGCTGTAAATAAAAAAGAAATTGGACAGCTTTCAAAAAGGACAGATTAGACTTTTCAATTCTCAGTATTCTGTGCTTCCAAGCTACACTCCTGTGATCTCTGCATTAATATTCAGAACCTGATTGTGTTATGCTGTTATCTTGAGGAAGAGGGCACAGTACAATCGAGCCCAAGGAGACAATCCACTGGAACTACAAGAAATCAGCTCCCTGGACCCACAGCACACAAGTGTACAAGGGGTGTCAGGGAGAGATGAATGAAAATTTTCCTGGTCCCGCTTCATCCTGTCCAGCTTGGCAGATTAAAATCAAAAAGGCTGCTTTTTGCATTACAATTCACCTCCCTTTGCAGCACTATCCCTTGATCCCAGCTTCTCTGAGGCTCAGGATTTGAGGTGCCTCCCACATTCCTGTGCTGGGCTTCCAAATCAGCCCCAATGCCCAGTGTTTTAAATGTTAACACACTCTGAAGGTGGGCTGGTCAGCTGAAATCAAAGAGAGGAAAGGGAATAAACCATAACATATCAAAGGTGGAGTTACAGTTGCTCACACCCTTCTTCCTCTAACCCATGTTAGGATTGACTTCATCAGCATGCAGATCATATTGCATTCCCAGACATGAACCGGAGACCTGACAGCAGGCGCTGCTGTCTGTACAGTACACGAAACAGCCACAGTCTGGAGCAACAGGAATTATAAACCTGCCAGCACAACCTCGCCTTTTGCCTTTCACCAAACCCATCTATTTTCTCCTCTTGCTACCCACCAGCTATTTCAAACCTGTTTTAAAATCCAAAATCCTTCTCCAAAGCCATCAAAGGTGATTCCTCTCTACAGGGCATTTGCTTCACTCAGTCTCTGACTGCATTGGCTTCTATTTTACTTATTTTTTCCATTTATTCTTGTTCCTATGAAAAAACCAGCCTGAACCATGGAGAGAACTGACCACTGAAACTACCAGAGATACAGAAATGGTGAGAAAGGCTGCCTTTTCTCATCCTTTGAGCATGTCCTGGTGGCACCTTGGTATGGATGCACTATCAAGACCCCTCCTGAAAACCAGAGGGCAGGCACGGCTTCAGCCTCTTGGCTATATCTTAGGTTTGGAGCTCAGGTTAGTTCAATCCTCTTCCCAAACTTACCAGTGGCTTGCTTTCTACCCCTGGAGACACAGATCGAAAGGAGGGGGAGAAGAAAGAAGCCTATGCTAAAAAAAAAATATTTCACACAAGCCAATCCTAGGAAGCTGACAAAACTCCATTGTAGGAATATCAATATTCAGCTATTTTCAGAAATAAAGCAGTTTTCCTGAAAAAACATAAAATGCTGCTCAGCTCCCTTTCTAAACTCTTTATTACTTATGCAGAAACGTCAATATATTGTAAAGGTCAATTCTAATAGCTGTATTCATCCTGGCTCAGGGATCTGCCTAAGCAATGCTTAACTACAGCACTGGCGTCTAAATTTGTTTTATAGATATCTGACTTATGCAGAGGGCTCCAACAATGAGAACACCATTAATATTAGGAAAAACACATTTACTTCAGCAAAGCAGATTTATTACAAATAAACAAACTGTACAATATGCAGGGTGTTTTAAGGTGAAATGAATTGGGTAGCACTTTCAGGGATCTCCAGTTTTTCGAACAGACTTGAGTACTGGACACAGGCAGCTTGGTGCACTATCATGTCCATGCTGATATCCCTAAAAACCCTGGCATGCAATCAGCTCTCACTCATGTCCCAGAGGCTAATTTTTCATTTGAGGGAGGCCACTGGGGTGCTGGTAACAATGGTGAATATTCATTCACATGCTCAGCATCTCAGATCTCCACCCTGAAGGCTCTAGGGCCAGAGGCATTGCCATGGCCAGTCATCTCAGTTGAAAAGTCGCAGCAGAAACCCGAGAGACAGGAAGGAAGAGTCTCCAAAACATCAGAAAAGGAGGTTTTACCTAATATTTTTTTTCTCTGAAACATTAAGGGCTACCAGCTCTCATGAAGTCAGCTTTGGCTGAGATGTAGTTTCAGACTCTTAGCTGAGGGGTTGATGACAAGATGACAATACATAATCCCAGTATGGAAAAACTTTCAACATTGATTTGTAGCCTTACATCTGTCAGCTTTCAGATTATTGTTGTTAATGGATAGCTCAAACCAGCACATTGCAAGGTGAGCATGTTTTCTTGTGTGAACTCACTGACCTTTTAAGACTCAGAATTGGACCCTCAAAAGAGAAAAGACATTAAAAACTTACAAGAAAGCGAATCGGAGTACTGAAAAGCAACTATTTTAGGTCAAAGTTGTATGCCTGCTTCCCCAGGTTTGGCATGTGATTTTTACTTGCAGCCAGGTGCTAAAGTTTACATGCCCAGGGGAATTACTGGTCCAAACCAAATGCACAGAAGAATGTCCAGGTGCCGCTGTGCCAGATTAGGGATTTTCCATAATGTACTCTTGGCCTGGAAGCCTAAACTGCACCTGATCCACTTGGGCTACCAACAAAAGCATTGCAGATCCTCACAAGCAACAGCAGAATCTCAGGAAGTTGGGAACTTGTAGAAAAAAAGTCAAATAGGATGACACAGAAATAAAAAAAGCAAATTATATCCTTTAGAGATTTTTAAGCTGTGTAATCTCCTTGCCTTTTTATAATATATACATCCATGAAATGAAGTACCTGATGTCACTGCAAAGTATAAATTTGATACCTTGAACAAAAGAATGATATCTCCCATAAGGAGAAAAAAAATTACACATATTCAACATGTGAAAAAGAGGAGAGAGGGGAGAAACAAAGAAAATCTGACCTGGTCTAATGCACATGTCTTAAAAACATAACTGCTAAATAGCTACATTTGTTTTATAGAAAAACACAGACATACAGACTTAACTAAATGTGAATGCACTTCCATAGAACAGCACAATTCAAAAGCGTAACAGAAAAACAAGAGGGAAAAAAATAGTCAAGCAGTATGTATTCAACTCTGAAATACAGCAGAGATGCATATATACTTACAGATGTTTTTTTACTTCCAATCTAGGATAAAACTACTGCCACAGTACAAGGCCAAAGAACTGCTATATGCTTCTAGCACACAGCCTAAACCTCATTTTACAGCTCTCATAGGTAACATAAAATAAATGCACCAGTCTACAGTGATTATTAGTTTTCCCTCTCTTCCTTATCAAGTATGTTCAAATGTTTTTGTTTTGTAAATTTTTTACAGCAGACCACTTAGTACACGTGTTGAGACCTGTAATGTTATTAGCCCTGAGCCTTTCAAATTTCATGCATGCATCAAGAAGTTTCATGAATTTGCAGGGAAGAAGTATATTAGTTTTTCTAGTCATTGCAGTGCTTCACAGGTACTAAAAACTCAAAAGCCCTAATATTTTACATTATCCAGCCAGAACTCTCATTTTGTAATAATACCAACCAAAAATCTAGCTCACTTACGTCATCAAAAGCAACTCTTCTTCCATTATCTTAAATATAAATGAGAAAAACCATGCAGCTGAAGCAGACAGAATAATTTATAATGAGAGAAGATCTGTCCTGCCAGTAATACTAAAAAAACAAGAGGATAACCTTGAACTCATTTGGAATTGAAGGAAAAAACAGACTTTCTCATGTGGTGGTCAGGCTCAAGATGAAAAGGGAGGAAGAAGGTGACCTGTGATAGACCTTCATGGTCAGCACTGAGCAAGTCAAGAAATACTTAAACCTTCAAATAAATACTAGACATATTTTGTTGCTTTTTTTCTTTAGAGGCTAGAGCTTAAATAACCATGGATCAGAGACATGGCACTCATTGGCATGGCATTCAACCTGGAGATGGCTCAGCAAAATGCAAATTCCAAGAGTAGGCATTGCAGTGGCAAGCAGTTCGTCCACTATGTTTAGCTGCCATAGAGGTTGTTCTAAGGCAGAGAGAAATGTGGTTTTGCTTGAAGAAAAAGGGAGAGATTTGTTTTAGGAACCTGAGTCAGGCAGTTTACAGACAATAAGAGGTAGCATCAAAAGCCATTCAATTTGTCCAAGACCCCAGGTGCTCTTTGGAGGTGCAGGAGCTTACAAGGTTGGTGCAATGCCACTGCCTTCACTGTATCAACATCTCCATGCCTGAGCCTCGGCTGAAAACTTTGCCATCCATCAGCAAGCAACTTCTGACTTTGTAACCCTGAAAAGCTCAGTGTCTGTTACAGCAAATCTCCAGGCTACAAAAGAAACTGCAAGCATCTCAACTATTTGCTCACCTGCCCTTGGGGTGTTTAGTTGGTGCTGGGGAAGGCTTAAGCCTTTCCATGGATAACCAGAAAATCCGGAACTACGGCACAGATGCTAAGAACACAGTAGTGGGAGGAGGCAGGGGAAAACTCCACCTCAGCAGCCAACCTGATGTCCTTATTTCCTTCTCCTCCTGCAGAGGACATTATTCATCACAGTCCACAACACACTCCTGGGAAGTGCTGAGACGTGCCAAGGATTACAGTAAAAGAAGAGGTGGACAGGGAAGGCTTTGATCCTCCCGTGTTGTTGTATGAGGAAATTATTTGCTAATGCAGAAGAACGAGCCCTTCCTTCGATCCAGGTTATTCCGTGAGGAATCGCTTTCTGCAAAGCCTGAAGCTCAGACAAGGTACTGGGCTTGAGGGACCACTCTTCACATCTTCTGTGCCAAGCTCAGCATGTCCACCGTACATTTCTGAGCACAACATGCAACTCCCTAATCCTCTTGGCATCAGTCACTCCTACAAGGTCAGTCCCCCTGGCCTACATGATGCCTTTCCAAATTAAGCTGTTATTTTCCCTTATTAAACATCAGATTTGAGCTAAAACAGCATCACTGATTCAGTTAAACCCTCACTGTCTGCAGCTCTTGTTCGGAGCAGAGTGCACAGAAATCTCATAGAGACCGAGATGCCTGGTCAAACAGACTCCAGTGAGTTGTAACTAAGGGAGATGCAACTTTATTTTAGCAACATGAATCATTTCAGGTCCAGGGACAGCAATGTGAATCGTGCTTCCTGGCTGAGCTTTTGTCTTCAGTAATAGCAATGTGCATACTGCACTGAAGACTCAAGAGCATCTCCAAGAGTGGCCAATAGACACTGCTACCTACCAGGGCACCCTGACCTGACACTCGTTTGCCACAGATGGCTTTCATCCACTAGCAGCTGCTGACTTATGCTGAGGATAGGGATGTTTAGCTCCAAGAGGAGTACTATCCACTGCCATTTACCACCTCTGAGGGAAATGGGTAGAAATAAGGAAGACAATCAGCTCCAGATCCAGACAGCTTTTAAACAAGACCAAGCAGTCACTGGATTTCAAATGTTCTAAGCAACACAGGGTGAGTATGTTCTAACAGAAAGGAAACTTTAAGTGTGTGCAAAGAAAACCAAATAAAACACATAAGAAAGGGACTGAATCTAAAAGCAGATATTAGATTTTTCATTCTCTCTTGCTTGCAAAGCAAAGACTGCTCAAGGATGTTTAGCAATCTGTTTGGCAGCTGAGGTGTGCAGGACTACACTAGCAACACAACAGAATATTATCTGTCCTTTTCTGAGGCAAATTCACATTGTGGTGTCTGCCTAAATGAAAAACAAAACCATGATGGAACTGATCCAGGCCAGCCTGAGAGTATTCTGGCTGGGATGGGACAGAGATGAAGAAAAAGGGAAAGCAGACACAAAGGGCGTAAAATGAGAAAGAAGCCAAATGCAGGGACCAAGCTGACTTAAAAGTTCCTTCCCCCTACAATCAACTGCTGGGCCTTTCTAGATTGCTTTTTTCTTTTTGATAGTATCTAAATCTTAAAACCAGCCTGACTGGATGAAAGCAGTGTTAAGTCAGTGTTACTGAATATTTTTCCTCTGGAGACAATTTCTTCACAGGGATCCTCCAAGTGGTGAATGCAGTGTTATATTTCCTTCATCAGCCAACAGAAACACTGCAGTGGTAAGGCCAAGCCCTTGCAGGTGATAGGACCCCTGCTGGAAATTCAGGCTAACATTCAGAAAACCCCCAGTCTCCCTCTTATCCAGATTTCTCTCCCTGCACATCTAATAAAATTTCATTCATGTGGAACCTGCATTACAGCTCTCTGGGCACAGTGCTGGCTCACCTCCACTAAAAGGGATCTTAATCTCTATTTTTAGCTCTTTTCCTCATCCCGGGTCAGTTCCAAAACTCTCACTTGTCACTGCCTACAAACCACTTCTACATCTGCCCCTTGGGTAATAAGCTGCTCCTTCCAGTTTTATTTCTCCATTGTCTTCCATTTGCTTTCCTTTCCCAGGAAAAGAAAGGGAACACATCCTCACACGGAGCTTTCCTCAGCCTCACGCCCACTTCTCAGCTCTCTGTTCCCTTAACTCCAAAATAAAGGATTCTCTCAAGGTAGACAATTTTGGATATCTCCTTTACTTGACATCTGACGCTACCCCACAACCTCCCTCAAAGTCCAGTGGGCACGACTTGCAGTGTGGGGTGGCGTCTTTCCGGCTGATGTGCCACACCCCAGTGGTAATATCTGCAGAACTACCACTTTCTCCACCTTTGGAGAACCATAACCAGCAGGGAAGTATTAAAGTCTGCTTGCAGGGTGGAAACTTCACTCATTTCCCCACACCCAGAGCTGCCAGATGAACTACTTGTGTTTGTGTGGGTGTGTTTGTATATACTCTTCTTCCTCCTCTATAAAACAAATTACAATTAGAGCTAGCTGCATCTGATCAAACAGAACATGAAGAAGGATGTAGATTTGCACTCAAAACACCTATCTCATTATAACTGACATTCTTTTAAAGGTTTGGGTTTTTTTAAATAGACAAACTGAACCAAAATTGATGCTCATAAAAATATTTGTGATTTGACCTTCTACAAGTTATCTGTGCTCAATCAGAACTGCAGGCAAAAACCTGTTTTTTCCAATGATAAGCAATCATACTAGAAAAAAAGAAGTATCTTATGAGACACTCAGTTCTCTAATAACCCAACTTGAAGTCAAGGGCATCCTTCCTAGGCCAGAATACATTTTATTGAACAAAACTTTCTAATTAATTGCTGACAATATAACAGCTGCTGTGTCAGCAAAATTTTCCACACTGCCTGTTTCTTCTTGCCACTCTACCATGCAGCAAGATGGGAGCACAACAAATCCCTGATTAAACCTTCCTTGTTGCAGGGCATCTTCAGTTTTCTCAGTGAAATATGTGCTCAGTCCTCACTGTCCTTGGTGGCTGAGGTTAGACCATCTGCAGCAGGCGTTCAGCTGGCACGTGGAAATGGCATGAAAGATGATAGGTAATGATTTAGCCAACATGACCCATCATTTGGGCAGCCACTCAGAGACACAGATAATGATTAGTCTAACTGCATTCATGCACAGAAGCTTTAGGATGCAGCAGGAGCAGCTAGATATTTATTCCAGGCTTACAGTGTTGGAGGTAGCATGAGGTGTTGGAGAAGGAAACGCCACCACACACCTGGCAATATCACAGCATCCTCCAGGAGCTCTCAGGTAAAGAAAGGCTCATCTTAGTACCAGGCTTGTAGGCCAAGGATAGAAAGAGCTTTGGAGAGCTGAAAAAAACATTTGAACTTTGAAAAGCAAGCTACCCAAATGCTGTCCTGAGTACATCAATAAGCTGAGATGTGCCAAGGGAGAGAAAGTCAAGCGTGTGCTCCCTGTGGAGCTCCTGCTCCATGGGTCAGTGCAGGAGCTTGTGAAGCAGACACAAGTTTAGTTGCTTTTGTTGTTTGCAATTAGTCCCTTTGAAGTGTTACAGTCCTAACCAAATAAAGAAAATTGCTTGGGCACTGAATATTTAGGAAACAACTGTCCTACTGAGAGCAAAACAGCAGGGGGGATGCAAGGGGAATGGGCTGAGGTCAGTACAGTGAGTCCTGTGCAGCCTGTGACATTATGAGTGGGTCAGGCAGGACTTTGCAGACTTCCCTCTCTCTTCATTTTTGCACTTCATTATTTTCCCCATAGGAAAAAACAATGCAAACAAGTAGGTAAGATATTTAGGTCAAGACTTTCATAAACAGGATCCCAATGTTGGTCTGTGAACAAGTGACCTGATTTTTAAAAACACTAAGAAAGCAGTATCTCCCAGTGCCTTAAACAAACACTGGCCTTTTGAGTATCAGGTTATTTAGGGGTCTCAGCCTTACTTTCAAATCAAGTTTCATCTTCTCATATCACAGGCTGAGTACTGACTCAAGAGTCCAATCTAATGAAGCTGCACATGGGAGATCAGATCTAAGATGAACCCTAAGAAAATAAGGCACCCAATTCACTCAAGCCAGCTGGGAAATCCTGAGTGTACACTAGCAATCAGTGACTGATGTATTTACATCACACCTCAAATACCTATAATTTCCAGTAAACCACAAACATCCTCTTCATACACCTACAGGAATGCTTGATTTTGCAAGGTGCTTTTCCTAATCTCTGTCTGAAGGTGTTCCTCTTCCTTGGTGGCAGAGGGAGTGCACTGGATGGTTTAGTTCATCAAATTTTAAATAGCTCAAGATGGCTTAAATCCCTCCCATGGCTTGCTACCTCTGTATACGTCTCTTTGCATTTGCTGGACAGAATTAGAAGCAGGGATAGCCTTTATTATGGTCAAGTTAGATTAGCACTGGTGGTTAGAACAGTGTCTCAGGGCTAAGGAACATCTGCTCCAGATTTGCTTTGAAATGCCCAAAGAGAGCCTGTGCTGCCCTATTTCTCCCCACTCTCTGGCAGGGAGCCCTGCACCAGCCTACGTGTACTTTCTGCCTCCCACGTCACTGTTCGAGTTCCAAATTGACTGTCTTTGGTGCTTGGGGGAAAAAAAAATCATCTCCTTTCTTATGAGCTTTTGAACAAGTTTCACTGCTGGAAAAAGAATTTATATCCATGTATTTCTGAATATAGAAGACATACTCTAATCTTTAAAAAAATACTGTGTGAAATGGAGCAATGATGAGTTTTGCACCTGAACTGAGATTGACACTCTGAAGCATTTTGCCTTGCCTTTTTACAATAAAAACTGTATTAATTATGAGCAATAATACAACACATAACCTAGAGACATGGAGTACCATATACCAAACTTGATAACCTGGTAGTGCATGGCAGTCTATAGTCCCCAATTCAGTACAGCTTTTATATCTAGACTTACACTTAAGAGCCTAGCATGGATTTAACTCATCTCACGGCCAGAGACACAAACTTTTAAATCCTCATTTGCTCAACTCCCCAGGAGACGGGAAAAAAAAAAAGTCCCACGAACACCAGAAGATGAGGCAGGACTAACAGAGGGATCCAGCATCTCTCCCAAGCAGTGCTCACCTAACAACAAAGATCTGTCAACCCCACGCCACATTACAGAGGACAAGAGCATGTGAAATGCATTTTGCTGTACACTAGAGAACAAATGAAATAGTATATTAGGGATCAAATGCTGCAATAGCACAAGACTGATCCTGGTCTATCTCCGTGCCCCATCAGCTCAGCCCCAACAAGGACTGAATCTGACTTAATCTTTCACACAAACACCGCCAAACATTGTTTCAATTGAAAAAGGCTTAAGGTGAGATTTATTTTTTTTCCATACAAGTTCCTGCCACAACCACTGTCAAGACTGTTGCATGCTCTAAAAGGTGACGGATACTAAATTATGAAATGTGTTATATTTATTTTCAAATGAAACTAACAAATTTCTTTGAAAAAGATTTGCATCATTCTAATTTTTAATTCAGCTCCTGTTTGTCTAAAACAGGCATCTTGTTCTCCTGCCGTCTCACAGTGCTGTAGTTGCTGAGGTTTTCCTAGTACTACACACAGACAAGTTGATATTTTTATATACTTAGAAAAAACAGATCAAGCTTTCTCAAACCTTGTGTTTGTCCCCTCCTTGTATCAGGAGCACATTCTCGTGACAAAAAGCTAAGCAGAGCTGAAGGTACAATGCTACAGACAAAGAGCAATAGGAAGGAAATATGTAACAGAAATAAATTAGTCTCTTAATGAAAAAGGACCCTGTTTCTGAATAAATGTCCTCAAGAGGAAGGAAAATCTGCAATGAAAACATAAGTTTTATAAAACATAGCTAATTTGCTAAATTGCCTCAGAACAGACTGGTATTTTTTTATGAAGATTTCCATGGTAATACCAACGTTCCTCACATAAAGCACTCCAAAAGCACCAATAATATAATATCTGCTGCTTTTACACCTCAGTGAGACACCTGGCAGACAGCACTTCATGACCTATGCTTGTCTTCCAGGTGCTGGAGGTGATGATCCAACTTTTTGGCTGTTTGATGAGAAGAGATCCGTGTCCAGTTCTTGCTATTTCCAGTTTTGTGATTTTTCTTTCAGCTGCCAACAAATTTTCAAACATATGATATGCCACAGATCTTGTGGTTTGGACTTCCTCCAGCACTTCACTAACATCTGCCAAATTCCTGTTAAATCCAACACTGGTTGATGACCACTTTCCAATCGTGTGAAACTTAATGCAAGTAACTAGTGGAATCTTGGGAGCGATTAAATTTTAATCAGAGGTAAGTTCAGTTTTCAGCATTGTGAGTTATCTCTAGTGTCTAAATAGCTAATATCTATAATAACCCTCTCCTCCTCTTGTGATCAGCAGCACGGAGCCACAGAAAGGGAGAAAAATAACAGCTTAAGAAGTGCCCTCCCCAAGAAAGCCACTCACCATATTAATAACCTATGCAGTCTTTCTCTGTGACATGCCATCTGTATCCCAAATTACTCAGTCGTGTTTTCCAGAGAGGTCCAAGCATCTGCCCCTCTCCTGGCTGCCTCTCCTCAGCCTCCTGCCCAAGATGGGCTCTCATGCCCAACTCTGTTAGCAGGCCTTTTGTCTCTCTGCTCTTCAGTGTGTGTCAGGCCAAAGGAGCAGGGCTAATATTTACTTTTGAAATCCCAGATAGCTTCCTTTCACCCTCCTTCCAGCACACACCAGCTCCTTGATTGTGAGCTGGCTTTTGCAAGGTTTCTTGGCTTCTCCCTCCAGCTGTGCCTGGAGCAATGGGACACCCCCAACACTGCTCTAAATCCCTTCTCCCCATGGGCTGTGAATTTAAAGATCTCCTGGCAAAGTGTGCCTAATCCACAGCTTTCCCCATCCTGGTAGACATGCAGGACAGCACGATGCTTTCTCCTAAAATAAATCAAGCCTTTCTACCGCTCGCTAAGTGACACATGCAAGTTACAGTCCTTTTACTATGCTGCCACAGTAAGCTCAAAGCCTTCCCACTGCTCTTCAAAGTTCAAAAATCCCCTGTTGCCAACCTAGAGCTATTTCTTTATGCACTCCAGCAGGACCAACATAGCAAGCAGAGCTCAGCACCTCCCAGGCTGTTCTTAATGGAAAACGTAAGCCCCAAAACAGAGGTTGGTGGCTGAGGTCTAAGAAGCATTCAGAGAAGTAGAAGGATCCCTGCAAAAGCCACTCTTTGGTATGAAATCTTTGTTAGAAGGTGGCCACGCCATCAGAGCCAAGCTTCAGGGAAGCACAGAACACAGCAGTGAGCTCCCTGGCCTCAGACGGCTCCATAGAAAGCAGAAGAGATAACAGAAGCTGGTGAATTTTTTTATTTCTTTGTAAGTGAAAATATCCTAAACACCCTCAGCATGTGCAGCCTGGGGAAGTTAGAGGAACAGCTGCCTGGAACTGAGCACTAATTCATCCATTTTGCTCTCTGTTAATGAATACAGACAATGAAAAATCAGTAGATGCAAAAACCCCACAATTTTTATGGCTTTACAGACTGATTTTCTGTACCTCATCTAGTAATTTTATTCCTGTGCAAAGTGATGGCACAGTTGGTGTAAAGTACTACCAAATTATCATAGGGATATTTTTACCCTCCATTTCCACTGGTGCGGCAAATGGCTACAGGTGTCAAAGGCAAAAGAAAATTTGCCTTTTAGCAGAGAAAAGGAATATTCCAAACAAAAAATTAAATGAATTTGCTATCCCCCATTGCTGTCTCCAGATAACATGTGTGGATATGTACTGCTTTGTCTACAGAAAACCGTATTTACCTCTCTACCTCTGCCTCAAATTTTTCACTCTTAAAGTGTGTGTGACCACCAGGACCTATTTAGAGAAAAGCAGGAGGAGCATCAGTCCCAGCTGCAACCCTGTCTTGGAACAGCCTCTTTCACATTTCTTACCTGGTAGGACATGCACCCTGCTGTGCATTTCTCTTCCTACATTACAGCCTGCAGCTCAAATCCAGCTAGATTAGTGACAAACTGCACAGGGCTCAAGGGGGGATTGAGCACAGATTGAACAAACCATGCTCTGACTTGCACAGCCTCTCCTGGATTCTGGTTATACATTTTTTACCTAAAAAAACACTGTGTAGGGTAAGAGAAACATCTTCATAAAGTGTGTGTGCAGCTATGAGACAGTTTTCTTTTTTCAGTTAACAGCAAATTTTGAGGCCATGGTTATTATGACAAGACAAATATTCCCATGTGCAAATGCAAAATCCCTTTGAAGCTGAACATATACACCAAATCCCAAGTACTGCTAGGAAGAGGGAAGGGGAAATGTCATTTCCTGCCAGCCAGCGAGGATAATGCAGCCCAGCACAAAGCTATTACAGTATGCACAGTTGAATAAACTATCCCTCTTCAAAAAATATACACAAACTCCTCGCACTGCTCCGCAGACTTTTCAAGCAAGAAGGCACCGGGAATCATCGGCTCTGACCTCTGTGGGAACCAACTGGTACTGTTTCAGCCCCCGTGCCAAAAACTCAGGCTCTGGGGCTTGCATCACTGTCAGACTGGTCCAACTGCTGAATCTGCCTGCTGAGAAAGCAGTGACTCTCAGCCAAAAATTGGCTTCCACCCTTTATCTTTGACATGAGCACTCAGTGCACTGAGTTACTACACACCTACGCCAGCTAAACCTCAGCATTATTAAGCAGAGCCCAACAGACTCACTATCGATCTTATTCGGCGACATTTCTGCACGCACACACACAAAATCCACAGACAAACAAGCAGCCCCACAGAAACTGTAGGTCAAGAACAAACAGACAAAATCTTCCCTTTAAAAAGAAGAGAAAATCCCACCCCTCTTCCAGGTGAAATTAGCTGTGTCTATATTCGATATCTAGAATGCAGTGAATACCACTGTCTCCAAAAACCATGGCAACTTGAAAATGTGAGCAGTTTTTTTTCTTTTTTTTTTCTTTTTTTTTCCTTTTTTTAATAGTTCTTCACACTGCTGAAATTCCTGTGTTGTTTTTTAAGATAACAATGTGGTGCCTCAGAGGCGCCAACATGGAACGTGGCTGCTGGATGAGCCATTAATAATTTCAGGGCTTTGGGAGATTTTGCACCATGTTTCTTTGGTTTCTTTCCCTCAACTGCATTTAATCAAAGAATGCAGCTATTCCTCACTCACAGCCAGTATATCCATCTGTGTGCATTCACCTTTGGAAGTTTTTTCTATCTAAGAAATAGTCACATCCAGCACAATGAGGTGTTTGGACAGCCCTTGATTTTTTTGTTTTTTTTTCCTAGTGCTATATAAC
This sequence comes from Peucedramus taeniatus, assembly GCA_013400575.1. Taxonomy (NCBI): domain Eukaryota; kingdom Metazoa; phylum Chordata; class Aves; order Passeriformes; family Fringillidae; genus Peucedramus; species Peucedramus taeniatus. The sequence goes on from WBNO01020617.1 coordinate 291,388, forward strand.
TTTCTTTTCCCAATATTTTTTTTTACCTTTGTCCACTTAAAGGTGAAATACCATCAAACAAAAGCCAAGCAACAACCTGCATTAGGGCAAGAGCCAAGAGAGAGTAGCAATTTACAGCTCTCTGCCTGAAGCAAGGGTAGAGATTACTGCCATTTAAACCCACTTCCACCTTGCAATTTCCACCATTTCCTGCTACTTTGCAGCCTGGTGTATTAAAAACCAAGACACCAGAGCCGAGGTCTGACTTGAAGAGAAGCACATCTCGTTCTGCTTGGGAATTACATCATATTTCAAGGCAATGTACATCTTGCTGTGGACAAAATTAAGTCCAATAAAACCAATTTCCGCTCTGACATTATTTAAACATGGCCACAATCAAATAAAGTAGAAAGCCAAATGAAAAACCCAAACACTAAAGTGATTTCATAGATGAAGGCTGAAAAGCCCCACTGATTTGAGCCCCTCCTGCTAAAGACGGATGCCCTGCAGTATATTATGTTCTGTGCACTGTAAAATTCTGTGCCTTTTTAGCTACACTCTTAATTTTAAGTGGATCATGTACTCTACACTCCCTTCTGCAACAGCTTAAATCCCACCATCCGATTATCTTTTCCTGTAATACCACACTTTTCAGAATAGCAGCACACCAGCATTGTGAATAAGCCCCACAAAAGAAATTTAAGGACAAAAGAAGCATTGAGGGATTCAGTCTCAATAACTACGCAGCGGTTCATTCTTGCTTGCGGCTGTTCCTGTAATTGTGTGAAGTACCTGTGCCTTTTGAAAAGTGCTGCATGAAAAACTGTCAGTTATCCAATCAGTAACAGCAGCTTCTTTAAAGATTTCTGATAAACTGCATTGGTCTTTAATTGGACACAGAGAAAAAAAAACTCTTAGTATCTTTGGGCTTAGTAAAAGTTGCCTATATATTTGTTTCTTTATTCTTCACCCACCTAGCTGCCCACAGAAGCTGCCCATCCTCTGAGCTTGCAATAGAGTGGCAGAAGAAATCTTTGCTAAATCCTTCCTGATCTCACAGTGATTTGCAGTCCCCAACTGCAAACCCTCTCATCTCACACGGTCTCAAACCCGCCCCCTTTGCTACTCATCCCAGCAACCCTGACAGAGCTTAAGGAAACCAAGCTCGCGTGCTCATGCATCCGTGTCATTTAAATATAGGGATGCAGGAAATTAAATGTTAGGATGTGCTTCCTCCTCCCTGCCAGCCAGGCAAGGCAGTGCATGGGGAAGCAGTAGCTGCACTACCACCCTGAGGACACAAAGAGCAGAGCCAAGGCTGCATCTCAGTCCTGCCTGCAGATTGCAGGGAGTGTGTTCAATCCTATTCCTTTTTTTTTGTTTTTCCCTTCTATTTCTGCCTCCCTCCCTTTTTTTGGGGGGTGTGTGAACAAATGATACCTCTGTGAAAATCAGAGAACAAAGGGAAGATCAAAGGAGCAGGTAGCTAGATCATTATGTATCCCAGCTGGGACAAGAGTTTAAGCCTCTGGAGCTTACTTGCCAAGTTATTTTAGAGTTATGCCAAGAGAGCTGTGCCCTCTGAAGCTTTCTGGCATGGGAAGTGTTGTGAGGCAAAGCAATGAGGTTTCCAGTGCTGCAGGAGGGATGTCAGACTGCAGGAGCCATCAACTACACAGGCATCTAGTTAATTCAAGCGCAATTACGGTCAATAAAAGTTGCTCTTTACTTACATTTCTTTGGCATCCAAGTCCAAGAGATGCAGGTTTATGTACTGAGGCCCTCTGGGGCATGTGGGGAGTGTGTGTGTGTGTGTATATGTGTGTGTGTGTGTGTGTGTGAGGATTTTGGGGCAGAAACTGGGTTTGCTAAAAATCCAACTAATGACACTGAGGTGTCACAGAGCACTCTCTCCGTGTGCTGCACCACTCCAGGGACAGTGAGTGCCTCTGGGAAGAGGCTGTACATAGACAATATGTTGGAGATTAGGCTGGAAACGTGAGTCAAGGAAACACCCTAGAAATACCACCACATCCCCAATGGGATCTGGCTATGGAAAAACCCCAGGACTGTAAGTGTAGCTTGGGTTCTTCACCAGGAGCCCCTTCTGCTCTGCTTTTTCTACCTCTGTGTTTGGAAATGCTCAAAGGCACAATTTTGGTGGATGGGAGAACCTGCCTTGCCCAGCATGCACCTCTGTTCCTCCATCTCACTCTCATCTCTGTTCCTCATCTCATACGTGCTCTGTATTTTCCCAGCACCTCTTGCACAACTGAATGCAACAGCCTCTTGTTTTGTCCTGTGTTGCTGTTCCACCCACATTTTTCTTATTTTCCTCTTCTACTAATTTTTTTAAACATTTTTTTAAGGCTTGTAGCTTTGAGCCACCTACAAATGAGGGTAAAATGCTCTGTGCTAAGATGTTTTCCCTCCTTCCCATGCCAGTGTTCTCTTAAAACCCAAACCCACACCTCTGGGAACATGTTTTCTGAATCTAATTTATAATTGTCTGCGCAAAGAGAACAGAAGGAAGATGTTAATTTCACTAGCTACTGATTGCAAAAGTCAATACTCCTTGAGCCATTTGTGCCATTTCTCATCTTGACAATTATTCTGGAAAAAAATAAAATGTCAAAAAGTGCAAAAATATTTCAGCCATGTGTGCAGATTATCAACTATTGTGCCTAGAGAGCACAACAAACAAAAAGCATTTTAAAGTATAAACCCATTTCTTTTCTGCATGAAAAGGACAGGACATGTATTTTTGTCATTACTGCTGATTTTGGAAATATTTGTACATTAATTACATGGTACCAGCAATAATTGCCCAGCTCTGCAATTGCTTTTCTCTTTCCCTTCAAACCTAGAGGTTCTACAGAACCAAAAAACCATTTCCCATTACTCAGAATATTACATGAAAAAACCAGCCACAAGGTCAGAGGGTGCCACAGTTAAAAAAATCACTTTCTACAGAAACTAGATATACATGTGAGTGCATGAAATGACTAATCACACAACCAGCACAAGGAAACTTAAAAATAAAATCTGGTCTCCCAACAGTAAGCAATGGCTCCTAGGCCATGCCCAGCTTTCCCCACTGTTTGGAAGAAGTAGACCTTTATTAAAACCATGCCACAGGAAGGTGGAGAACTTTATGGGCAGAGCAATGCCTGGAGATGGGACTGGCCACATTGCTCCTAAAAGGACTATCCAAGTAAGAGAGATCCTGCTTTAACTGTTGGGGTATTCTGTCATTCCTTTAGGAATCACTGACTTTATTCCTCCAAAAGCTGATTTAGCTCTTGCTCTTGTGTTCACTTCCATTTGCCTGGGCAAGCACAACAAGCAAGAGTGACAGACTGACAGCCCTGACTGTGGTGGGCTGGTCCCTACTCCATCACTGCTGCCTGCTCCCCAGCACTTCAGCTCAGCAGCAAAATTTAGCATCACTCCCCTGGTTTCTTGCAATATAAACACCTTTATATGATTGATGTGTGCTCTACAAAAACTACAGCAAAACCAGAGACTTCAGGTACTCTGACCAGTGTGATGCCAGCAAGCAAGGGTGCCTGCCCTGAGCAACGAGGACAGGCTGTGACTGTGCATGCAGGAACTCACTGCTCCATGGGGACTCAAGAAGATGGCATTGGATCTCATTATATGCTGAGGATCTTAATTTTTTTGTGATTTCAGTGGGCAGGTAAGCATCAAAAAGAAGCCAGTAGTCATTATGTATAAGTCAGGTAAGAGTCTGAGGGTCTGCCTCAGCACAAAGGTCTCTAATTAAGTGCATTAAGTGAGCAGACAGGACAGCACAGCCCTGGTGCTACAGCAGAACCTTCAGCTCCCCCCAGGAACCATTTCACTGGAAGCAGCAAGCAGAGGAGAATTGACACAGGAGTCCTGCAGCTGGAAGCAGGACCTCGAGATTTCGCTGTGAGGGAAAAAAAAAAATCTCTTCCCACTTCCCTGCCACTCTCCTGTCTCCAGCCTTTGTTCACTCCAGTAATGAACACCTTTATACAAATAGCTGTAGATTAGAAAAGGAATTAACCTCCAAACAAAGGAGAAGCTTAATTAAGCATTGCACTAAAAGAAAACAGAGGGGAAGTACAGGTTAAAAAAAAAAAAAAAAGACAGCTGCACAGGCTTAATTCCATTTTTTCCTCTTGTAGGTCATTTTAGTCAATGTAATTTCCTTTCTGTATTTGCACGATTTTGTTGCTGAGGCACTGCCCATCAACAGCAGGGTTTTTCTTGCTTTCCATTCACTTGTACCTTTTTTAATACTTTGCATTACAAGCCCTGCATCAAAAAAAAGAAAAAAAAAATCAAAACAGATTTAAATTAGACTTTGGGAGTATGCCATTTCATATACTTCTCCCCAGAGAGCTTCAGCTAATTAAACAAATGATTGCAAAATACTCACAATGTCAATCCTGTCAGTTTATATGCAAAATATCTACACCAAGGCATGGTTATTTAACCAAACACAATGTGAGGAGCATTGTCCTGTGAAGATAAGCACAAACCTTAGGCTGTAAGGGGACACTTTTTCAAACCATGGGTGAATTATGGGGAGACTTTCCCAGCCCATGGCCTCAGGAACCAGCAGGCACAGCCACACCAATCTGAAAGGGACAGAAACTGAAGATTTGGGTGGCCAGGATAAGGAGACTTCAAAACATTCCAAAAATGGATGAGCACACTGAGCTGCTCTTGACATTTAGGCTGAGCTCTATATTACTGCTAGGAGGACAGGGTAGGAGTAGTTAATGATAATGACAGAAATATCTGGATTTTTGCTGTTAAATTGCAGCAGCTCAGAGGAAAAGCTGGAAAGAAGCAGGCAGATAGAAATAGGTGCCTGGAGTAGGAAAGCAGGAATATAAATGTTATGGTGATTAGTCTGTGCATAGTTGCTGAAGGCAGTGAAAGTCTCAATTGTCTAAAGCTAAAGGATTTTAAATTTCTCTATACATAAAAACCTTCTTAAAATCCCCCCCCATTTTTTCCATCCCATCTTGCCTTCCTCTACTCTAAGCCATGCAGCTTGCCCAACAAGCTCTCTGTATCCATCCTCTCTGCCCAGACACTGCTGCCTGCTTCCACCACCTGCTACTCTTTATCCCTCCCATTTTCTTCTTTCCAACACACACCTCCAGCATGAAGCACACACTGACTCTCAGGACTGAGTACTCTATTCCCTCACACCCCTCCATCCTGCTCTTGTCTTAAACTTTGTTTAATTTCTCCAAGAAAGAGATACTTCCCAGGCCAGGCACCTTAGCTTCCACAAGGATTTTATGATCAGGTGCATGCAACAAGGTCTAACATAAATTATTGCAGCCTTAGCTAGGAAAAGGTAATATTAACTTCCCTAAAGCCTTGTTAAGGGTCACAAAAACACAGTGAACAAGGTTTGAGCAAAAAGGAGAGTGAGGATAAGGGAGGAAAGGCTGCTGTGCTCATCATAGCAGGGTCAGAGACTGAAGCTGACATTAAAAAGCACTAACAGAGTTAGGATGCTGGCAAGCCTCCACTGGGTGGTTTCCCAGCTCTACTTGGGGATCCCTGCTTGCTGTAGCTCTGGCAAACAGGACTGCTCTCAGCTGGGTGGACCTGTGTGCTCAGCACCCCTGGATTTAGGAGATGAGATTAGCAAGGGATAAGCCTCACCCACCTGATCCAGGTGGAAACCCAGCTCTGTTGCACTGCACGTTTGAAAGTGTGAGGCAGTAGTACAAGGCAAATATTATCTATTTTCAGGTGCCATGACCATGATAACCCTGAGAATACTCCCGAGGACATTGTCCTGGCTGAATGAGTGAGGTGCAGGACACAGCAGAACTGAGCTCCTACCCATCCAGTCCTCCTCTGTGGCTGCTTCATGCCTTGGCAGCAGTATTAATGAGAAAACAGTTTTGAAAGGGGAAACTCAGTTCAGAATGTTCCTTTAGGAGAAATGCCAAGATCCTTCCTTGTTTATTTTACTCGTTGTGTAAACATTTTCATAATGCTTATCAATACAGTCTGTAGAGTGTATTTGTTAAAATAACCAGCATGGACATCAGTGTCTTGCCCAGGACTCTGGCCTTTTCTCTGACTCCTTACACTGGAGCTAATGGATCATTTGCCATTTTACTTGGTGTATGGTGCTGGCCACACTGCAGGCTCTTAGTGAATCAAGCTAAATGAGTGAGAAAGTACCAAAATCACATAATAGACACCAGCACTGGAAATGGTCAGGAAATAGGAATTAAGGATTAATGCTCTGTTTACATGATCCAAACACATTAAGGTGTGAGGAAGCTGTGAAATTCTTCACTGTATGTGTTTGGTAAAAGCATTCAGCTTGCTTCTGCCAGATTCCCTCTTAGCAGTACTGGTTCCAGATTTCAACTGCTGAGCAATTTTAAAGTTCAGTGAACAAATTGTTTCAATTGTTTGGTTTTGTCCCATTTTCTGTGTGAATTATTCTCAAATTCAAGCTTAGTTTTTGCTTCTAAATGTGAGCAACAATCTGAGGAGGCTCTAATCAAAATGGTGCATTAACTTCTCCCCCCAACCCCAACTTCTTAATGTACATAACCCAACCTGTATAGTTATGGTCACAAAATATTAACATAATGTACCTCTTCCTTAGCAACAGCTATTGTGTCAGGGAAATGCAGACCATAATAATACAGCTTGATCTAGAAGCACAATAAAATATAAATAAGCTTGTTCCACTTCAGTGGCACACAGGATTCTGCTGTGAAGGGCCTTCATGAATTTAGAAACCTCATCTTCTTTTTACTCTCCAACACAGATTATTTAGAAGAAGATTTATGGGCACACATTCCCTTTTATTCCTGAAAATGAAATGTAATTGTTTACTCAGTAACAGTGTTATTTTGCTGCATGTCTACTAGTAAATTTGTGGGCATAATACAGTCACACACACACACACATCTGTGGAAAGCAGTGCTCATAATGAGATAACCAAGAATTTGAGAAAATCCAAAGGAGAGACAGCCATGAGAGCATCCACATTTGTGGTCATTTTCTAAAGAAGAAGGCCCAAGCAATTTTATGAAAAAAAAAAAAAACCAAAAAAAAAACCACAACAACAAAAAAAAAAAAAAAAATAAACAAAAAAAAACCCAATAAAAAACCACACACACACACAAAAAAAAAACCCAAACCAAACAAACAGCTGCAGTGAATTACTACTAATTAGCATGATTAATCTATAAGCCTTTTCCTGTACCTATCTGCAAAAACTCCAGCATCCCTGGCTGGCTAAGGGCAAAGTCTTCTTCTTGCCCCAAATCCAGCTGTTTTTCTCCATCCCTGAAAGCTCCTTGGCCAGCAGCCCCACAGCTGCTGTATCCTCATGCATGCTGGCCCTCTAACCTGTATAATTACAGCTAATCAACCTTAGTATCTGTTCTTACAAGCAGTAAGATCTTTCAAATACTGCTTCTTGTGTGTTTTCAAGGAGAACAAACTATATCAAGCCAATTTGAAGGCAGCAACAAACCATTTGTAGCTAGAGGATAGCAGTCCTTCTCTTCCGAACAAACACTGCAGTTTTCAAGCCAAATTTACTTGGCTGAAAATCATAAAATATGAGGACTCTTATGAGGGAGCAAAGTTACAATCTCAGCATGGTGTTCCATAATCAGTAAATCAGTATTTAGTAAGCATTTATTAAGGCTGGGATTTCCAAAAGCACTTTTTAAGAGTTAGGTACACAATTCACAGGTATAACTTTCCTTCTGAATGGATTTATCATATCAGTAGGATTCTCTGCAACAAACAAGACAAATAGAAAAGAATCAAAATTCAACAATCCACTTTGAGGAAATTCAGGGGCCAAAAAAGGCTCGAAATCCAGACATTTTATAAAGTGTTGGATCACTGTCTCTGGTGGAAATCTCTCATTTCCAAAAATACCTTATTCAGCCAAAGATGATTCCAAGAGCCAAGTGCTGTAAAAAAAAACCTGCTTACCTACAGAAAATCCCACTGCACAGATGAAGAGCCATCAAACAAACATAAAACCCTTTGACTCAATGCTGTCAAGAGTAGTATGTCTGAGACTAACATGATTTGCTTGTATGGGAAATCATCTGCCTGCCTTTCTACAGCCCTGCTGATAAACTTCTACAAGAACATGGTAAATTATATTTCTACATTTTACTGAAAGACAGACAGACTACACCACTGGATAGCCCAGGTCTTTAGAAGTTGCTGTTCCTAACTTGTCACTAACTAGAACATTTTTTACATTTTTAACATTTCTTTTGTAAGGGTGAATTGCTTTCTGTGAATACATCATCCACATAGTGAAAAATAACAGCAGGAGAAAATCACAGACTCATAGAATGGTTTGGGTTGGAAAGGACCTTAAGGACCACCTGGTTCCAGCGCTCCTGCCATGGGTAGGGACACCTTCCACTGTCCCAGCCTGCTCAGAGCCCCACCCAACCTGCCCTTGGACAGTTCCAGGGATGGGGCATTCACATCTTCTCTGGGCAACCTGTGCCACTGCCTCACCAGACCCACAAGAAAGAATTCATTTCTAATATCTCTTTCCATTTAAAGCCATTATCCCTTGACCTACTGAAACAAGCTCTGCATGAATGTCTGTCCTCATCTTTCTTGTAGACCCCCTGAAGGTGCTGGAAGGTCTCCTGGGGGCTTTCCCTTCTCCATGCTGAACAAACAATGCCAACTCTCGGCCTGCTTTCATAGGAGAGCTGCTTCAGACCCCTGATCATTAGACACTATAACATACTATAACAGTATTACATATTATAACATTAATAATAAAAACATATGGAAGGCAATTTTGCCAACCTCATCCTTTGGATTTGTATCTACTTGTGAATATACACAAGCCCTACACTGAACAGCTGGGATCCTGTGTGTCCCACTCCAACACACCCGTATGTTTCCAGCAGAATCCTCTAGAAAAACAGGGTTTTCATATCCTCCATCCTTCCAGGTGATGATGACACACTTCAGTTATGCCATGGAGCCCTTCTCTGGATAGGCCTCACATGACACAGTGAGAGAGATGACACAACACAGCAAAGGATGCCAGCAGCACGGCTGCAGTGGCAAATCCTGGCTTTCCAGGGGACAAGCTCCTTGGGACAAAGGGCTCCCACAGGAACTGCTACCTCACATCATGTGCCTTTTTAACATCTCTGGACGTGTAAAATGAAGGCCAGTTATGCCTCTCAATCAAAGCACTGCAGACCAATCCTAGTCTCTTTCACACAGGCATGTGGCTTAGGAAATCAGTGAACCTGAAATTTGATCTCTCATATGATTTATTTGCCATCTTCTCCCATTACACAAATATAAATATAACAGGCATTTTTCTCGAGCCCTGAAATGATTCAGAATTAATACCAGATGACAAAATGGACCATGTACCAGGAGGGGAAAAGTTACAGTAAAAGCTCCTTCCCATTAATGGGACCATTCATTCATGTGCCCACTATTCCACAGGGGAGCTGGACATAAATTATGTATTTGACATCTAGTTATAGACGATTATATCTGACATAATGAAGTTATAATGGAAGGAGTTTGCACATTGTTTGGTTATTAAGTGCCCATTTCTTGTCCCTGCACCAGGTGCAATGGTGATAGGCCATACAAATCATCCAGAAGAAATGCCAAAATGGGCTCCCTTACTGATAAAGCACCACACATGTTTATTAATTTAACAGCTTGTCTTATGTCTCCCCCATCTGCTCATTTAAAACAGTTATTTGCCCTATAAATATTTCAGGAAGAGAAGTGTAGCCAAAAATTAGTCTGGCAGAAAAGGAAAAAAAAAAGTTTGAGAAAGGATCTGATGCTGTATGCAGCACTACACTCTTTTTTTCACATTGAACTGGTTCAACAGCTTTTTTTTCGAGCTGGTAATAGGACATTCACTTTAGATTAGTGATGCTTGAAGGTGCACCACCATAGCTGACTCTACTTTCCAGCTGTTGCCACTGTCAGGTGGGTGAAAACTTCCCCCACTGATGGCGAGTGGCAAAACTCAGTGCAGCGGAAAACAAAAGCCACTGTCAAAAGAATCTCCCGGGTGCCTGTCCATGTCCATTGCTATAAATGAAAATACAGTACTGGCTTTTGCATTTATGTATCAGCTTTTGCATATCATTATTAATCACAAAGAATTTGATATGGTACAATTTATATTTCCTTTTAACTCCTTTTTGGTACAGTATAATCTGTCAGTTTATGTATGCACTGTATAGCTTATATAAATAGTAGTTTGATAAATGTATTATATCTTAGGCCATAGCATATTATTAAAATAGAGACTATGTGATGTTAAAATGCTTTTATTCATGCAACCAACTTAACTAATGGTGTAAGATAATTAGGTGGTACCTCACATTTGTGGACTACCTTATGCTAACAGGGACAAAAACCAGAACACCACAAGAAGAATCTATTGACTCTTCAGGGAGTGTAAAAACAACAGGATGGAGCCACGAGAAGAAATAAAATATATTGATTTAATCTGAAGGATGACACGCAGACAAGTCAAAGGTTAAAACCAAGCAAAAGAATTCATGGAACACCTAAACTCACAGGAATATTTGAATACGTATGAACTCTTATGGATATGCATGTACCCCCTGTAATGCAACAATATCTAGAGAACACTGTTTTAAGCTAACGGTGTGGTTTTTTGCCCATCACCAAAAATACCCCAGCACTGGATATTTGTCCCTTTTTATCCCTTATTAAACTTTTAAAAAATCTCAAAGATTCAGCTCTGTTTCTCACATCCATTTTGAGCTTATCAGGTCATACGGTGGCTTCAAAGGGCCTACAAAAAGTAACATTTTCATGCATCTTTAAATCCCAGTTCAGGCTGATCTCCACAGCAAAACTCTTTTACAAGGCAGTAGCTAGCTGGTAAAATGAAGATTCTTAAAAAGTGCCCTTTAAAATTTTTTTTCAGATGACTAAGAAAAATGGAAAAGGTGTTAAATATCACTCAGACTATTCTTTCCCCCTTCCCCAAAATCCTTAAATATTTTCAAGTGTAAATACTTTGAACAGTTTCCACCAGCACACAGGAGTTAGCACTCTCTTTGAGAGACTTTGTTAGCTCCAGCTTTCTGCTAGAGCAAATGCTGGTATCTTTTAAATAAACAGCAATGCTCCAAGGTACCCCTGTGCAGTGAAAACACACATTCCAGAGAAATCAGAGCAACAGTTCAGCACCACAGTGAGAACCCAAACGGTGAGCAATTAACTCTTTCTGACTGTGGGGAGCTACAGGATGCAAGGTGGGACCTCACTGATGGCAACAAGCAAACAGGAGGACTACAGGCTGGCTGCAAGATTTCCAGGAGCTCTGGGTGCTTTGGCTGTGATACTTGTTAGCCCCATACATGATACCTAATGGTAAAATAATAAATATGGAGCATGGCTCATGTTCAAAGCAGCTGCCTGCCCTAGGAACATCAGTGTAGTCCACAAAGGCAGACATTACAGTACAGACTTGAGCCACAATGGGAGATTTTCTGAGAGCTCTGCATAAAACTGAGAAAAGCATTGAATCAAAGCTCATCCATCCCTCCATCGTTTTCAGGACCCAAACAAGCTCCATATCTGGCAGTAGATTCCTGCATACACATCTACCACCCTGCCCAAAACCCACCCCATTGCAATGTTGACCTGTTTAGAGGGATATGCAGCCTTGAATGAGGCTGCCTATCACAAGGGGAAAAAAAACCCAAAAAACCAAAAAAACAGAACTCAAATGAAAAGCAAACAGCAAAGGAACACAACAAACAAATCTCTGGAGACAGATTCCAGAACAGACTTTGAAACAAGGCAGCTGCAAATTCACAGTACACACAAGGCTTGCACTCATTGCAAAACCTTTCCACTGATGGTGCAGGTGTGGTGACAGTCACCTCCCTTCCACCCAATTAGTGCAACACCAGTTACCTGCATGCCTCTTACACACTGCTTTCCTAAAAGCCACATGGGAACAGGATAGTGCTGGCTTCCTGCAATGAGCACTCACACCCCATGCTGGAACAAGGGGGATGCTTTAGTGGGCTCAGGGCAGCCACAAAGGGGAAGCCCTGAGAGATGTCATCTTTGAAAAAAAGGCTGAGCAAAACCAAAGTACATGACCAAGAAAGAGCAGGACACAATACAGCATCCTAGAATTGCACAGGGAAAAGGGAATGAGAGTCCCAAGCACAGGAGACCCCAAATAGCATTCCCTGCATGATCCTTTCTTGGCAAAAAAGCATCAAATTAGCCTCTCCCCTGGACTCTTCCACCTGAATGATGTGAGGAAAATATTATTGCCTTAAAAACCTGGAAACATACAGCTAACTCAGAAGGAGCAGGAGGAGTAAAAGCAGGACCTCTGAGAGAAGCAGAGGGACACTCTAAAGGACTCCTGAGCTGAGAGAATGCCTTCCCGAGGGGGACTCCAGCAGAAAATGAAAAAGCATAGAAACAGAAGGTGCCTGGCCTGCACTGGCTCACAGCAGGGAGTGCTGGACAGTGCTGTGAGCTTTCTCTCACAGTGCTGGACCAGGGGAGGGAGAGGCAGGCAAGCTGGTGTCTCAGGGCCTGGTGAGCACAGGATATGTGACCCCAAGTGTCAGCTTGAATTAAGGCAAGGAGTGCCACTGGGCCTCGCTGCCCAGCACTCCCCTTTCTCTGGACCTGGGAAGGAGGACTGGGGCTCTGCAATAAGCCCAGCTGTCAGATCCTCCTACATCATCTGAAAAGCCATCGACCCTCTCGGGACCTTTGGGAGGGAAAAAATAAACAAGACCCAGAATGCATACTTACAAAATCCTACTCTATTTTTGGTTATAGGATTTCACTGTGTTTCTGCTGTTCAGGACAGGTTCCCCCTCCGAGACTGCAAATGCAAAAGGGCGAAAAAATGGCAGAAGGGATCCAGGTTTTGAAGAAAGAAAGCACAAAGCGGCATCTTCCGCTAAGATGGAGAAAAAACTGCAAACCCAGAAAAAACCTCTGGCTCCCTGATGTGCTATCTAAGGACTAGGGCCAGATTCTGTGTTTATGGAATATGAACCTGATAACTGAGATTTACAGGAAAACCTCCCACAGTGCCTTAACACGGTGCCATAACAACCTCCCTGGCTGGAGAAATCTGCACAGAAGGATAAGAACTTCCTGTGCCTCCTTTATTTGCTATTTATTTCTAGAACTGGGGACCAGTCCAGAGTTTTGCTTATCAGTGAGTGTTTAGGAAATATACTGACTTCAAGCATATCAACCTCCAAGATAACTACTCTCTGGACTTCAGCTTAGGAGGAAAGCTTTACAAAACATCAGCTCAAAAGGGCCGCTGAGTTTCTCAGGCTGCCTAGCTTTAAATGCCAGACATACATTTCAAGTTTAATATGATTCCACACATACGTTAAAATCTGCTTCTACACAGCTTTAGAAATCGTTTTAGGGCACATATTTGGAGTGTTTAATTCACTTCTTTAATGTGTTTTAGTACCTGGCAGAATTTGAGTATAAATGTTTAATTTAATTTATTGCTATATATGATAATTCTATAAAATCCCTTTCTAAGCCAGAGTATCAGTGTGACTCTCCTCTGTGATACTCCTTGCTATTGTCAGTAACCATTTTTAAACACAGGTTTAATCTTCAGTCTGTGATATCACAACCTAAGGTCTCAGCTATGCCTGGAATTATTCTGTACAAAGAAGGTGTAAACACTTGCATAAAAATCACGTAGTCACATCCAAATTGTTGGACTGAAAGGAGGTGTAAAAATGGTAGTTAACAGTGCTTCATACACTGAACTAATTTAACAACAGCCTCAAATTAAAAAGCGGGTGGGGACTAAGAAGTGTCTAGATGAAAAATGCTGATTCAAGGCTTCATTCCTATTCAGTGATGTACAGTGTCATTACTGGGTGGCTGCACAGAGCAGTGGCTCAGAGTAATTACCCTGTAATGCACAGTGACACTAATGTACTAGTAAACTACTGCAGTTTATACTCTATTCACCACCAGTGTCAGGACTCTGAAAGGCAGGTAAAAATCCCCTGCATGCATAAACAATGTGTGTAAATGTCACCAGTGATAAAATTTTTAAAAAGGAAAAGGAAGAGGCAGTTACAAATAAATCTGTCAGCTGAGAATTGCAATTGCATAGACCCACAGGAGCACTAAAGCTGTATCTTTTTTTGATAGTACAGGAAGGAAAGATGCTTCTCTTAAAGCATCCTACCCAGGTTCTATTTCCATTTATTACAATTAAAACTGTATGGTGGCTGTTTCTTTTTGCCACTCTGAGTGCAAAGTGTAAGGCAAGCATGGAGGGGAAATGCAAAGCATCAAAGGAGTAGCCGGAAGCATTAGTGGTTTATGCTGACTGCCATATTGCTGCTCTGGTTTCAGAGATCCAGCTACAGGAAATGTGGAGGAACACAAGCTTAAGGACAGGTGTTTTTGGCTCCTTTGTTTAAAACAGCTCTTGTGGATGAAGCTTGGAACATGACCCAAGCATGTCCTAAGGTGTCAGAAAAACCACACGAACAAAAAGGAATCATAAGCCTAATAAACTTAGGGGAAAAAAAAAATATTATTACAATACTCGAATGGATTTTGGATGCTGAGACTAGAAAATGAGGCAGCAGAGCTACACATCCCACATCCCAGGGCCAGAGGAAAGCCTTGCTCTTCCCTCAGGAGACAGTGCCAATTACTAAGTTTTTAACAGTCCCTAGTCACCAGCTAATAGATTGATGCCTCCAGAGCTGGCTTTCTCTCTGGCCCTCTCCTGTTAAGTCACACAAGAGTATTCAAGTCTTTTAACAGCACACAGCAGCAGTAATATCAGTCCTTCCACCACAAGCAGCTCCTTCTTCAAAATCTCTCAACCAGGGGGGTGGAGGCCCTGGTGAAAGCTGTCAGTGTAGCAGTTTATGTTGGATAAACTCTATTTTACCCTCTCTGCAAGCACTGCAACTGTTCTGCCTGACCCACTTTGCCCTGCTCCTGGTGGCACTGCCATTTATCTTGTGGAGGTACCTCTGCCCTCATGAACAGACGATCACTGAAGAGTTTTGTTAGTCTTTAGCTCTTTCAGCTTGGAGAAAGCAAGACACAGGTTCTCTGTCCTGCTGCTGTTCCAGCATCCTTCAATCTTCTATAGTCTGTTCAGATGCCAAGGCAAGGATTTACACTGACCTATTCTAAGTAAGCTCTGATTCATCACCTCAATGACAGACTAGAGCAAGAAGGTCCTGCAAGTCATAACTGTCTCTGCCTCACTAGAGTGCTCTGCTATAAAAGCAAAGTAGTAAATTTTACTACAGAACTGGGGGTTTTCAAAACATCTTAGAAGAAGCTAACGATCTCAAATGCACATATCAAATCCCAGGGTAGTTCACTTAAAGCTGAATGGAGGTTGTGGACTGCCAGGAGATTGTGCACAACCAGCCTAACTCATGGCAAGACCAGATTTGAAGAGAGAACTGTGAATCTGATCCTCACACCACCCAGCACGTGGTTCCACCTTGCATTTTTCAATTAAGAGCAGTTAGAGAAACATGTGCAGACACAAACACACCTCAACAGCATTACAGTGTTGTGGCAGAATGGTGACAATCACCACACAGGTCAATTTGGTACTCTTTCTACCACTGTAGCACCCTTTGAAGAGTGTGAAAAAGGGAAAAAAGCCTGAATCTAAGGTACAGAATATCTCCATGCTATTACACTTCAGCTGTCCTCTTCCTCCCCTTCTCCTCTTCCACAATATTCCCTGGGTTTGATGTTAATATCCAGCTGCAGAGTTGACCAAGAAATCCCTTCATTTTCCTGTATGATTTTTGCTTTGCTATCATCTATTCCAAGAAGAACAAGCTATTTACTTCGGTATTATATCTGAATATTGACCAGCCAAACCAAAAGGAGCAAAGGGAGGTGTAAGAAGTCTGCACCACCACACATGCTTGTTTTGGGGACAAGCTCATTTCCCCAGGCCTCAGGGGCAAACACTGGGGGCTCAGCACTAGGGAATGATCTTCCAAATGGGGCAGAGAAATCAAGGGCTTGCATTCATATTGCTTTATTTGCACCATTCAAGGCAGGTACCTGTCTTAGCAGGGCTATTCTGGATTTACCCTGTACATATTGGCTACTAGCATCGCTCCCAAGGGCAACCAACCCACCTAAAATTTGATTAATCCTCTGTAATGAACATATCTTCACCAAGTTTAGAAAAAAACCCCTCAAGTAACAGCAATGACGACTTCATCTAGGCTTGAACCACTGTAAAACCCATTCTGTACCCTTTACTCACCTGAAGGGCAGCTGAAATCTGCCCTTTTGCATTCTGCCAGCAGCATCCTGTGCCTTTGCACCACCATTAGGAAGGAAAGATGCAAGACAGAGGGCAGGACCTAAGGTGTACCTGTCCCTGCAGGAGTGAACTAGTGGGGAGAGCAAACCACCCTGTGAAGTGACGGGATGTTCAAAGCTACATAATGGGACACGGTCATCTCACGTACATCTCTCCTGCAGGAATTAATTTGCTCCCCAGAGTGTCCTTGGATGGAGGGTGACAGCTTGGCCATGGAGGCTCAGTGAACAAGTGAGTGGTATCCACCCATGCCTGTGGCTGGTTTGGAATGCAAGTGAATGGAGACTGTGCCACTGACTCACCCTTGGACGACGGTCTCTCCAGATCCGAATCCAGGTGGATCGGTGGGGCAATGTAGGAAACCTGCCCGTGGTGAGCCTGCCCTGTGGACAAATAAGTGGTTTAGTTCTGCTGTTTCCTGCAGAGATCTATAAGGGCTACAGTCAAATACACAGCATTTGGATTAAAAACAGGTTTGCAAGTATTTTGTTTGGTGTGTTTTTCCCAATGAACTTCCACTTTGTGGTGGCACCTGGTGACAAGCTGAAACCACTTCCATCTCTCACTTCCTCCTTGCAGACATGGGTACTGTGGTGAAATTTAGTTACACCTGCTTTATCACTACTACATATACTTTACACCATGTTCTCTCTCTCTATGTATATATATGTGCTATCTATGGAAGAGAACCCAATTTCACACAAGCCCATTCAATCTGTTAATCTCACTTTAGGAGGGAAACAAGCAATCCTATGTCACAGCCATTTTTGAAGGAAGCATGGTAGAAAGCACAATCCCACCTGTTTATCCCACCTGCAGGAGACACACAAAATATCATTTTTCAGAGCTCAGCATTGCTTTCACATGAGTCGAAGATTTTTTGGTTCCCAACACCATCATGCGGTTTCTCAGTTGCTAAAGACTCAATACTTCTCCAGCAATTTGAAGGTAACTATATCGAGAAACTTCTATTTATAATAAAAACATTTTTTTATAATTCATCTATTTACTGTACCAATTTACAGGGTTGTTAATCTCTTCCTCTAAACATGGAAAGTTAATGACACATAGATTATGATAACAGTTAGTTATCCTTCCCATTTCAAGTAATATTCGTTCTGCAATAAAAGCAGTTGATTCCTCTTAAGAGACACATTCCAAATAATTAATACAGCTCCCTGTTGACACTTGCTGTTGTTGCTCCAAGCAATTTCCAAGCTAGCGTCACAGGCAGAGGAGCAGCAGTACAGTCTTCAGGCTTCTTTGTAATGACATCCAGGAATACCACAAGCACAGTATGCTGGTGCACATAATATGTTGAAAACATCTCTTCAGGGAGATAAAATATTAATGAGAAAGGGGAGAGGGAAAAAAAAAAGTGTGTCTGAATGTGCAGGTTATATTTACTGCTTTACACTGAGGATGACTCAGATAATTTGCATTATTAGCCATTACAACAACTGGACGTAATTCAGGTTTAAAATCTACCGACACATCATAAATTCTGTATTTGCTTTTAAGTGCTTTAACATGGGAAATTTGCTTGAGGCGAACCCATGGCAAACAACAAGTCACTCTGCTTTCCTCTTCTCGTTTACATGTTAAAAACCCAT
Source organism: Peucedramus taeniatus (assembly GCA_013400575.1). Lineage (NCBI taxonomy): Eukaryota > Metazoa > Chordata > Aves > Passeriformes > Fringillidae > Peucedramus > Peucedramus taeniatus. The sequence continues at coordinate 309,397 of WBNO01020617.1, forward strand.
TTGATGCCATTAGTAAGCAAAAGTCATCACTTAATAGCTGCTCGGTTCTGCAGCAGAAACAAGCAGCCAGTCTTCTCTCACTCCGAGCTGCTCAATGTGCAGGATGATCAGTGCCCTTATAACCACAGAACACTCTCCTCATTTGCTGCATCAAAGATAGCACTGAAATGTAAAACAGCTGAGCTTGGCAGGAAACTCTGGAAATCACCTAGCCCAGCTCAAGGGCAGCAAGAGCCCATAGCAAGTGTCCAATCTGATTTCCAATATCTCTAAGGATGGAGACTCCACAATCTCTCTGGGCAATCTGTACCAGTGCTTTGCCACTCTTGTAGGAAAAGAAGAAATAGAAAAGCTTTTCCACTATCTGCCTCTAAGAAGAGCCTAGCTCCATTTTCTTAATTCCTTGTCATCATGTACCTATACACATCAGTAAGATCCCTTGGATGATCTGGTCCAGACTGGATACTCACAGCTTTTCAGCCCATCCCCACAAAGAGATGCTTCAATCCCTTTATCATCATTATGGTCCTTTGCTGGACTTGTTCTGGGCACACTACTGACACATGTTTTTTTTTTTGTTATGGTTTTGTTGGTTTTTTTTTTTTTGGCGTTTGTTTGTTTTGGGTTTTTTTGTTGTTGTTTTGTTNTTTTGTTTTGTTTTGTTTTTTTTGGTTGGTTGGGTTTTTATTAATCACCTGGTCTTCCTGGGAGCAAACAAACAAACAAACAAACAAAAAACCAAACAAAAATAAAAGAATGATTCTGGAGGCTTAAAAGGCTAGGCTGCAGTAAAGCTACATCCACATTACATGAAAGACTAAAAAACATCTGTGAGTTTGTTTAAATGTTCATTACAATTGAGTAATAACTATGGAAGCTTATTATTGTTTATTAAGGCTTTTACTTTATATGGAGGAAGCAGTAGCATCAAATGCTCTCTAGTGATAAATGAAACAAGTTGCAGAAAGCTTTTATCTATTTGCTGCTGATGCAAAACAGTACTTCCAATAAAAAAAAAAATCAGACTTCTGTTACTACTACTACTACTACTACTATGTAGTACAAAAAAAAACCTCCCAAACTTCTGTTGGACTGTGCACTTCTCTCAATGCTAATAAATCAAACTTTGGGTTTTAATACTCCTTCTCCAAAAAAAGCAATGCAAACAATTGTTGTGATTAATTTTCTGGGCATGAATGCCAGCTCACTTGTTCTTCAGACTCATCAGAGTGTTCAAACTGGAGAAACAGAGGGTCTCCACTGTCACCCTATGAATCTTTTTAAGCAACAGAATCACATTTTTGCTTTGGTTTTACCATTACTGCCGGTGGCCAGTGACCTTTGAGACAGCTGAGGGAAGGGAGGCAAGGGGAGGTGTCTGAAGCAAGACCTGGCAATGGGGCTGGTACACAAGCATGTGGTCTTCTTGGCTTTAATGGAATTAAAAGTGCTGCCACTCACTCAGTTAAAAACCAAAATTTTACTCAATGGACCAATGAAAGGTTTTGTGACTGATATCACTGGTACAGCTCGAGTTGGTCTCAAAGACTGACAGAACAAGCTTTCCCAAGTGAGGCCGACTCCCAGTCCCTGTGGAGTGAGTTTTGCAGTTTCAGATGCTTACTGCAAGCCCCAGCCCTAGGAATGAGGGACTCCATCTCTTTAGTTCCAGCTGCTGTAGAAAAGCACTTTAAGAAATGGATGTGAGAGCCCTAAAAAAAAATAAAAGGCAGAAACACTCCAGGCCTGTCTCTCCAGTCCTTCAGCTGTTTTCTCTGCACATTGAGTCTGAGCTGACAGTGGTGCAGGAAAAAGAAAGAAGACTTCTGACAAAATACCAAAGGTCAAGATGTCTCTGTTGCTGATGGGAAGTTGAGCATGCCTCGTATCGGAACAGCTTGCATGGCCTTCTCCCAGTCCCACCCTGCCTATAACCATCTGCTCCTTCTGCAGCCACCTCCCAGGTAAAAAAGTAAACAGCAATCAAATGTAATCATCAAAGTAATGTTTGATGAAGTTGCCAATTTTGTACCTACCAGCTCAGGTTGTGTTCTATTTCCTTTATCCCTCTTGCCTAGAGAAGCCTGTGCCCATGGCTCCCAGTGAGGGCACAGCTGTGGATCACCCCCGACCTGCTTTTCTCGAACCACAACACAGGGATGCAGGTCTGGCCAGCACTGCCTAAAATCAACACCATCTCAGGTGAGACAGGACAAACAGCAGGTGTGGCACAGGTAGTCACAAACCAGCAGTCTTCATAGCAGCCAGGCCACCTGCATGTACTATGACAATGTGAAAAAAACCCCCATGTTTGGTAGAGACAATTTTGGGAGCAACAATATGGATATGACCTTGAAAGTATTTTTGGTGACGTGCCTTCCTCAGGTAGAGGAAATGAGAAAGATGTTTGTGAATTAGAAAAAGTGCTTGACTGGCCATTATATTCAGGTCTGACATATGAGAGATACACGGTATATTAAAAAGCCAGTAACTTAGAAGAACAAAGATAATATTTTGTGAAGACTGAAGGAAACATAATAGCTTGGCCTAAGGGATTTTTTTTACTGTTTTTTTTTTTTTTAAAGGGATCTGGATGCTCATAGACAGAAAATAAACATCCACACATCTTCAAAAATCTGCCCCTAAGTAATTTAGTCATCTACAGATGCAGTGATAAAGAGCTACAGAAAAAAATCTGCAAATGCATGGGCTAACCAAGAAAAGCAACAAAGAAGTCTCATGTGTATATCCCTTAAAAGCACTTCTTCCTGATCCTTTTTGGAAGCATATCCACTGTTTGTAGAACCTGAGAGGGAAGACCTTCCTCCTGATTCTGGGACAAACTTCCAGGGCTGGAGACATTTGATTTTTCTAGAGTACAATGCATACTGTCATGTGTGCACTTGGGAAACCTGTCTGCCTGGCCCCTGCTCATTTTCTACCTGAGATTTTCCAGTGCACTATAAAAGAGAAAACCTGAGTAGAAAACATAAAACTGAAAGATTCAAACCCCCAAAAGCAAAGGAAAAAAAAAAAACACCAAGACTTACCAGGTTAAAAATAAGGCTTTTTAAAACATTTGATGACTTGTCTCCTAAAGCCCTGGTGATGCCATGAAGACAACCACAGTCACCTGAATGAATGGCTCTCCCCGTTCCCTGCTGCTCCTTTGCTCAGTGCCCATGGTGGGTATGGACAGTCATGCACCTGAACTGCAGTTCTGCCCCACACCTGACTCAGATCCAGCAGCAGCAGCAGTGAGAAGCCAGGAGATATATTTTTTTAAACAAACATGCTTCAGACTCTTCGTTCTCAAGGGAAGAGAGTTCCTTTTCTTTGCTGTCCAGAGGCAACCACTGCAACACATTTTTTTGCTGTCATGTCAGATTACTCAGATTTCCACCCATTTTCCAGCCTATTTTAGCATTCTTTTGTCTTCCACAGGTTCACCAGTTCCCAAGATCCTTTTTAGACAACCTAGTCAGCATTTCATGCAGAGGATTTAATTTAATTTCGTGCTGGTATCTCTAATGACCCGTGTTCCCAGGTACTGCCTCTCCTACACCCCCTCTTGTCTGCATCTCTGAGTGCAGGCACCTCCATAGATTTAATCCCTCATCTGCAGTCCATTTGCTTGGATCATTAATTAATTAATACCCATGAAACCACACATCCATTCCTGAGCCTTTGATTTCAGTTCTTCACATATTTTTCCTTTTTTTAAAAAATAACAATAGGATGGACACATACTAGGTATGCAAAATATATATGCTGAGAAAAATCATGGAAAACATAATGACAGTCTCTAATTTCTCTGCAGATAAAATATTCTTTACATACTGTGGCTTTTTTTTTCCCATGTAACTGAAAATAATAATTTTTAAAAGCAGTCTAGTTTGTCTGTGATGATATGATCTATAAAATACAACATTACTTTTTGGGCACATTTATGTAGTTCTGTAAATGTTAACATGATTTTTTTAAAAATCCAATTTATTATCTAGCAAAAGACTACATGCACTTTGTTGGAGTGCAGCTTCTAGGATCATCACTCTCATCCTCTTTCATTTTCAAAACTAGTTAATTTTTTTCTTGTCCTTTCTTCTCCTCTCTTTTTGAATCCCATAATATGTAGGCATATATAAAAAAACATATGAAAAGAGAAATTTAAAAGCTGGTGGGCTTGTTAACAAACTCTTTTGACGTGCCATTAAACAAATTTAATTCAGACCTATTACTCTGCATATATTCAGACTTCTCCTGGCAGCCTTTTTTGTCTGCCAGTCATTTACGAAACACCATTCCCTCACTGCCCACCCTTTTCCATTTTGCATTAAAAGCTTTCTTCTTAAATAAAGCTTTTATAAAGCCATTCTCTTCCTCAGACATGTCAGAGTTAGCACAGATTCTGTCCACTGCTTCATTTATTCATGGCCTTTTATGGAGTCTCTTTCATCTGTACATCTCTCTTTCATCTCCCAATGCCCTTTTAACTCCTTAGGGTAGCAGCAACTCACGCTCTCCCTCTTCTTCCCTCGCTCCCACGGTCATTTCCCTGTGCTTCCCTCGAAGCCGTGGATGCTTCTGAGTACAAGAAAACCCTCTTTTCCAAGAGGAACTCTCTGACTACATTATCTCTGCTCCCTTGCCATTTTGCCGCTTGTATTTCATACCAGGAACTATTGCAAGCTTAGCGGCGCTGCAGCAGGACAGAGTAGGGTACCTGCAGTGTGGCTCCCATGAGGGACAGCTGGCTCCTGGTCACGTCTGCCTGCTGAAAACAGAGGGTACCAACACCAGCAGCCTCAATGGGCTATGACCAAGTTTCCCAGTACGAAAGCAAACTCCAGGCTCAGTCAAGGCAGCTGGGAAATGCAAAGAAGACCTTGGATGCGAGGAAGAAAGGTCAGTGAAAAAGGCAGGGAAAGGGGTAAACTAGGGAGATGTTTGGCTAAGTCCCTGTCACACATGCATCTCATGTTTTAGAGTAAATGCAAATCCAAAAGCAGCATCTGGCAGCATGCCTGCATGAGCAGAGGCTGGCCTAGACTTTTCTGAGGTAGTCCTAATCTTGTTTTTAATTTGTCACAACAAACAGCTCTAACCATGAGAGGAAGGACACCAAAATGACCCATTTTGATGACCAAGCTGTCCCTCATGTGACAGCCATTACCTGAGAGCACCAAGGCTAGGTCTGAGCTACAGGAGAAAAGAAGGACAAAAATAAAGCCAAAGGAATGGGTTAAAAACTGAGTATTACAGCAGGTAAAACAACTGGAAGCTTTTCACTAGTGGCAGATGTGTATTTTCCAAGGAGTATTTAGGATTCAGAAACTCGTGTTCCAGCTGAAGTTAGAGGTGAATGAGCTTCTTAAGGTCACACAAAGATTCTTTGTTTTGATTTGTGATCATCGTAATTTGTGTTTTTGGATGGACCTCATCCTTATGCTAAACATTTGATTTAGCAGCACCTTGGCTTTGGTGATGCTCTGCATCCTGCACTGCACATCCCAAAATCTACACTGTGGTATGAGAGCCTGGTATAAAGGCTGGGAAGGAAGAAGAACTAAAAAACCTGGGAAATACTTCATGCCATGATAACTAAACTGTGTTAAAGATCTCCTGTCTTCCCTGCCCCCCTGCCATATGGGAGCACGTACAGGAAGGCTGCACCCAGGCCTGCCTTTCCCCAGTGGCCAAAGCAGGGACCTGACCTCCAGAGCTGCAGAGTTTTTGAGCTCCACACAGTCTCCCCCCACAGGTTTGCCCAGCAGGGTAAAGAAACATGACATGTTGAATTTTTCCTCCCTTCCCAGATGCGCTCGCTGTGCTATGAAATATGATTTATCAGTCACCTGTATTGAAAAACATGGGAGAGGAGGAGAAGGATTTTGGTGCAGAGGAAACAGAGGAATTTCGAGCAATGCAGTCCCCACAGCCCTGGAGCAGATGACAAATATTGAACACAAACCACCCAGAGCGGGTTTAGCAATGGCAAATACAGCAAAACCCAGCGAGATTTTTTTAGCCACCTCTCAGAGATTGAATCTGATATGAAGAGTCTGTGCCTGCTGTCCTTACCCTGTTCTTGTCCCAAAAGTCAAACAGGATGTTTCCAACCTTCTCAGTGGGTCAAGCCCAACCTGTTCTGCCTCAGGTGTGCCTGTAAATACTTGGGATGGAGAAGTTTAGGGAAGACCCAGCCAAAGCCATCCAGTCTATCTCCTGCAGAGGCAAAATCATTCCTTATACTGCTTTGAAAGGTACCTCTTTGTGGCCGCCCACTTCACACTATTAGATGCTGAGCAGCAGATCTCATAATCAGAAGATTTTGCTTTAGTTTTCCCTTTCTTTGGGGGTGTTATAGGTAATAAATGATAAAGCAGAATTAATAATCAAAAATAGGTTTTTATTTTGCGACCAAGATACGGTCTCTGATAGCCACAATCAAAGGGGCGGCGTCGAGCCCGGGGTCGGCGCTGGGTGAACGCTGATCCGACCTCTACGGCATCAGATCCCCTCTGTTCACAAATGCTGCCTCTGCTGGGTTGGTTTTATACAGGTTTTTTGCCTGGGGCTGAGGGTCTCCTATTCTTTTTGTCACTTCACATATTCATGCAGTCTCCTTTTCTCTGTGCTGGGCTGGGCAAAGCCGTGCCTGACAACTCTGGCTATCTCGATTGTAGATACTTATCGAGTAATCATCGCCAGGGTGTTTCCTGAACTGTCCAGGAAAGGGCCCATCTCTGCTGGAGCTACGTCTTTTAGTTTGCTAATTAGGTTTTTCTCCCCACTGCCATCTGTGGTTTCCTAATTTTGTGAAGCAATCTTTTCCCTGGCTGCTGCTTGTGAGTTAAGACTTTTAAGGATTTTTTTATACAGGCACAACTTATTTCACATATATTTCACATAAGCACGAATTATTCCATAACATATATTACAGGGGGAAGGAATATTGCTGACTCTTTCTTTTTTCCCCCATCTCCTTTAGCTGGGCGCAGCTCTTAACCAAGGCCGCAGCCTCATGTTAGAGCTGAACCATTTCACAGCACTTTCCTCTCCCCTGTGACATGGCCAGGCATTTCCATCTCCTCTCTTGAAGCAGATCTGGCAATTAAGGCAAGCACAGAGCGAGGTAGATCTGATCTGATGGAAAATGCCCCACTGAAAACAATAATTACTAGTTTTCCACTGGCTCAATGAGCAGAACCAATTCAGGCTGCTGTGGCAGCAGTGCCAGATCTGAAGCAAAGGAAAGGGCAAGAATAAAAGAGCCAGGGTGGGACTGGGACAACTATCAGTTTAAACATAACATAAAGCCACACCTGGGAACAGTAGTGGCATTGTATGTGGATAATCCCTCCACTCCCACACCAGACTCTCTCCTTGCCCCAGGGAGACTCCCACCAATTGCAACCTTCCTTCACTGCCTTTCAGACAGCTTTAAATTCACCTGCCAGCATAATTTAAGAGCAACTCCAGGTCCAGGGGTTTAATGAAAGCCAAATGCGTTACAGCACACAACTCCTCACAGACAGAGCTTGGGACACAGCCCTGTCATTCTCTTATTTATGCCACTCTTGTTCATGCAGAAAGGGGAGCAGTGGGGGAGAAGAAGAAATCAGGCAATAGCTCTTGCCATGCTGAGCTTAAATTTCAGTGGCAAAGCATCCAGGGGGTTTGTCAGAGAAATCAGCTGATATGCTGGATTATGAGGTAGGAGACACGTCCAGAGCAGACAGGTAGATCTGTGAGTCACCAGCCTGGAGACGGTAATTGAAGTGTCTCGTGGTTTCAGATACTGTGTGATGCGGTCCAAGAATTTGTCACTCTCTCCTGCCTCCATTTTAGATAGCCTACAGCAGATGTCCCCTCCAATTTTGTCTTTATTTTCCAACCTTTATATCTCTGCATGTGTAGCACGACTTCCATTCCCACATTGTACCTCCCTGGTGCTGCCTGTACTTCTGCTGTGAGCCCCCACTCCATCACAATCCTGATTCCCTGCCTCTCAACCTGCATCCTCCTGTCCAGCTTCATCAGCTCCATCTTCCATTGCTATGTGGCCAATACACCATGCAAACCTTAAATCTTATCTCCCATGGATTTCTGTGACTATTCCTGACTGCAACTGCAGCCCAGAAAGGGCTGTCAGACAATAAAGCACAAAAGCATCTTCTTCATTACAGGTATTTTTAATCAACTGCTCTCATTAAGGAAGTGCAAAGATGAGTAGTCTGCTTTCCCTGTGGGTCAGTGCACCCTAACTGCATTAATCACTTCCTTTGATCTGCATCGGGAGCCCTGAGACAGGCAGTGCTGCCTGCCTGGCTCTGCATTCCTGCCTGCTGCCAAGCCTCAGCAGTGGTGCAGTGGGACACTGCAAGAGGGGACAGACTCCATCTCAAAGTGAGTGATCAAGCAGTAACGAGATTAACACGACATGATTTGATGAAGAAATGAAACAAGAGTGGCTATTTTCTCCATGACCTAAAAGAACAGAAATCTAAGCCATCTTGTCTTTCCTTCTTTTTTTTTTCTTTTCTTCTTTCTTATCTTTCAAGATAATATAAGGTATTTCTCAGCATGAAGGACACGCCTGCCTGTAGAGAGATTTTGACAACTCCCCTCTGAGTGCTAAAATGCTGTCAGCTGAAAAACTGAGCTGTTTGGGCAAATTGATCCAACTCTGACAGACTTCCTCTCTGTTTTCATGTTTTCTCTCTCAATCAAAAGCCTCCTAAAGAATCCATGTTTTCAGTTCAATGTCAGGGAAGGGGGGAGAAGAGGGGAGATTGTCTGCTTTTGCTGCACTGTTCATCATTAACCTAGCTGGATGGAGAAACCTGTGAGAGGAAGAGGAAGGTCTCAGAAGTCTCCTGCATCTCCCCACTGCACACAAATACAGGCTTTGTACACAACAGTTTCCCAATCCACTGCATATGGACTGTCTGACTGCCACTGAGGGCAGAGTCAATACAGTTTGGGTGCAGACACAAGCAGCACAGGAAGCTGAGCTTATAGGCCTGAGTTTATCTCCAATGCCAATAACAGGCAAACTGCTGGATCAGCTATCCAAAGAAAGCCTCACTGGATTTTTTTTTTTTAATAATCATTAGGAATCATTTTCCCCTTCCTCAGCCCAAAGAAAATTAAATCAATGCATTTCTAAACCTTGTCCCTAGTTGGGAATATATCTGTAACCTTTCTGCATCAGTGACAATTCTGAATACAATTTTTGATGGCCAAATCCTGGGAGCACTCTTATCACTTTATAGCAAAGATTAAGCATGCTCCTGTCAGAGTCAGTAAAAGAGCTTCTCTTTCTATCACCTCTGTTGGGAACTCCAGAAATCTCCCATCCTCTAAAGGGAAGCAATGCCAAGCAGCCCAAAAGTGCTTTGCAAAGACAATTTGGTGCTTTGTTGTTTTTGCACTCTTTTCACCTTTGCATGTAACACAGTTTTATAACTTGGTGACTGCTGTTGTGCTTATAGGGTCTTTCTCCAGTTTTTTAAGCTAAATATCAAAACATTGTGATGTTTATTTTTCCTCTTTACCCACCTGAGGAAATCCATGCTCAATGTGGCCAATTTTATTTTTTTTTAAGACCTGTGAAGCAGAATTGCTGGTTTATAGATTCAAAGAGATCTGAAGCCTGTAGCTTATGAATTTTACTTCTGGTGAAGTCAACTATGGATTTTATAAACTTCATTGTGTCCCTTTTCATTGCTTCACAAAGTCAGGAATGACATAGAAGATTTTACTGTCTGTTCCCTTCATGCTGTCATTCTACACTCGTTTATTTCCTCATGGCCAGGGAACGAGAAGTTTGCAATGGGTCAGAAACTGCACCAGCTCACAGACTTCTGAATAACTGTGCACAGAACACAGGTTCATACAGCCAACACCTACAGACCAGATGTTTCATACAAGGTCAAATATAATTTTTTAGCATCAGATATTCTGTATTTGGTACCTACATTCCTTAAGGCCCTTCAAGCATATCTCGGGATTATTCTTATCTTAGTTCCCACGATGTTACTGTAGGCCTTTGGATGACAGTTTTGATTATAAGTTTGCACACTGCCTAGAACAATAAGCTCCTCATTGGTACTCCTTGAGTAATACAAATTCATTCTCGCCTGAACCTCCTTCGCCCTGTATGAATCATGCTGGAAGTCTGCCCCCTGCAAGGGCAGCACACAGGTCTGCTGGGGCACTGCTCTGTCTGCCAGCACTGGGGCAAGGGTCCCAAGGCACTGCCAAATTTCCTGATCCCAAGGATCTAACTGCATGCAAGCAGGGGAAGAGGCTGTTACACTACATCACTTCTGATGTGCCTGTCAGACCCCCCTCCAAAAGACTACAGGAAACATACAGCATGACTGAAAACGAGAGCACAGAGTCTGAAAAGAGAAAACATACACCTAAAAGGTTGTATGTTTCAGCCCAGTTGAAAATTCTTTCAGCTTGTTCTGCTTCAGGCTCCTGTTTTTTGCAGTAAAATACGCTGCTATAAACTTAATAGACAGCTTTAGCTTAGAGTATTTTCCTTTACAACAGACAACATTCAAATTGTCCTTAGCCATAAATTCCATCACCTCTGAAACACAATCACCCAGTATCTCAATGCAAGAAAAATATTTTCTTCCCTTTAGACTGCAACCCTTTAGTTGCTTTAATGAATGTACAGATTTACATATTCATATATACTAGCCCTGACCACCACTTCAAGCTAAACCCTCTAACAGGCTAACCCTTAACTTTGCATTTAGGTTTCTTAAATAATCTCTCGACTGAAGAACTGACAAATCCAAGCTTCAATTATCTGGACAACCTGGCCTCTTATCAGGGACATGAAGCTCTTTCTTCACCCTCTTGTGACCTAAGCAAGAAAGGACGAAGACCCGTATTTCTGACCCATATTTCATAGGTATCTGACCTATGTGGGATTCTAACTTCTACAGAATTAGCTTCACACTGAGCCCAGTAATGACCACCTCATTGTTTAGGAGCCCAGGATGGATACACGTTTGTTTTTTTTTTTGGTTTTTTTTTTTTTTTTTTTTGTTTTTTTTTTTTTACCTGGATCAGAGAAAGGACAGAGCAACCCTGTTCAATCCTTATTTTGTACCATTATATCTAACAGCACTCAGTGGCTTTGGGGACACTCAGAGGGAAGTGTGATTTTTGGGTTGGCCCCTTGGGGTTGAATGCAGTCCCAGTAGTATCAGCCATTCCAGCTCTGATTGACATTGATAGTTTCAAGTAACATTGGTCGAATGGCTCAGTGACCGCTACAGCAAGAATTGTGTGTACACAAGCATCTGATAAAAGAATATTTTGCTTTCAGTAACTTGCATTACAAACTAGCCCACTTGCTGCAGAGGGATTCTTATGCAGCATAATCTGCTTAAAGGAAAAGAAATAGAAGAAATAAAGCCAGAAAATTTCCAGTGTGGAAGTACTTGTGACCCCACCATGACGGTGACACCTTCAGAACAGTACAAATTCAGCTTTCTAAATCTAGCTACAAGTCCTCAAGCAAGCTAGCTGAATACTGGGCAAGCCTCAGCCAAAAGTTCACCTCCCTTCCACAGCCCCTGTGGATGGAGGGGAGCGCCATAGAGGAAGGTGGCTGTGCTGCTCCCTATGCCAGTCTGCCCTTCCAAAGTGTCTTAAAGCTCCTTGGCACAGGTGACTTCTTTGTGCAGGAGTTCAAGCTTTCATTGTGCTTTCCCTCCAGGGATATCCTAATTAGAGATGGAGTTTCCTTCTCAAGTTACTGGATTTGAGGAATCATGCTGTTGTTATTTCCAGGCAAATTAAACAGGAGCAAAGATGGAGAGATGGGAGGAATAGAGGCGGGAAAAAGGTCCTGAGGGGTGGGGGGAAGAAAGGGAGCCATACCCTCATGCATCCACAAAAAGGACAAGAACACCTTCACAGCAGGTTGAAGACCTTGGCATCCAATTCTGTATCCCGATGGCCAGGGAGCAAGTCCTCTGAAAGCTTTTCCTTTGGAAGATGCCAGACAAAAATCTCCAATTACTTCATAAAGATGAGAAGCCAGATTGAAAGCTGCCTGTTATTTGACACAAAGGTGGCTTTCTGCTCAGGATAAGCAGAGGTTTAGAAAACACAAAGATTTTCATTAACGTGTGGGAACAAAAGAAGAAAGAAAAAGTGGAGGGCAACAAAGTATCTGTGCTGTGGATTGAGGGCAAATACCGACACTTTCTGCTTCATAAGATGGATGAGCAGGGCTGCAGGTTGTCCCCAGGTACCCAGTCAAGCTGATTACAAAGGTTACAAATGACTGGAACAAGCTTAGAGCACCCAGGACAGCTAAGAAAAAAAACACCTGTGAAAAAGCCTCATTTTTCAGATGTTTGGAATGACATTCCTCAAAAGTCAGTGCTGGGAAGACATTTCACGTTCAATCTCAGGCATGTACAAGTCAGAAGCAGCACCCCTAAATTCTGTGATTACATCCTAGGACTTTTAAACCAAAGGAAAATAAAACCCACAAGAAATAATTAATATTTAGGCTTTGCTGCGCCTCAAAGTCTTCAGGACCTATACTTTAAAGCCCCTCTTTCCACTTAAAAATGCAAGATGACTTTTATACTTTTCAATGGAACTGAAAATCCTGTGGTCACAGAGACTCTGGATAAACCATACCTGAGCTCAACAATGCAGTCACTAGCACTGACAGCCCTGAAGTTATACTTCAGAAGGCAAATTGTAGAGCTGTCTTTGTGAAAATTGGTGTATTCTGGAGGGCATTTAGAAAATGAAAGCAGAACACAGTCCCAGAAGCCCAAACTCCTGGTGGTGAGCTGGTAACAAAGTCAGGATTTGGCACTGGAGCAGATGAGTGCTCTGTCCTACCAGCTGTGCTGGGCTAACCTCTCAAGGAGGTTAGTGATGAGTTTGGCAGGGGAACATCACAGCACAGGCACAGCACCTGGGCAGCTGCAGTGTGCTCGGATTCACGGCACCCTGAACCAGAGCCAGACGTTTTAGCTGCTCCTGGTGTGCACAGGACACACACACAGAGCTGCTGAGACAGCTTGAGGTGTTCAGCAGGAGAAATCATATTTGAAACAGCAAGTCAGGTTTTGATTAAACTGGCAATTAAGCAAGCAAGGAGCAGCATGCCCTGCGGCTGCAGAGATGACAAGACAAAAGACCAATTCCTTTGGTGGTGCAAATGGCTGCAACTTTGCTGCCTTCAGCAGGGCTGCACTTTTCCATGGGAGCTGTGGAGCCAGCCCTCTCCAGCCTCAGACAGGACTGGGATATAAATAGTAGTGAGCTGCATTCAGCTGGGATGAAGCCATGGTGCAGGGAGGCAAAATCTGACACTTTACAGGGATTTGCAGCACAGCAATGGGCCAGCAGCAGCACCCATCTTCTATGTTGGCTTCCTCTCTCAAGCTGTTGGTGGACTCTTACTAGGGGCAGCTGGGCAAAAAGGTAGCCAAGCAGATATCTGGTGCTACCCTCTGCCCACCAGAAGCTGGCAAGGGTCTTCAAGCCTGTTTATAAAGATTAGCCCATTTGTGATCAGAAGCTTTTCTGAACTAATATAATACTTTTCAGTGAACTCATGCATCTTACATTCTCAATAGGCACAGGACAAAGGAGAACTTAGCAATTCTGTTATAATCTCCCCAAGTCAATAATCATCTACCAAAATTTCACTGAATAGGAGGTCTTCAAGATGAAGAACTTAGGGTCATTTTAGGTCAGCAGTCCTGCTGCTCAAATTTTAGCTAAGAAAATTGTCAGAGACAAATTAATGCACTGGAAACATCAGAACTGATCAGTATGTTTAACCAAAGGATAAGCTGCTGACAGTGATTGTGTAGACAAACCTTGATCTCAGCAAAACCTTTGTGCTCTGGTCCGCATCTAGTTTCAGACTAAAGGTCCAGAATTCAATCTAAAATGCTATGAATGTAGCAATAACATGCACAGAGAAAAGCAGGTGATAACCTTACTGTGGGGTGCAATGAAATGAGAAAATATCATGACTGTCTGAAGATGACTTAGATGACTGGGTAACAGCAAGCATCCAAGCACTCAGGTGAGACTGCAGTTGGAGGAGGAGGACCCCACAATATGAAGTGGAAAAGCAAGCTCTTAGTACAGCAGAAAATTCAGAAAGAAATTCAGCCCAGCTCAAGAAGATGCAGGGCCTGGATCCATTCCTGTCTCTTACTCAGAGAGATACCCTAAAAAGGCACCAAGGGTGTTTTTTGACTGAAGTCCTCTGTGCTTACCTCTCACAGAAAAGGCCATACTGACAGTTAACTCCACTGGCCACCTCTCTGCGGTCCCTCTGCCCCTGGCAGGTGACATTTTCCTGTGTGTTTCAGCTCCCTTCACTGGTTTCTTCTCAGCACGATGCATCCAACCATCAGAAAACCTGGCACATGATGCACTCCCTGCTAAATGCCAACCCCTCCATTCCAGCCAGGAGCTGAATCTCAGGCCATGCATCTAGCACACAGATGAAACACAGAGCTTCATCCCAGCAGATAAATAAACACTGAGCAATCCTAGTTAACTCTGGATATCAAATGCAGCCAGGGTGAAGCACAGAGATCTGCTCCCTATGCACAGCTAAGGCACTGATTTTTATATAGACAAATATATCACCACTGGGCACTGTTACAAAATGTAACCTAACATGAGATTTATGAAGATAAAGACTCCCTCCCAGAATTTCAAATAAGTAAATCACCCAGTAATTTGCTTGGCACGCTTGCACCTTTTTCTCCCAAGGCAAAATGCAGGATGTGTGATTCATCTTATTACCCAGTGGTCAGCAAACCTAAGACTCCTTGGGCAGTTCAGCAAGCACTGCCCAGTCTTTCCAAAATTTCCCACTTGCAGATGAAAGTTATGAGCTATGAGAATGAAACGGACATGATATAGCTCAAGGGATAGCTAGAAAATCAGGGAATATTCCTTGTTACATCCCCTCTAGGTAGATAATCTACAGTTTCCCTGCTGTGCCTAAAAATGCAATGAGTCAAGGACACAAGCCTCATATCAACAGCACATTCTTCTGGAAGGGCTGAAGGGCCATAATGTCAGTCCATACCAGAAAAAGAACAGGTCAGAAAAACCTGCTCACCAAAGGAAATTATCATGTGCAAGGATCTATTTTTATTATGACCTGGAAGAAAAGACTGAAATTTATAAAGGATTGTGACTTTCACACAATATTGACTCAAGAGACATTAAACCTTTCATTTCCATAGAACTGTTCTCCCCACTCCCCCCCCGCCCCGGGTAATACTAAAAAGTTCTCTGTTTAAATGTACAGTTTTCTACATCTAATCCCCAGGGTGATATAAAAAAAACTTCAACTTTGATAGAGAAGGAGGAGGTTGACAGCAGCAATGCCCCAACTATTGCAACCTGGCCAACTCCTCTCCAGCCTGTGAAAATCTGTCTCTGAATTTCCATCAGGCTGATGCTCTTTCCTCTTCAAAGCCATGTCTGTACTTGGAAACATCAGAGGCTGCAAACTACTGCCTAACAAATCTAGACAGTCTAACCCTATCAGCGTTAGAACTGAGTCTTTGCTTCACTAAAAACTATGGGAATTTTTGCCTAATTCTGGAATCTCTCAATTTCCTCACAATCTTGCTGCCCCCCTCTTTGGTCTGGTCTAGGCCTTTTTCCTCTCCTGCTAAGCTTGGTATTGGCCAGCTGATGCTGTCTGACAGAGCCAAGTACCTGCACTGCTCTGCCAAAGCCCAGGCAGTCTTGCCTAGAAGAGAGGATCCTATCAGACAGAAAATAGATAAAGGGATAGAAATATATCAATTCCCTATATTGCATTTGGAGTGATGTGCAAAATCAAATTAATTAGGCCTGCATATTATCTTGATGCCTTGAGTCAGGGAAGCCTATCAAATGTTTATATCCACGTGAATTGCTTGGGACAGCTTCATCCAAGGAGGAAAAACCCTCCTCTGTCCCTGTCTTCCGTGAGAATAAATGTGTATTTAGCATGAAAATCTTACTTTTTCAAATATATCTCATCAACACACAAGTATCTATCTGTCCATACATCTAAAGTGTGCACAGCACTACTGTCAATAGTGCTCCCTGCAGCAGCAGCTTCAGACAAGTCTGCACTCAATGTTTGATTTCAGATACAAGAAGATGAACAGCAAACAGGCCTAAATAAACACCTCAGAGATGCAGGCATGGCTTTTACCAAGTCAGTAGCCAGCTCACAGGCCCTCCAGATGCCTGAGAACCTTCCCATAAAAGTGAGGCAAGGTTTTCCTGAGGAAGAGTTGCTTCCTGGGGACATGGCCACTGACTTCAAGCTGGGCTTTTAATCTGCTAAAATTGAGGAACAAGGCTAACCTTGACCTGGAAGCCCATGCAAAAGGCACCACTGTTTTTCAATAGGTAATGAAACCAGGTGTATAAAAACCCAAGTAGACAAGACCAGCTTTTTCTTTAATGCTCTGGAATTGCCTAAAATAATTTCTTTTTTGATAATGGGATCCAGTTCTCAGGCATTTGGTAAAACGAATTTTATGTTGTTAATAAACACATTTGTCTAATGAATATCTCTTGGTAAGCTTGCCTGTAATTCAGAAAACCCAAGCGTAGCCAAGATAAAAATATGCACATACAAAAAGCTCAAATTGAAGAGAAAAAAAATCAATTCAAAGTTAAATTACCCATCTTAAATTTCAGTATAAAGGCTACTAGAAATACTGAGCTCTTGAACTTCAATTAATCTCTAGCAATTAAGCCAGAAGGGAAAAAGATTCTTCAGAGTATCAGGAAGAGGAAAAAAAAAAAAAAAAAAGCTTCAAAGAGCTCCTATCAGCTTTGGCAGGGACATCACCATCGCTTAAACTCCCATTCATGGCTCTGTTGGGCTGATTAACTCATGCTTGTCTTAGACTCCTCTGGGTTTCTTTTTTCCAGGCATCTGTGTGTGACTGCCTGCTTGCATGTGGCATACATTTTCCAGCTTCACTTCTCAGGGATTAATCGGCAGAAGTGCTCGTCATGGTTAAATAGTTTTATTTAATTTGTACCGTGTGAAGATATTTGGGCAAAAGGGAAAAAATAATCAAAATTTAATCACTTTCCCCCCCCCTTTATAATGAGAAACAGTTGCATTCCTTGGAGACTCAGCTGGGAATAGAACAT
This sequence comes from Peucedramus taeniatus, assembly GCA_013400575.1. NCBI lineage: Eukaryota > Metazoa > Chordata > Aves > Passeriformes > Fringillidae > Peucedramus > Peucedramus taeniatus. Next base: position 326,605 of record WBNO01020617.1, read on the forward strand.
TACTTAGTTTTATTGTTAAATATGCAACAATAAGAAAAAATGATAATTAATAAAATCAATAATCAATCTCTTGCAGTAGGAGAGTGACAAGCCCAGCATAGGTAAAACAGATTTCTGTAATCAACAACTGAAGTTTATAAAGATACTGAGGGGACAAGAAAACATGTACACCATGTCAGCAAGCATCCAAACGACTTTATTACAGGTTTCTAAACAAGCAAAAAAAAATTTACTAAATGCCTCAAAGATGTCACTCCAATCAGTCATGCCAGCTATGGGAAGTATCCCCTTCAGTGACTTGCCAGAGTCTGTGCCTCGCAAGTTAAAGGATTTCCTAAAACTTGACCACTTCTCCTTTCTTCTAATTCCAGGCAAAAATATTAGTTTGTTTTCTGTGGATTCCAAGTGGAAAGAAAGGCTGCCTTAGCCCTCCTCTTCCCATAGATGCCATCTTTCCTTACATATCACCTATCAGAAAAGGCTCCAAAGGTTTCCAGGGAAGATGAATTACAGAAATGCACTGATGCATGTCATATTTCTTATGATCATTCCTTTGGCACGTTAAAATCAGCTTTCAAATTGGAGTAGGAAGAGGACAGCCAGGTCACTGTAACAAGAGCTTCATCTGGAGAGGACCTGCTTTTACAGCTCTGGCTTTACTCACTAAAGAAAAGACATTCCTCACTGCTAAGTGTTAACCAAATGTAGAAGGAAACTTCACATCACTTCCCCCTACCCTAGAAGACATCACAAGGAGGAGATTTAATGAAACACATAGGGGCCATGGTTCAGCAAGGTGATGCTTGCCATGTTCAAGGTACAAATCAGGTTGCCTGGAAACCCACAGCCCAAAACTCCCACTGGCACTGCCTTATACCAACTAGTCCCAACGAGATTTTGCAGTAATTTTGGCTAATTCAAATCCCTTTTCTTCGGTTACAGCTGATGTTTACTCTGCCAAAAACATTGTGGCAATGACTTACAAACATCCACAGGACCATTTTGGTCACAAATTCTGCGGTAAAGGGGAAGAGAGGACTTCCCTAGCCTTCCTTGATACATGCCCGTTTAAAGGGTTCCTCTCTCCAATGAAAAGAGGGGGTTACATGCCTACCCTCACACTGCTCAATCTAACAAAGCCACAGCCTTGATAAAGCCTCTCTCAGGTGGTTATTAACCATAAAGAAATGCCTGAAGGTGAAGTTTATCCTAAGTATTGCAAAACATGGTGTTTGAAGGAAAAAATCATATTTCAATTTGAATTAAGGTACTTGTGAGTGAAGGAAATTTATGTTTGCATATTAAGAAAATCACAACCCCTTTTCACCAGAATTTGCCAGTATATTTTGCCATGAAAAAACTAGTGTTAACAAGACTCTTAACACAATTAATTACCCAATTACTTCTTGTATCCTCTACAGTTCATTTCCTTGCATCATCATCTTTTTTTACAGTACACTTCTTTAAAAAGAGTATGGGAAACAAAAGCAGGAAAAAAAGAGAAGTCAACAATCAGAACACCCATTTGGAATTAAATCATTCAATACCTTATGCAAAAGCTGCTGGAACAAGTTCTTGTCCTTTCCCATGGACAGATGTTCTCATCAAGAAGAAAATTAGAACTTGATGACAAACTCCAAGGTTTAAATGTCACTCCCTAGCACTCTGGTTCAAACAAAAATGGAAGTGGCATTAAGAGAGCAATATGCAAGCTCTGCAGACTGGTAATTTCTTTTACTTAGAAAACAGAGTTTACACACACATTTTGTGGCACTCATCATAAAGTACATATCTGAAAGTAAAGGCTTTCTTGATTTTAGTGCCCAGAAAGCTATTTTCTCATTGCTACTGAATTATTTGCTATTTTGGTCTATTCAGGAATTTCCCACTGCAGTAACAAGTTTCTAAGATCTTGAAAAAAATAAAATAAAAAATCAGACCTACCATTAACTCCCATAGAAGGCAACCTCCAGAGCACTGTCTGAGCAAAGTCCAAAGAGTATGACTCAAGAAACACATTTTTACCTTTTTATGGATGTTGCAAATAGGCACAATCAAAACATTTATAATGCGAATGTTATTTTGCCTCTTAACCGAGGAAGAGAATATCCAACCAAGAAAAGCACTCAGTGAAGTGAGGCACTGATTGTCTGGGTGCCTTTCTGGAAGGTACACTTCAGTTAAAGTCAAGTCATTAGGCTCAGCAGATGAGGAAGTGGATGAAATCCAATCGAATGCATTACAGAGGTCAGACTAAATGAGCTAATGGTCCCTTCTGGTCTTAAAAAATCTATTAATCTAATTTAATTCTCTGTTCTACTCCTCATACCAGAGTCAATTTGAATTCATTTATATGAAAAAACACATTACAGCAGCCTTACACAACGCTATGTTCTGACCATGCAGTTTTAGGCTACCCAAAAGCTTCATTTACTCTCCACTGAGCTCAGGAGGAGGCTTGATTTACCCATAAAGGACCTTACATTTATAAGCAAGGCACCAGCCACGGGCACCTCTCCCAACAGAATGCTGTATGAATGCTCACCTTAAACTGTACAAATCAACCAGAAACTTGCCAGAGCACTCTCCACCTTGGCTGTTTTTTTGGGTGATGGCATCCTTCACTCAGCCTGATACTTGCCATCGAGAAGAGCACAACACTTTCATCAATAAAATCTGTTCCAGTCATTCCAAGGATGTTTCTCGTGAATAACTTGTAACACACTCAATATTGCATCAAGAAAATACTTGGCAGTTTCTGTCCAGTGAGAAAAGCAAGCACTTAGGAGGAGAAGGGAAGAAATATTTACTGCTGCTAATGCTACCAAGGTACTCAATATGCTCCTATCAAGCAAATATATTCTATTATTCCTCCTCCTAAAAAAAAAAAAAAAGGAAACATTTCCCTTTTTTCTTTTTTTTTTTTTCTTCTTCATGCAGTTTTCCCTCAGTATTTCCCTCCTCCTGGAGCCTCCGTGTTCACATTAACATCACCAGTCATTTGCTTAATTTGGCAGTACAAGAGTGCAAAGCATCACATGAATCCAGGCTGATCGACCTTAGTGAGCCACAGCATCCCCCAAGCACGCCTTGGATAGAGGGAATAATTTAACACAGAGGAGCAACTGAAGGCCAGTACATGGGGGCTCACAAAAGCTTTTCTTCACATGGTAGGTTGGAAAGATTTTAGGAGTGGGGTAGGGACTTCATCTCTGCTGGCATGTCTATACTTGATGTTGCCTTTACTTTTTCTCTCTGCCTGCAGCTTAGACAGCACTTCCCCTGTCTCTGTCCCAAACATCAACAGATGAAAAAGAACTGCAGAGCTGCCTGATGCCTCATCTCTCCAGTGGTTGTGTTAATTTATTCCAGCTATTTGAGGGAAGCATGAATGGCACCCCAGTAAGCCAGCTCAAACTGGCATAAAGGCAGTTGATTTTCTCATCTTCTGTCATCACCACTGTATAACTTCTATACTTTTTAGTTCTGATGTTTCTTTGGGCTTTTACCCCCTCCCTTTTGAGTCTCAAGCAGGTGGTACTTTGTGAAAACAGACCTGAGGAGCTATGTAACATAAAACAGCCGGTTTGCCTCTTCAGGGCCAGTCTCTTCAAACTGAATCCCTGAATGTATTTCAGTGAAACTTCCTTTAATTCCTGTTTCCTCTCAGCACATTTTAATCAAGTAAAAATCCTATTTACAGTGAAGAAATCCCATTACAGCAAACAACCATGACATTGTTTTCTTGGACACATCTCGTTCATCTAAGCCTTTATTGTCTCCTTTGCCCTCTAATCAGGAGCACACCCTTAAAAAATAACCTTTTCAACATAAAAATGTAAGGCAGATATTACAACTTAAGTTCATATGGATATTCACCATTTGTTCCAGCTTACAATTTATATATTGTCTTTGGATGCTTCAGGCACAAATCAGGAGGGCAAAAAGCCTCTCACTGGCAAAATGAGATTCCTTCCAGGGCAAACAGCAATCTGCTGCAGACTCACTCATGAAGCCTCTAGCCCGAACTCCCACCAGCTTCAGAAGATTTATCTAAATAAAAGCTGAGCTGAAACTCTTCTGGGATTTTGTCCCAGAAAGTTTTTCATTTTATCAGCCTTTACTTTTGCACATCTGGTGGACTCACCTGAAAGAAATCAACACTTCTATTCTTGATTTTTTCACCACTCAACTCTCATGCTTTAGCATAGTTACTAACAACAAAATGCACTTTGAGAAGGAGTGCTTAGAAGTGCTTACTACTTCTTTCTTTCCTTAATCTGTGTTCCCCTTTCAGGGGCATTTCACAGCCCTTCATGGCTGGTCCCATTTCTCTCTACAAACTAGCTACCAAGATTCTTTTTGCCCCTTCAACCTAAATTCCCTTCCTATCAGTAATCGATCCAATCCAACCCAGCTATGAGAGGTCAGCTAGATTTATGAGGATAATGCTGACCCTTCCATTCCTCATACATGCCTTGGGGTACTTCTTATCAGCACTGATATACCTCTGGAAAGTTGACTTGCTGCTGGATCTGAAGGATGGGGACCTGCTAAGGTCAGCACCACAACTGCCTGAAGTCAAGGGAAGGCTCTTTAAGGCCCTCCCTTAAAGCTTCAGTAATTTTGTGGCCGACTCCTAAAGAGCTTCTTACTCTTCTTTAACCCAAGTATGAAGGCAGAAAGAAGGGCATCCAATGCCTCCCCTGCTTGCTTTGACTCTAAAGCAGAATATGGCAGGGCATCCATATCTGCTCAGTTAAAAAAAAAAAAAAAGAAAAGAAAAAGAAAGAAAATCTGGCACAGCAGCACTGCAGAGTGTTGGTGGCATAGAAGAAGTTAATTAGCAACACTGAACTAGACTTTAGGAGATGAGTCTTAATAAGTGTTGCTAAAAATACGACACTAGTCATTTCCAGAACAAACACAATCAGTGGCAGACAGGGAGGAGAGCAATCCAGACCTGTGAGCTACCATGGTGGAGGTATTTTCAGTGGGGAACAGGAAAAAAGGCTGCTCATTTCAAAAACACAGTAGAAAAAAACAAATCCAGGATAACCATGTCCCAGCCAGGCCAGTGGCTCTGCAGCCAGGCCATACCAGAACCACAAGAGGCAGAAAGTGTTTGCACCACACAGGGCCTTGTGGTGCACAAATCAACCTACATCAAGAGAGTAATGCCTTGAGAAAAAACCTGGCACATTATAATCTTGGTTTGGGCTGGGAGGAAAGGAGCTGGCAGAGGCAACAGCTCAAAAAGGGAACATCCAGGAGTCTCTTCTTGGGCTAAATCCCCAATCCCATGCAGACCTCCATCACTGCACACAAGTAAGCTAAATCTGCTAGCTAAGGGAGAAATGATGGACTAATCACTAAAATCATGTTTAAAAACTCAACACTCAAAGGCTGTCTCTGGTATACAATGCAGTCCCTTTCTCCTGCAGAAAGAAGCCTTGGACATTTGCTACGTGTTACCTCTTGCTCTCTGCTGCTGGCAAACAGCTCCAACCCAAAGTGCTGGCACATTCACAGCTGGGTTTGGTGCTAAGTGGACTGATAAGCCATGGTTGATGTCAGCGTGACTCGGTGGTCTCGAACTCAATGAAATAACAATTAATCACTACTCAGGCTGATTCCTCACATTGAGAAGCTTGCTGCAGAAGAGGAAAAGCCACTATCCTTCACTAGCAGTTAATGCTTTTTCTCCCTATGCAGTCACCCCCCCACCTGCATCCCATGCTTGCTGCCAGGAACAGCTGTCTCAGCTTTTCAGACACGTTCTTGGCAAAGTCCTTTCCCCCTGATGGTGTTTGACAGGATTATGAAGTGCTGAAGCCTCAGGCCTCCTTTTGTTTTGAAGCTTGAAAGTGAAGTTTTAGCTAAATCATTTTGTCTCTTCCTGCCCTTCCCCTACTTCAACCATCCTGGCTGCCCAGCAGCCCAGTCCCCAAGCACTCCCATGGGAACAGGACCCCAGCCCATGGATACAGGCAATGGCAACAGCTGACATCCTGCTGTATCCTTACAGCAGTATCCTAGTGTCTTGGTTTGAAAGACAGGTACCTGCCAGCAAAAGCTGGAATCTCCCTTTGAATAGAGAATGTGAACCCCCTCCCTCAGATTATTATAATTTTGCAATTGGAGGCTCTCAGGCAAAGATTTGGGAATGGGAATAACAGTTCTTTACTAGGAATATTAGACAAAGCAAAGACAAATACAAATGTAATAGCACTAAGAGACAAGCAAAAAACAAAGAAACAACAAAACCTCAGAAAATGCCCTGACAGAGTCAGGGATGTGACCTGACACCCTGGGTATCAGGGCGGTGAAAGCAGTCCAGATGAAATCCTCCTTGAGCAGTAAATGCAGTTCTATGAAGTGAAATAGTCCTGTATGAAAGTCCAATGGTGAAGAAAAATGTGTTCAGTCTTCCTCTGGAGAGAAATCCAGTAGAGAAAGAGAAAACAAGCAGGGTCCCCTGGTACTCCAGTCCTTTCGGAGCGGTGTCCTCGGACCAAACTGCTTGCTCACTGCTGTTCCCCCGGAGAAACCTGCTGCCTCCTTTGTTTAAGTCAAGTATCCATAAAGTACCCAGCCATCAGTTACCTAGCAAACCACCAGGAAAAAATTCCACAAACACAAAAGAAACAGATCCAACCCCCAACACCTAGCTCATGGATGGGTTAGGTCTGTACCATTTGTTAGGTCTGCTGTACCATTTTCTCAGGGTGGTTTAAACAGGTGCTTCAGAGCAGGAGCAGTGAGCTGAGGAAGAGGAAGGCTGCTCCAACTCTGGTAAAGTTATCTGCTGTTCCACGGTAGTTTTATGTAGGAAAAAGGAGCAACCATGTATTTATTCCTACTGAAGAGACACTGAAGTTCATCCTGCTGTGCTAACCAAACAGTATTAATATTTATGACATGCTCTGCAAAGGCAGAATTTTGAAGCTGAGGAATATTGCACTTCTTAAGGTTTTTTTTTGTGGAAAGCTAGACAATAGAGCTCAAACTCCAACTTTCCAGACAGAAAGCAGAAACCCCTAGTTTCAGAAGTCTAGTGTGGTATGATGCTTTTTTATCATTTTTCTACTCAAACACTGCTTTACAAAGAGGGAAAATTTAAAACAGGAAAAAAATTAACAGACAGACCAGGCCTCAAAATGGAGTATGAATGCAATCCTGTCCTCCTGTCCCTTTGAGTTTAATGTACTGTCTGCCCAACAAATGTAGGCTGAAAGGCCTGCTTTGTTGTAAAAGATGTTCTGCTTTTTTCACCTCCCAACTCAGACCTTCCTTTTTGTCTGAGATAGCAAAAAGGGACTGAAATATTCATTGACTAAATTGAACATGAATATTCAAATATTAGTGGATAAAAGTCAGGGCTCCAGTCACACAACACGTTTAGCAGAAGCTCCTGAAAGCAAGAGCTTATCTCTATGAAAGCCTCCAGCAGCACTGTGCAACCATCAGCTGTCACTGTAAGCAATGAGCAGGAACAGGAGCGAGAGAGTCAGGGATGCTCCTAGGTGGGAGGAAAGCAACTGAAAAGTAAAAACACAGGAGAAGCAGCAATTGAACACTCAGCAGCTCCCTAAAAAATGGCCTTTGTCTACCAGAAGAAGCTGCTCATCAGAAAGGCTCAGCCGGCCTTTTAAAATGCAGCCCGGATTCAACGTCAGAGATAGCAAACGTGGCTTATCACAACGGGTTCTTGAAGTGATAGCAGTTCATATCCTGTGCACAAGTGGGATTTAAGATTCTGTAGCCCTTTTGATGCCTTCCTGGGCAAGGAAGTCGGCCATGGGAGGCGAGCGGCGCAGGAAGCAGCTCCCAGCTACATATGAGCTCGGGAGAGCTTCGAGATGTTCAAGTTCCTCTGCCCACTACCCACATTACTCAGCTGTCAAAGGAAAGGCCTCAGATTTATGATGTGAAAATTACATTTTAACGAGGTGTCATATGTGTTTAAAGTCCTTATTCATCACCATACTGCCACATCTTTTACCCAAGACAAAAATGCACTTAATTAGCATATTATAAGGACAGACTGTTCACCTTATCTGCATTGTGAAACTGCTTCAGGAAGAAAAAAAACCACAAAAACAACCCAAACATTCTGACTGAATAAAATACTTGCAATCACACGTCAAGAGAGCATCCCACAATACTTGACAAAATGTGGAAGATAAAAGTTTGACATGCACCCTCTGGGGTTCTTAAAATATCACAGATATCCATGTATCCAAATATCCACAGATATCCAAATCTGCATCACATTTGATTACCAGAATGACAGTCCAGTGTTAATATGAAATATGCAGAAGCCACTTAGGCACAGTGAGGCTGTATTAGAAGTCCTACATATCATAGCAGCATCATCCTTATCTACTGGGCATATTTATTTATTAACTTCACACATCCATGGAATGGCCCATGTGGTAATGCTTGGGTCTCCTGGATGTAATTTAAAATACCTTCTTGAAAATAGGAAGTCTGTGTGTCCCATGTCACTGGGAACGGCTGCTGGGACATCCAAGGCCAAAATATGCACAAAGGGATCCTTAACTTGGTTCAAATTTTTCCCTGGACTTCTCTACTATGGGGCAGGCTCCAGCCCCCACCAAAGCACCCAAAAGCTCAGTCAGCATATCCTGAGCCCTGGCAAGAGCTGCCAGCACTGGGGCACCTAATGAATTCAAAAGACAGAACTTGTAGTCTCTGATGCCCAGGAACCCCTGGCTGGTGTCCAGGCAGGAGCTGTGCCTGCTCAGGGAGGTGTTGAGGCACAGAACCAGGCAATGTGAGTTTGCATGCAGCACAGCACTGGGAAGTGGGATGGGAGCACTTCACCTTTTTGGAGAGGAAGGTTTGTTGATATTTTCTTGAGTTTATTTGCAGAGAATGTATCGTGAGTGATGATTAAAACAGGTAACTCTGGTGAATATCAACTGATTAGGCTGCAGAAAATTTTCATCCTGTCACTACAGCCTTCTGTTTCCCATAACCTGAATACTGTTCTGGGTTTAATTTCTTGAAGAATGAGAAGAGATGCAGAGCTATCCTTACTAACACTTCAAATTCACAAACTCAATAGAAGCTACAAAGAAATAACCCAAAACCCCAGGAGCATTTATGAAGAAGCATCCTCCAAAAAGCTCATTTTAAGGTCAAACAGCTCAAAGAAAATACACTTCAAAGGCTTTTGGTATCTTCAAGTTCACTTCTTGAGGGCAGACATTAATGATAGGTTTCTTGGGACTTGCAGGCACTGAGGAGTGTTTGCTTTCAAAACCACTTTTGGAATAAAACAACCCCAGACAAAAGGGGGGGGGGGGGGAAAGATTGGGGTAAAACCTTAAAATGCAGCTTTTCTTGTTTCTGAGAAAAACGAACAGTTGGGTTTAATTCCATCAACAGCCTTGAATTGCTTCTAGATCAGCTAAACTCAACTTTTAGCACTTCAGAATATTTTGTTTTCTCCGGTAACTTCAACTGCTGCAAAAGTTGAGCACAGAAACTCCAGGATTTGACATTCACTCTCTCCAAGGAGTAAAAGCCCTTTCTTTTTGAACAGTAGGTGAGAGAGGCTCTGCAACAGCAAAGATCTCAAATATGGTCCAAATCTACATGCACAGATCTTTAATTAAAAATCACAGAAAATGCTTAGACATTGTGAACAGCAAGAGGAGGCTGTTCACAATGTCTAAGCCTCACCTTTCCTATAAATTAAGCAACTCCTGCCAACTCCCAGTTTCTCTTGACAGTTTTGGAAAAGACTGAAAATGCTTGATTCTAGGCAAACTGCAGTCCTCAAAACCTGTATTTTATTTTAGATATCCCTGAAATGTATGATGCAAGTGATTTCCAGTATGTTACTGACTATTTAAGTAGTTAAATATTTCACTTTTCTTGTTATGATCAATTTTTGGTTTTAAGAGCTCTTCTAGAACTTCACCCTTAATTGTTTTTTAACAACCCATATGTTCAACCCATCAATTTTACAATCCTTCTTTTATTTTCTAATTTAGCTGATATTGTTTACAAATTTTGCTGTTCAAATTGTAACACCATAGAAAATGCCTGCATTGAACATGGCTCTAATATGAAGAAACCCTGGTAATTTTTGAAGAGAAGAGACACATATATCCACAGTCCACTCCATAAAAAAAAAAAAAAAAGAAGAAAAGAAAAAAAATCTAAACAAACCCAAATAAAAATATCCTGATTCTTCACTGCTTTCCCAGCACTGTATCAGCTTCAGTTCTTACTCTTTGGTGGAGGAGCTGGCTTTAAACCAACCAGATATTTAGTGTTACACGTAAAGCAATGCAGCATGAAATTTGGTGCTAACCCAAAAATGGGTTGCACTGAACTTGGAAGAGAAAGCATCATGCAGACCTGGTCTCCTGGCTCCTCTCTGCAAAAAAGTCTGATGTCAAGCAACTATTTACTCACCTGTTGAACTCAAAATCAGTGCTTCTGTTTCACTGATTCATCAAAAATTGTTCCCACTAATCAGGCTATATGGGTAATGGAGCAGTAAGTGAAGTTTTTTTTTTTTTTCTTCTCTTTGAAATGTCTTGGCCCATCCAAGTTTTCTCATCAAAAAAATCAGTTGCTGTCAGAACAGACCTCTCAAAAGTCCTCTAAACTTGTGAAATAGTGAGGTAATGGGATCCTTATGCAGTTTTGCCAGAAAGGAAATCCTGACAATTCTCAGAGAAGAAAATCACAGGTAAAATTCAGCCTTTTATCCATATTACAAAGCTTTGTACAAAATTTGCACACAGGGAATGTCAGAAAAAGCTCACCAGATTCTCTGACACCAGATTAACTCTCTCATGCCCACCATTCAAAGCTAAGAACTGCTTCAGCTTCCTATCTGAGGCACTGGGGGATTCTAAATTATCATCCAAACCAGAGTGAGGGGCTTCAAAACAGAGTGACACAAAGATAAACCAAATCCTCACAGATAAACCAAGACCTCACAGATTTTCAGCCCCCTGCAAGGTTTTCACCTACTCTCCCATTTCGCCATCTTAAAATGCGAAAAAAGGGGAGAACAATTTCCTTTTTTAATAAGATTTTTTCCTTATTTTAGGTTTTTCACTGACTAAAGCTTTTTTTTTTTTTTTTGCTTTTTTTTTTAAGATGCTATTACTGACAATGGTCACATTGTGAAAAAACACCAGCAAAGCGTCTGTTATAATACCTGGAAATAATTCACTAAAAAGGAGAGAAACTCTTTGAAATGGAAGGGATGCAATTGATTTCCACTCCTTGGGGATAACCAATAGCTCACAAATTGCTCTGCTTCACTCCAGCACCCAGAAAGTACATGCTTGTCATTAATTTTGGAGAAGGAGAATTATTACTTCATTTTTTACTAATCTGAGATCTTGCAGAGATCCCCTCCCTAACAGTCACTCAGTTCTTGTTCACTTGCTTCTTCAAGATTTTCTTCTCCCCTTCCTTACATATTTGTAAAAAAATCACAATTTCACTGCCAGTTTGCTACTTTTATTCTAGCCCTCCTCAGATTTTCATTTCCCAATTTCTCTCAGCATCTCTTGATCCATTTTCATTTTATATGGGTAACAGGCTGCACAAAGGAAAAGAAAATCTCATCTCCAGAAACCTTTTTAACTTCTCTTTTGCAATCTAAACCCCTGAATCCACTCACCCACTTCCAAGTTTCTTACTTACAAGAGGAAATGTTTCAGAAAAAGCCACGTTATGGGTTGAATACTTTACTGTCCAAATTATATTAATTCTGCCTTTTTTCTTACTTTTCAAGCCTTTCAAAGTACACAGTCCACCACAAGAACTACCTGATACTATGACTACATCAGTACAGTAACAACCATTTAAAATGACTGAGCAGATCCTGTTTGAAAATTCTTGCAACATCATACAAGCTTGACCACAGTGCAGGCTAAGTCTTGTTATTAGTAAAGTGGCAACTTTATAATTGCAAAATAATGATGGAGTTGATGAAGGTAAGGAAATATACCTAAAGTAACTACCAGCACAATTTCTAACAGGAAAAACGGTGGAAAAGCTGGGAAACCTCTGGGGGACAAATGATCCTCTAAGATAAAGTATAGTAAGTCACAGTAAGTCATGAAATGCTTTAAAAAAGAAAGAGAAACTTCACAGAAAATAAAGCAAGATTTTAGAGGATTTTGTTGATTCTCCTCCCGACTCCAGACACACACTTGTGGGTGCATGCTCACATATTCAATTAGTCTCAGCTTCTCCAAAGAGACAAAACTCCCCTAGCTTAATGAAACAAAGCAATTTAAACTGGCAGGCAGTCTTCCTCCAGCTGTTTGTAACAACAACATCTTCCATGCTTTGTTTTGTTAAAATTCCTGCAGAAGGGAAAATGATCTGATGATGTACAAAAAAAATTTGACACAGGAGAAAAGACTGTTACTCCTGTGAATAAAAGCATGGGCATTTGGAAACTGTTTCAGGCTACTTGTGTGTAGATACAAATAAATGGCATAATAAAAAGCATGGCCATTTGGAAACTGTTTCAGGCTACTTGTGTGTGGATACTCTTTTGTCCATTTCATTTCAATAAAGACCAAAAAATAAAAAAATCTGCGCATAATAATGTCTTAATAACATTACAGGTCTGTGGAGGGGCTTCATTTGCAGAAATTCAGCCAGATTAATAATACAGGAATGTACTTCAATTTTACACAAAAATAAATATTAAAAAAAAAATAGATTTTTGGTGTGGTTTTAAACCCCTTACCTGCTCTGCTGTCCAGCGGGCCAAAATCCAAGGAGTATTTTACAACGTGATAGTTGTTCCATACATACAGGAGGTTGTCCCGGGGATTATAATCCACAGCAGCAATGTACTGGTAGGAGTTTGGAAAGGGCACATCCACCATGCTATCCTTGCTTTGGTCAGTGTTATATATGTAGTCTATTTTATTCCCTGTTGCTTCATTGTCATCATCTTCGTACACAGACTTCACCACATACAAAATCCCACAGATCATGAAGGCATTAGAAGCTGACCTCTTGTCATAGGCAGTATCCCACGTCCCTTCGATCCTTAACGTGTAAGGGTTCAACTGGCTAATGACTATTTTGCCATTATTTTGTTCTGTTGCATAGATCACCCAGAGCCCGTTCTCATCCACGGCCAGGTCTATGTCGGACTTGCCTCCCCAGCGGTAGGGAGAGGTGTCGTGGTAGTTGGCGTTGGCTATGATTGCCTCCCCGCTCTTTATCCTGGTCCGCAAGTCAAACTTGACGATGTTCCTGGTCCGCTCCTTGTTGAAGAACAAAGCCCCGTCGTACACCACGAACCCCGTGCCGTCCACCCGGTGCGGGAGCTTGTAGGTCGTGGTCGGCCTCCCGGCGATGAAGTCGTCCTTGGAGGAGTATTCCGTCAGCGTGTCCGTCCGGTACGGCGTCCAGGGCATGTAGTAGATCTTGTCAGAGGCCTGCAGAGGGTCCTTGCACCAGGCGCCCGACTGGTGGTCAGACTCGAATAAGTGTTCGCTCTGGTAAACTCCTTTCAGCAGTCCAGGGCAAAGAAAAACTGTCGTAGGGGAAAAGAAGTTAAAAGAAAAAAGAAAGTTAATCACAGTTCAGGGGTGGCTGGCCCAAGCATCTCAACAGGTTCTAGTCCCAGAGCAGAGGACACTTGTGATGAGAGGAAACCCAACAGCAATGCCTTGTAGCTGGAGACTATCCTTCCTGCCCGTCATATCTCTGGAACAAGATCTGCTCCACCAAACTGGGTTTTTTCCCCCCCCTGCTTTTTCTATCAGCTGTGGCTCATTTTCATATTGCTTTTCAAATCTATTTTTACAGGTATACTTACTTGGACCACTCGCTTTTGTAAACTCTGAAATGAATATGTGCCCCCAAAGGATTTCTGGGTTTGTATTTCCAAATTATATTCTGCAGTGAATCTGCACCTACTAGGTGAAGGGCTAAACTCCGAGGGAATTGATCCACATATTTATTTGAACAGCCCACAGAAGAGTGGCCTAGAAATGGAAATAAGAGAAAGAAATTCCCATCCTTACAGCCCAAGTGATATTAAATATTTAAAGGATACCAGTAGCAAAGCAGAGGTGAATCCCTTAGCAACTCAGAAGAGCATTTAAAGCAAAGGGAGTGTGGGGGGGAACACCCATCTGGAATATAACTAGAAATGAGACTTTCCAAGCTGCTACAGGACACATGAAACATGCAGTCCACACAATTAAAAACGAATGACATATGGATGCTGAAAGGAAAAGACAAGGAAGAAAGGAAGAAAGGAAAGAAGGAAGGAAAAGAATAAAGTTTGCTGGAGAGGAACCCAATGTCTAGATTTTAATCAGTTAAAAAATGTCCTGTTAAATATAGTAGTAATTCAAACTTAAAAACATATACCTTCTATTGTTACATGAGAGGAGCACAGAGGAGCAGTTTGACTAACTGGAATGCTTTGCTGCTCAGACTTCGGGGGGAGCTGACAGGGGCACACCCAAGACCTGGTAAAAGGCTCAGCCACTGCCCAGCTGACCTTGGCCCCACGGGAACACCAGCACCCAGGGGCCAGCCAGCTGCATGGGGAGGCAAGAGGAGGGATGCTGCGGAGCAAATCCGGCCCTCGCCATCCCCATCAGCACCCTCCTGGCCCGGAGGCACTGCACACGCTTCGGGGGGGAGAATATTGGTTGGTTATTTGGAACGCTGATCTCCGCGATCCACAAGAAGCACGGTGACCGTGACGATGGGATGGGCGGCAGGGAGGCATGAAGAAGTATCCCACTGCGCGCTTCCGGCAGCACGGGGCTGGCAAGATGGGATCCCACATTCACACTTCCTGCTTGGAGCATAATTGATTACTTTTTGTAAATGCAGAAATTGGTAATGTTGTCTGGAGAGCAAGACAGGAGGAAAATCAGATTTAATAACCAGTATAAAATTATATAGATCCATTGGAGGCAAAGTAACCACGCAGCGTTGCTGAAAAAGGGGTGCAATTTCCAAGAGGCTTTTATGCCATAATTAGATATACTTATGCACATACATATGTATGCACACCTTCCAAATTCTTTGGGGCAGGAAAATGAGTTATCTAAGCCTTTGAATATAAATTTAATGAAAAAAAAAAAAAAGGTGGCACTGGTAAAAACTTTTCGGCAAATATGAGTTATCTGGTGAAGTTGAGCAGCAGAGATACTAAATAAACTTTAACAAAAAGGTAGTGAGAATTAATGACAAAGTATTTCAACTAAAACGTTAAACTGTTAAATAACTTAGCCTATACATAAGTAATATATATATATAATTTGAAAGGTATTTAATTACCTTTTTGTTCCACTTCTATTGTAGAGAGAGAGGTAAAGAGAGAAAGGAGAAAAGAGAATAGATTAATGGTACTGTATTGGCCAGGTACTTTTCTTTACCTCTTTCATAAGAAAAGGAAGATTTATTAATTTACTTTGGTATGTGAACATTTATATATATATATAAACTTTTCCTCTGATATATACACTGGATAATATGCAGACAAGCTGAACAAAATACAGATAAATTCTAACTTGAGAAAAATCTGGCAGAAGAAAAAAAAAAGCCCAACACTTGGGATGTAATGAGCCCCCTGGACTCTACCTTGTCAGCAGCAACCTTGGACTAGTTTCATAGAGCAAAATGAAATATCCATTAAGTGAAATATGATTGATACAGCTTTACGTATAGAATAAAAATTCCAGGGAGAAACTTTATATAATACACATCTTCATAAGTTTTGCCAAAATCCTGTAAAACAGAGATCCCTACCTAAAACAGGAGAATATTAACTTATGATGTGGAAAAAAAAACTTTGGAGAGTCAAATGAAGCATGTCCGTGGATGTTCGCAGAGTTCTGTCCTTTGTCTTGGAGAAACACACTTTAGTAAGAGTTGGAAAAAAACACTGGAAACATTGCAGCACTTATAAATAAGATCCCAAAGATTCACAGTGTTAACAAGACAAAAAATATGTAAGCACTATTTTAGAAGCCCAGCCCCAGAACTTGCTGGATATTTTAACCTGAATTATTCCCCGTGCATCATAATGCTGCTGAAGAGACTGTGTCCCTATGGACAAAGGTCCCTTTCAGGTGGAATAAATAAATAAATGAAGTGCACTTATTAAGTACTCAGTACTAGTTTCTATACCTAACAACCTCCTGCAAGTCAGTTAGAGGGTCCTCATCCAAAAGCCTCCTGCAGTTGTGGCACAGGCCCTGAATTCTTCCAGCACGACTGGGACCCAACAGCCTCTGCACCCACAGTCCTGCAGTTTGCTGGTTCCATGGGGCCTCTTCCCCGAAGGTGTAAGAGAAGACAGTGCCCATGAAATAACAGAGGGAGAAGCTTTGACAGCTGAGAGATCTCTGTTCGGAGAAGCGAGACAGGAATGCGAAGATGTGCACGCGTGCTTTGGTTTTGCTGCCCAGAGTTCACTACAGCCCCTTCCAGACTGAGACACCTGCCAAGTGTCCTCTGGTGATGGCATTGCAGAACTCTTTGCATTCAAAAGTTTCGTTCATTTGGATGGGAAATTGCAGGCTCGGAGGAAGAACAATTTCAGGGTAGGGCTGCAAATGCTCTGGCTAGACATGTGGATCTACACGTCCCTGTCCAGAGAGGCATACAGCTGGAGCCAACTGCAGCTCCCAGAACAAATGTTTCCAAACTCCAACAGCCTTTTTTACCTGGGCTTTGATTCAGGCTCCTTTCTACCTCGTAACACGTTAAGGTTAAAGGCAAACGTTTTCAACATGTGGCTGTCAGGGCTCTAGGGACCAGAGACAATGCATTTGAATGCAACCTGGTTCTGCAAGGGAAGGAGCCAGCAAGATTAAAAGGCTCCAGACACAGCAGTCGGAGAAACCCACACACCACTTGTTCTCCCCATCCTGGGCTGTGGCTAGTCACAGTTAAGTAAAGTATTCAGAAAAGGTATTAAATGTCCCTGGCAAAAGCAAGAAGGCAACATGACAGATCCCAAAACGTATGGCTTCACACTGATTCCCCTGGCTGATGGTATACAGTACCTCTGGCAGCACAGAAGGCAGTAATTTACATTTCCAAATGCGCAAAAGCTTTTGTAATGCATTCAAACAACAGCGTGATATTGTAAAGTAGGGAGAAAGAAGCTTCTAGAGGAGACAATATATTTGTGACCAGCTGATCTGAGTGACCTGAAGCGTTGATTACCCTTATCCTGAATAGCTCATATGTGTTATTAACACTCAGGGCCGTATCCAGCTGTCTTATAATTCCAAGCACAGACGTGTTTTGGTGACTTTCTGAATGGTGCTTCCATTGTATGTGCCACAAACACCTATTTTCCCTCTGCTAATTTAATTTTCCCTCTGCATTTAACTTAATGCTTTTGAATTTCAATAATTACTGAGCTTATATTGGGGTGCCATATTCTTCAGACAGGTTCCAAGAGAAGCTTGTAGGATTTAGCTCATTGAGCAATATTAAAATAAAGGGTCTAATTAGAGTCTGATTACCCCTTCAGTTACACAACATACCACTGCAAAACTGTCTTCATAAAGTACTGGTAGATTTTTTTTGAAATTTTGCCTTGTTACAGTCAATTTTACATCTCTGTAATGCCTGTACTAGCCTACAGAACTTAAGTACTGATGAGAGCATAGGGTGCACCTTACTGTCCTACATAGATCTACAAAAAAAAAAAACCAGGCATACACAGCTTTTATTCCTATAATGAGATCTTCCATTCCTGCTGTCACTGCATGGGTGGAGAACAAGAGTATTTCACCTTGATTCCCTACAGTGGTTGCCAGTGCCATTGACTTCAACAGTGTCAGGGCCAAAAGGAAATCAAGGACCACTTGCTATGTCTGAGGGGAGTTAGTAACAAGACTTTCCACATACACTGATTTTCTTATGATTCTTCAGATGGAGAGAAAACTGAGGACTACATGCAATCATGAGCCACTACAGCTTGTCCCCAAGCAGATTCCTGCCACCCGTTCAGAGAAATTGCACAAAAGCTTTAATTAAATGTTCTTAGTATTGCTGTATGAGGCACTGAAAACACACTCTGGCACAATTAACACTTGAACAACATTAACTGCTCATTTTCTTACCGCCACATTGAATTGCACTCAACTATTTAAGGCACAAGCACACAGTGGCAGAGACATATAGAGAGCTGTCTCCCTGGCACTGCTTCAAACCCACACAACAACAGCATAAAACTCCTGGAAAAAAAAATGTGAGTAGGGGAATGTTAAAAGGCAATTGCAAATGTAGTGAAAAAATTGTGTCCTGTGCTTTGATAGCGGTTTAATTTTTCTTTTTTTTTTTAGGGCAGATGTTTAATAGTGGCATAAGTGACATCCACTCCCTGCCCCTGTCCTTCACAGATCTGATTGATTTAATATACTCAGACCAATAATTAATACCCTCAATGCTAAACACATAGCTAATGACAAAACAGAAGGACTAAAAAACCCAGGTTTTTGAGGCTGACCTTAGTAGCACAAGCTGCAGCTTCTCAGCCATGCTGAGAGTGTTTTTCATGCCAGAGATGGCTGCTGCATCTCACACCCACAACCAACTTGACCACATGCATAGGCAGGTGAAGCTGAAAAGTAATTTATGTGCTTCTCTCTAACACACAGCCTCATCTGCGGGTCCTAGGTTGAACAGGGATATGTTTGAGAAGCTGCAAATGTACCAAGGCACCCCAAGGCACGCCCATGTAGGGACCTCTCACAGGTGAAAGTGCTCTTCTTTTTTGAAGGCCTGGTTGAGTCCTGGAGTCACAGTAAAGAAACAAGAGGTACGTTGAAAATTCAGGGCAGCAGCAGACCTGAAATAAATATACCTAAACCCAGGGAATGAAAATCACAGAATCACAAAATAGTTTTGGTTGGAAGGGACCTTAAAGATCATCTAGTTCCAAACACCCAGCAATGGACAGGGACACATTCAGCTATGCCAGGTTGCTCAAAGCCTCATTAAAACATGAAAATGCTTTTTTAAAAAAAACCTGCGTTTCAAACCCACTCAACCGCCGTCTATGATTTACCAGAAGAAAAGCTATGAGAGCAAGCTTGGCATTTATATGACATGTTCTGGCAACCTCAAGTTCAACATGCTGCCGAAGTACCCATGTCTGCTTCTTTTTCTTCTCCCCACACACAAATAAAGTGACAAAAGAGACCACACAGCCAAGTTCAGTGCTCACTCTGTGCAGCACAGACACCAAACAAAGTACGTGGCATCATTTCTCTCATCCACCCACTCCTTCTAGGAAAGCCTGGGGTCCCACTGCAGTGCAGGTGAGCGGTCATCAGATCCCAAATGACTTGATAATGGGAACACAGCCACATCCACTGCTGCAAGCTGTAGCCAGCAGGAAGTCAGACAATATTTTGCCTCTAGGAAACCAAACAGCAATACAATAGTCTTTGGGTTCACTCCCTCCATTGCAACTATCGTCTCTAGAGAAGACACAATGACCAGCCTTTGTCCCCAGCCTCCACATCAAGCCATCCCCAAGTCACAACTAAACTCCAGTCCTATCAGTCCCAGTGAAATACTCATTTTCTAAACTTTTAATGTGAAAAGTTTGAACTTGCAACAAGGGAAAACCTCTTGAGTCTTGGCTTAGGAGCAAGCACAACGAATGGAAGAATTAAGTTTTCTAAGAGTATTTTACAAATACATACGAGTAATACTATTTTTCCATTTTTTGCTGCCAAGTCTTCCTTTACTTTGATTTTTCTTTTTTTCCTCAACGTGACGGGTTTTCTAGAACACATTTAAATGGAGAACAGACCCCATTAACATTACCGGAATTTTCAGTCCAAGAGCAACCTGACACTTGAATGTAAAGCACTCAGATTTTCCTTCTCCAGCCAGAGGAATGAAGAAATTATTCTTATCAAGTATATCACCATGAATTATCTTTCCTGTGACTGACAATTTCTCTAATGAAAGAACATTCAACCTCAAGCCTCTCTGATGGAGTTCTCCACCAGACAAAAACTATTCTACAAGCTAAGCTTTAAAGTTTGCTTAGATTTAAACTACTACAGTGGTGGGAGCAACTCAGTTTGTAACATTTTTTAAGGTCTCAGTAAACAGAGAACTTCCTTCTTCTTGGCTGTATGTAACTATGTGTGCACATATATTTTTCCCTCCTATAATGCTGGGGAAAATAAATGGATTTATTGCACAGGAGGCACGCCTGCATTTTACAGCAAATGAAGAGTTAATCTTTTATTTAATAAAAGGGAGGAATAATCTCACTTGCTTAACTTCCAGATTACATTTTTCATAAGATATCCAAGCACCAGTAAACAAAGGTGCTCTGTGAGTACTCTGCGCTACACTGGCTTCATGTAACACATTCCCTAAATTATCACCTCCTAATTAATTCTGCTGTGAAGTACAGAGATTGGAAATGTCAATAATCTATGCTTTCATGAACCACAACCTAAATTAGATCCTTAAATATGGTATCTATAGATCTGCAGAAATCAAAGCTGTCGTTTCTCATAAGTGGATTTTTTTTCCTCCTTAGATTTCCATTCATCTGATAAATTTGTGAAACCTTTCAAACCATTAATTTGGGCATCCTTAAAATGTCAGTGCTTTCAGTCTGCTTTTTAATACATAATAACTGAGTTTAATAGATGTTCACTAAAATAAAACTAAGGATTATTAATGCTAAAACACCTGTCAGTGTAACTTAAAGTCATCAGGACCCAGGAAACTACTAATATACATTAAGTCTTGTCCACTAGAGGTTTCTGTGAGATGAAAGAAGTTATGGCTTCCTACAAAACTGCCTTGTGTATTATAGATCAAACTTCCGGCTATTTTGGGAGAAAGCCATCATTTTGTTAAGACATTCATATAATGGATGACAGGCATCAGAGGCTTGAGCTCTCACATGGACTCTCCCACAAAACCGAAGTAAAAACAAGTGCTTTTCCATGGCACTGTCCCCTTGAGGAAAATTTTCTATAAGCTTAAATGTTATTACCTAATTTCCTAATTTTAGGTACCAAAGCACACCAAAAAAAATTATGCCTTCAAATATTTTGCAAAAGGAGAACCAAAAATCTCTCCAGGAGAAAGCAAATGAAACTCGAGGATTCTGAGTTTTGGGATTAAACAGATCCATGCTGTGTGCCTGGCCCTGCAAGAGGAGCAAACAGTGAGCTGGTTCTCAATGATTTTGCAAACATTTGGATTTCCTGAAATTCTGTGAATAATTTCTATTCTTTCTTGCCTCTCTCCTCTCATTATTATTCCAGGTGGCAGTCACAGTGACTGGCTTCTCTGAAGAAGCAGACATTTAATCAGCTTCAGCAGATACTGAATGTGATTGTGCTGCACTTCTAAATGTATTATTCCAAGAGATAAATATTTTTTTCTCAAGTAAAGATAATTCACTTAAGATATAATGAGTCCTGAAATATACTGCACTGGAAAGAAAAGCAGCAGGAATTGTTATATTCAAAGTTAATCTTCAGAAGGAATATCTGATTTTTTAATGTGTATAAATCTCTTTTGTAGATGAGATTTTATGTTTAGAGCACCATTTCAAAGATAAAGCGACCTGAAAAACAAATTCATCCCTGAATTTGGGAAACAAAAAAGTTGTTTATGCTATTCAAAGTGTTTGTCAGAGCACTGGCCACCACTCGCTACCCTCACAAATAGAAAAGTTGCTCTCAACTTGTTGTGCACCAGAATTTTCCTTTGAAATTTGCCAATTAAAAAAGAAGCAGCAAGATGAGCGAGCACGGGGGTGGGGGGTGGAGGGGGGAAGGATACAGTACAAGTACTGTGTGAAATTCAATTAAGGCTACAGGTCATTCAGCCAAACTTTCCCTGGCAGCTGGCCTCGTATTGTTTCCAGCACAACAGCAGATGAGTGAGCCACCATTAAATTACAGCAGAATCAGCCACCTGGACATTATTCTCCCATAACAAAAGTGAAAGCACAGCTCCAGAAAGGGAGGTAAGCACTGCAGGGCTGACCCTCTGCAGCACTCCTTCTGTGCCTGGCTCCTGCTGCCAATGAAGAGCCTGATGCTGAGCACCCCTCCGCCTTCTGCAGCGAAGGACAAACCCGATGCAGAGATCCAGTCTTCCCAACAGAGTATTAGACCTCATCCAGGCTCTAAGCTCCTTTATAAAATGGGATAGAGGCATGTGCATCTGTGCATTACTCACAGCTCCAAGCCTAAACAAGAAAATAAAAAGGAGAAAAAAGCTGAGCTTTTCCCCAGAACATTTATTTAATAGTACCCTTCTGAAAAGGGTCTGGGGACAAACTGAGCATCAAGATACTGCTCCCCTCCCTCAAGAACGGCTTCTGTGCACACAGAGGTGGACCAAGAGGTGCTAGCAGCAGGGTTTGATGCTCCAGGGATGCTAAGTGTGGTTTTTGAGGAACATACATCTAATTCCCAGTGCTGCCAGCTCAGCCCAGGAGTGCTCAGAGACAGGCTATGGAGAGACAAACTGACAGAATGGCTAAAGACCCACAACAAAACAACTGTTTGGGAAACAAATAACCTTGTCTGATACAATCTAACCCCAGAGAGCTCTTGTAATCAAGTTTGAGTCTAGATCTTACTCCCTTTGCTCTTTCAGCCATTGTAACTGGGTCAGATAAATAGACCTGGATAACCACCCCACTTGTTCCTCCTTTTGAAATTTCAAACACACAGGAATATCACATGGCAAATGTAGCTAAACGAGGAATAATTCTTATTTGCATGGGTTTTTAAAATATATTTCTTGCCTCCTTACCTGACTTTAAAATGAAAGAAATCCTGAAGTCTCTTAAAGATTTGTCCTCATTCAGGAAGGAGCTAAATCTGGGATGTCAAAAGTCTGACAGAGCCATTGAGGCAAACATTTGATGTCTTGCCTTAAGCAATAGGTGGGAAAGGAAAAATATCTTAGGTGGGGGAGCACTGAATTAAAGCTCCGTGTCTTTCAGTCCAATCTCTCTCCAAAGAGGAATAAACTGTTTGTCATCCTGCCAGCTATGAGACTAGCTATAAAATAATAGATTCCACAGGCCCAAATGAGGCTAATCATGATTGCCAAGGCATGTCTGAGCTGTGAGAAGTGAGTGAAATCTGATGCTCTTCAGAGAAAACATTTATTGAAAAGCTCTTTGCTCTGCAATAAGCCTTGGCAGTTCTCTCATGTCTTGGAGTATCTACCATATTTCTCATTTGATTGCAAGGCATATTGCTGACAGCAGCTGCTATGGCTGAGTTTCCTTTAATAACGCTTTGGTAGGTAAAACACCACTTCTTTTTAGCTATTGAGAGAGCGGTCAGGAAGGATTTTGTATCAATTGCCTCTGTCAATAGTACTTATTCTTAAGCGTCTCCAACTGGATACTGTAGCAAAATGCCCATCAAAATCAGAAAAGGATTTCCACAAAGACAAACAAAGTGACACGTTTGTTTTCCTCTCAACGAATTTGGCGAAACACCTACTAAGTAACTGGAGAGGTGGGATTTTACTGCAATCACTTTGGAGAGCAAGTGAAGAGCAAGGGAAGGAGATGTTAAGACTTCAGACTGGTCCTTTGGAACAGATTTTACAATCTGGTGTAAATTTTAACAACATCTGCTATTTAAAAAAAGAAGATGAAAGAAGGAACCAAGGCGTGCCTTCTAGCATTTTTAGGCTGAAGTAATTAACACAAGTGTGCTGTAGATGTGTGTGTGAGCACATATGTGCACATATGCATAGCAGTGGCTTCCAACATTTTAGGATTTAAATAATTAACCCAAGCGTGTGTCACACGCACATACGCTCACATGTGCAATGCAAAGATACTGGCACAGCTCACACTTGGAGGCACATTCCTTAAACACTCTGAAAGAAATGGTTCTGACACATCCCATCAACAGACTGCTAACCAAGTATTGCAGAAAACTGCTTGGGAGCCTTCACTTCATCTTCTCTTTTGCTTCAGCCCTCAATACTCAGAGTCAACCAAACCTCAGCTGAGAGGCAGATGTTTCAGAGGAGATCATGAGCTGATGAATTGTGAAAGGCTCCCATGCCTTTTCCCCAGCTCATGCTCCAGATGTGCTGGGGGATGGGAGGGATTGTGTGCACGCCTTTGCAGTGTAAGACAGATGGACACGGCCACCTCCTGGAGAGGTACGGAGCAGAAGGTGACACTGAATGTCAGGGTGTCCCCCTCAACACCCCTCTGTGCTGTGCACCAGCATCATCCTCCTCACCGGCTTCCCTCATCTCCCACACATCAAGCACTCATTAATCCCTGTCTACCCTCACGTATTTGGGGAGCTGACTGGGCAGCAGAAGTGATGCCAGGAGTCCCTGCAGTGCTCTGGGGACGGCTTGGACAAGCCAGCCTGCCACCAGCTGGGGCTGCCACACCCGGGCAACCGGGACAGGCTGGCACTGGGGGGTATTTGCCTAAGGAAGCACGCAGGTAAACCCATTAAGGGAGTACCTTGCCCCTAATGTGTGCCCTGAGCCCAGGTGTGAATAGAGAACACTTTATAGGTTTCAGGATTTGGCTCCACACTGCTTGAATACAGAACTAAGAAGAATGACATTGTATTTTATGCTTATTTTTAATTAATAAAGTACTGATATAAAGCAGGAACATAGCTGGAATGAACTATCACTTTAAAGGAATACATCTGAGACCTTTAACTTGCACAGGTATATTCAGTGAAGTAAAAATATTATTCTGCTTGGGAGAACCACAAATTACAGCAATAAAATATATGCAGTGAATATGTAGAATTTCCTACTATTTGCAATGAACTGAATATTAGGCACTGCTAAGACCTATCATTTCCCAAAAAAAGAGACTACTTTATTTCTAATTTAAATCATAAGAATTTATGAAGGTTAAGGGAAGTCTTTTGTGTGCTTTTGCAACAGCTTAACTTCTAATGTATTATATATTCAAAAATTAGGATCCTTGAGGCTCTTGCACATTATTTACTGTGCACATGATTGGAATGGTCAATGTGTGGTGCCCTCTTTACTTTATAGCCAATACAGCTTTTTCCCCATGGCATCAACAGATATAAAAAAAGTTTTAAAATCTTGCTAAATGAAAAAAAAGAAGTGACAAAGAAACACACTCATTTTGGTATGAAATAATTCAATAAATCTGTCTACTTTGCTAAGGCTTAGTTTTTATGTAAAACAACACTTACTTATCTTGCTAGATTCAAAATGGCAAAAGAATTAAGGGTGAGGTTCAGTTTTCAGTCCAGTTTTTAGTAATCTGAAAATAGGAAACAGTGTTAAAAGGAACCTTTAAGAGATCTAGGGGACAGAGCCAGAGGCCAAGACTATGCCTGCTTCACATAAAAATACCCTTTCTCACTTGAAATCTCTTTTGGATAATTTAGATGACGCAAAACCTCAGAAATCAAATTATCACACTGCCAGAAGTTCCCAGAGGGGCATCAATGGGGCCATGCTTATATGGTGACACAGAGGACTTGGCCCTTTGCTTTCACTGCATCCTGCTCTCTTCTGCATTCAGGGGGACTCATCCAACAGATCTGATGGGATTGTGCCATGGCCTGAAACCATGAACAGCACAAGCACAGCTTACAGCATCTCCTGGGAGAGGAGATTCAACTTCCTACCAAATGCCTAAATAACTTTGGGGGTGAGAGGGAAGGGCTTTTGAGAAGAGTTGGAATATAGAGACATACAATTAAGAAAGGCTGGTGAAAAGGTGCTAAAATTTGAAATGAAACAGCTTAAGGAGCACCACCAGTATGGAAACACAACCTAGAGAGCATCTGTTGACACCCATCTCAACCATCAGCCTCCACAGTTCATTGCTAACCTGGTCTGCTTTTTCCATCTTCACCTCCCAGATGGAGGACACCAGCATGATAACAACCCTTGTGTTCCTGGCAGTGAGAGCACATCACAAATTCAGATCATACTCAGGCACAACCCAACAAAGGTTTAGTCCACTGTTTTGCCTCAGCAGGCTTGTGAAAGCCTGGGATGTTGGGCATCTCCCTCACAACCTGAGGGCAAGAGCAGTGCCTTCGGTGAGGAGCTCTGTGTAGCCTACCCCATTGCCAGGAGCTCGCGTGGAATCTTTCACAAATGCATACTTCTATAAAAGTTTAAACAACTTTCAGTGCATTACTATGTTCTCTTGGAGTTAATGCACAAAATAGAAGAAATAAGAAGAAAGTCTCCATGACAGCTCTACCTGGGTTGACTGAGGTAGAAGACCTCATCTTTAGCTCCACAGATGTTAATCTAAATTAGCAGAAGACAAACCTTTTTTTTTTAAAAAAAAGGGTTCCCTGATTTAAAGAAGCAGGTACTCAAAAGCAGTTTCACAAAAATCATGGCTCATATCTCGGTTCAACACTGATGTTTGGGATAACAGCAGATTGTGTGTGAGCCAAGGCACAGAGACAGGACAGAAGTGTACGTACTACTTTGTCTGAGAGACTGCCCTTCTCTGAAAGCTAAAGGGGGAGCTGCTGGGGGCTCTTGGCAACTGGTGCTGTCTTTTCTGGTGCCACACTCAAACAGAGAAAGGAAAAAAGATTGATGGGACAGCTTTGGTGCTGCGTGTGTTTTCAAGCCATGGGGAACCTTCTGGGAAAGGCTACAGTGTTGGTCTTGTCGTGGCCAACAGGCAAGAAATGCAAGCAGGAAGCAGCCAGCTTTGCTGGCCTCTGGATCTTTTAGTGGACCTGCCAGTTTGAAAAATACACCTTTGACTGATGGCTCCTGGACTCCCTGTTCAATGCAAAGAGTAGGTGTTACGCAGCTCCTCCCTTCAAACTCAAGCAAGTAGTATTTCCATTTTACAGATAAGGAAGCCAACATAAATGCCAATACCTTGAAACTCTGACAGAGCAAGGAGCCTGTCCCAGTAGCCTGGGACAGTGAAGTTTAATTCACTGTCCATTCGTTTATAGCAATTCTTAATTCACAAACTCTCTAGGAATATTATCACTCCATGACAAAAGGGGGAAAAACAGAGATTTTTACAGTTTTTCCCAAGTCATGCCACAAAGCCAGAGGAAAACTGGACCAGGTGCTTGTGGGACAATTTGTAGTGAATTAAGCAAAACCAAACTGTGTTTGACATATGCACAGCTGTGTGTGAACACAAGGACAGAAAAAATATGTTCAGTGAAAAACTAAGATGACAAGTCTTGTATATCAGAGCTCTTCAGAGATCTGCCTGTCCCACAATAAACCTCCATTTGCTAAACGTGTCTCATTTCTTCCTGAAGCACAAATGGAGCCAGAAGAAAACATCCACAGTATTAACAGCAAGGGCACATTTAAATCTCTTTCTATTCTCTTTATGTTTTGGGGGGGAAGGCAGGGGTGGTGGTAAGAAAAATAAGTAACAAACAAACAAAACAACCAAAAAAAAACCAAACCAAAACAAAAAAAAACCAAAAAAAAAAAAAACCCAAACAAAAAAACCACAATGGTCACAAAACACTACCAAAATAGGTGTTTTAAAATCATCCATGATTTCCATCCAAAGTCCCTTTGGATGAGTACTGTAATTTTGTCTTGGAAAACTTATCTCACTGCTTACAATTCTGGTCATCTCTGACTGCATCACAACCAAATATAGAGGGAAAATAACAGCCAAAAGGAATAGGCCTCATTTTCTTAAAGAAAGGCATGAAACAATCCCTTCATTACTTACATTCACAGGAAAAAACCTGCTAATTTAAAAACTCCATACATATTCTCAACTTCTCATGTGGATTCCCTTAAGCAAAGGCCTTGAGAAATAAAAAGCATTTTGTTCATATTTGCCTGAAGTTAGAAAACTAATGAAAAGATTATATGTAATGTAAAAAATTCCTAAAGTATTGGGGAAGAAAGCTGGCTTTTTCATGGATGTACCTTGTGTTTTGTTCCTCTTAATCCTATTTTAAACATAAGCAACACAGATGTTGCCAAACTGCATATCTGAACGCTCCTGTTTTGCATGCTGGGATTCATCATTTAGTCAGAACTGTGGATCAACAAGCCAGTGATAATATTTCCACTGTGGGTGACACTGCCACGATGGCAAAGATACCAGATGAGGAAATGTCCACTTATTTTTGACGTTACTTATCCTGCAGCAATATCTCGGGGCCAGAGCAGAAATAGACAGCAGTCTACTACTGAGTGAGAAAAGACTGTTCTCCCAAAAGCTTGCAAGCTAAACAAACAACATAGTCAAGGTTAATTAAAGATTGATTCATATTTTCATTTGGGAACAGTGTCAGGAAAATATTACCCACTTTGTCCAAGAAAGCTGTGGCAAAGCTGGGAAATGGTGCCAAAACTGGCTTCCTGTGCTTTAACCACAGTCCAAAATCAAGTGTGAAAACCTGAAAGCATAAGGAGCAAGCACGGATGCTTTCCTCAAGGGATGATCACTGCAAATGCAGTGTCAGCATTCTTCCAGTGTGCTGTGTGCAGCCTGGCAAGGTCACCTTGCCCAGGTCTTTTTAAAGATGGTTGGCAGAATACAGCATGGTGGCCTCCCTTTAGACAGACAGTAAACAGGTATAAGAGAGAATTTTTCTTTTCCTCTAGTACCACAGGTTCAGTGTTGTGAACTCCTGTGGATCACATTTGCTCAGGAGAGAGGATGCAGGCTTTGAACGCTGATGTCTTGTCAATGAACTCGGAGCTATCCTCTCAGCCGTGCTACGCGTGTGGCTGCCTGTCTGCCATCAGCAGAGTCTGCTGGAGAATGTCTGGTCACAGGGAGATCTGCTCTCAGGAACTGAGAAGGTTTGTAACTTTACAGCATTGTTTTCAGGTGTTGGCTTGCAAACTGGCCAAGCCCTTCCTGGTGACAGCCTCCCCATGGATCTGACTCTACACCTGAATTCATCAAGCAGCAGGAGGGAGTAAAGTGTGTAAGAAACGCTCCTCTGTGTCCCTCAGAGAAAGCAACATCAAAAGCTTTTTCTCTTCCTTTGAGAGCTGTGCCTGGCCTCAGTCTTTCCAAGGTTAAACTCCCAGAACAGGCCGCACTTTGGAAAACCATCATTTTAAAGCTGGTGCACAACACAGCTGCTCCTCTTTTACTCAAGTCAGGCCCCAAGAGGAATGTTTACAGCACAGACCATGGCCTAAGGGCCCACTGCCTTCTGGTCACACTTCAACCCCCCCATGATGATGGCAAAGGCTCAGAAGCTGCTCACCCCAGCACCCTGTGGTCAGGGCAGCTGTCTTTGCATGAACCTGCTGGTCGTGCCCATCCCATGAGCAGGGATAGCCAAGGAGGTGACAGCTTCATCTCCACCAGCATCCTTACCACCAGTGAACCATTGTCAGTGAGGTCTGAGACAGCTGGGGATGGGAGCAGGGATGCTGCTTGATGGGTATCAAATACAGGCAAACAGCAGGGGGTTGGAGCCCCAGCCCCCCTACAAATGGTCCACGGCTGTCACCATCCTTTCTGTCACTAACAACAGAGCACCGAGGCATTTGGTGTTCTTACTGATGGTCTTTCTCCCCCATTTCTGATGTCTGCACAGCAGAAGGCTCATAAGCTGCAAGGTAAAACAAAACTGGAAGCAGATTTGCATGAACACACTTCCTGTAGAGCAACACCAGACTGGCAGATGCCATACTGGGAGATGAAACATGCCTCATACCCACTACCAGAGCTGCACCAGCTTGCAGCGGCT
This sequence comes from Peucedramus taeniatus, assembly GCA_013400575.1. NCBI lineage: Eukaryota > Metazoa > Chordata > Aves > Passeriformes > Fringillidae > Peucedramus > Peucedramus taeniatus. Next base: position 356,355 of record WBNO01020617.1, read on the forward strand.
CTGAATAAAGCTTTACTGTTTCCTTTCCTAGCAATGCCAGCAGAGGCCAAGGATCTCAAAGATGCCACCTTTAAAAACACACAGACCAGAACCACAAGAAAGTGGAACACACAACAGCAAGAGCTGGAGCTCAGGATCACAGAGAGACCACATTGGGGTGGCATTCACTGCTGGGAAGAGCAAAATGAGATGTTTAGGTGTTTAAGGAAAATAAATGCCAAGATAGACAAGCACCAGTGGGGCACAGCCAGTTAGGCCCTTTGTTGTGTTCTCAGCTTTCCCCAACCACGACTGCAGGGGTAGCCTAATGTGGTGAGGCATGTGACATGCACACAATGGATTCAGAGTCACAAGACCCTCCACTCTGAATTTTCCTACTTATAACAGCAGGAACCTACCCATTTAGATTATACAAAAAGTCATGTAGTGTAAGCGTGCTGTGGGGACTGAGATAAACATAAAGACCAGACTGCCTCCTCATTCTCCTCGCTGCTCTCCCTTCTTCCAAGAGACAGTGAGATGCATTTCCTTCCAGGAAAGGGTTAAGCAGCTCTGCAAAGCACATCCTGCCTCCCCTGTTTGTATTTAGTGTGCAGAGAGGACTCCAGCTCTCAGCAGTGCAGTCCTTGGGGAGGAGCCCCAGGTGTGGCTCCACACTCCAGTTTTTGTTGCTTCCTTTGTTAATAAATCTGAAGGGGACTTTGGTGTGCAGCGTGGACTTTACAGAGCAGGTCAGGGAAAGCTCCTGCTCACTAAGTCAATAGTGGAAAATGGCACTGCTGCACACAATATCATCACACCTGGGACCTGAGTGTGGAGAATGCTGAGCTTGTTGACTGTAATAGCAATTTCTGCTTTGTTTTCCAACCTTTAGCCACAAAACAGCTATGTTTCACAAAACGAAAAATGAGATGGAAAAGAGAGGCCATCAGGTTAGGGCATAACTGGGCTTCCTCCTGGACCATCAGGATTCATCCAGGTCACACCCAGTCAACACAGAGTTTGCAATCATGACCTTCTCTGGAAATTACAGCTTTGCTTCCCTGCTAAAATGTTTTATCCAGCAATGATTTTGCAGCTCCATGAAGCATTCCTGATTAGATTTTCAACACTGTTACACATGAGGTCTCTTGTACAGAACAGTATCCACACAGAAAATGTGAGGATCGCCATTCAGCAGTTTTCACTGCACATTTCAAAGGAAAATAGAAAGAGAAAAATCATATTTATACAAAAAAATATTTTGAAGTGCTTGTAAACTCTTTAAAAACAAGGCTTTTCTTTTTTTCACAAGTGCATTTAAGCAAACACATGTACAAATGAATCTTTTTTAAGAGTAAAAAGTATCTCCTAGCACCACACACACTCAGTAATTCTAAGCCACAATTAAAATCATCTTTAGCACCATCATAGGGTATTGCCCTGCAGTTTCAGGGCAAACAAAGAAGGAACAGAAAGTTTTCAACTGGTCCAAGATTAGAACTGGAGATGGGAAAGATGCAAAACAAAAATTAGTTCATGTCAGGAAAGTCCTCTACTGGACATTTTAAAGACAGCAGGGGAAGATAGGAGGAAAGAGATACATTATGACCAAACTAATCTAAACAGGAATAATGTGGAGTCTATTTATTAGCTTTTCTAAAAGTAATATCCAGCAGATAGAGGAATAAAGTGAAATCTCATACCCGGGGAATAGAAATGCAGTCTGGAGCACCAACATCACACTGTAAAGCAAAGACAATGCTTCCTTCCAAAATCCAACACAAGGGAGTGAGGTCATCAGCAAGAGGAAAACAGGACTGATGAACAACCTTGCAGGTTTCGCCCTCCCCTCCTGACACCTTATACTGCAACACTCCCACACTAAGAATGAAACATCTACATGCAGCTGGTCCATATGACCTGCAGAATGACAGAAAGCTTGCCCTTCCTTGGAATGATATAGGGCAAGCAACAACATCCCTTCAAGTATTCCTCATCGGTATCAACAAGTTCCATTTTTTGCAGGGAGGATTAGGATCAAGGATTAGCTCTTCTGGATAAAAAGAGAAAGTGTGTTCAAAAATCCTAAATAATTACAACTGAAGCTTAAACTGAACTTTTTTTTTTAATTTTATTTATTTTTTATTTTTTTTTTACTATGTTAGTTCCCTTGCAAGGCTTACATGCCAAGCTTGCTATTTTTCTCACTCATCTTTTAGCAATTACGCAGTTGCCTGAGCAGCCAGGAATGGTGCAGGCAGCAGGCAGTGTCCACTGCAAAGCACCTCTAGCAGGGTAAGCATCAGACAGGGCTGCATTCATCAACTCCTGCAGATTAAGCCTTGCAGAGACATGACCAGGTTTTCAAAAACACTTAACTCCTTCTGTGTGCCCAGCCCCAAATATTCCCAGCTTTCAGATCAATTGCATGTTGCAGGGACACACAACAGAATATGTGCATTTCCAGTAATTCCTTGGTATCAATTTTTAAGTCCAGGTCAGTCAGGTTTGGGGTCTGGCAGACCATGATGTTGGAAAAGCTCTGCCATTAGGTACTGCTGCTAAGAAAAGTTAATCTCTGAACAATCTGACTGGGCAACTCCCTGAGAAACTAAACCAAATTTTGTTTGGATTTAAGATAAAAGTATGGCTACAAGCAGTGCTGAAATTCTGTTTTCTGCTCCATCCCCACTTCAAAAACCTGCCCAAATGGCCCAATGGGAGCATCCACTGGTCCAAAATTCAGGCCCACATAATGGATTCTTTCTTAACTGAAAAGACAAGTGAGTGAAGCCAGGTTTCTCTGTGTGATGTCCAGAGCATCACCCAGTTTGCCATGCTATTTCAGAGATGTCACACATCACCACAGAACCATCTCCACTGCAGCACTGGGTGAAGAGAGACATCAGGCTCCTGCTACATTTTAATTAATTCAAGAAAGAATTTATATTTTTTCAAATAAAGTATGTTTTAGAGCAAGAGATATTTGCATTTTTTATTTCTTTACATGGAACTAACAAGGCACATACATAATAAAACCTAAAATCAAAGGGAAAAAAACCTCCAAAACCCTGCAGCATTCATTTTCTCTGAGGCACCGTCAATTCAACATTATTGTAGCACATTGTCTTTGGAGCTTTAATGCCTACACTTTATAGACCAAACCTAATCACTGCTATTTTGCTTAAAAGAAAACCTGTACACTGTGAAAAGAAGGCTCTAATTGACTTATTTTGTTTTATGAAAAACTGTGTCCCCAAATTCTTTACGCAGTAAATTGAATTTTCAAACTGATGTTTATCATATGTGCAATTGTTTCCACAAATGAATTTTTTAAACAATGATACTGGACAGACCACTCAGGCAGAGAGCTTGCCTGATGTTTTTAAAACTAATGGTTGCAGTAAAAATGTCAGTCTGAAAAGGAAGTAACAATTTTGTCTTCTCCTGCTAATTACATAGGTTTGAAAATTGTGTTAGGACATTCATTTATGGCCGGTGTTAATCAGGAGTCATACAGCTGTAGGTCAGAGCAATTATGTGCATTTAGAAGCAAGTCCATTATTTTACATATGATTTTTCTTTGTTAGTTAAGAACAGTTTTGCAGTGAATATATATTGTTAGTCTCCAATAAAAGCATATTTCTCTTTATTTTTAGTTCCATTACACACACACACACAATTCATTCTGGGAATGTCTGAAATTCAGCACAGTGGGCTGTATTTAGAAACAGAAGTTGTTCTCAGTTTGATGCTTTCTTACTGATCATTAACTACCACACAGCTGGCAATGAAATCAAGCCCCCAGTTGTCTTTTAAATGCTATAAACATATAACTGGGTCAAATTATTGCTGTGAATCATCTTTAGCCACTTTTGCATCATGTAATTTAATAGGCATTTGTAGAAGAGCTGACACTACCAGTCTCTTCTCATTCAATATTGGAAAATTTAATTGGCTACCTATTTGACTTCAGGCAAACACTGACATAAACCAGACAAACTCTCGCCTCTTGACCCTACTGACTGACCAAAGACAAACACACCATTGGTACCACAAAAGCCATGTGAGCACTAAGTTAGGCTAATTCTGCATTCCTGAGAGAGTTCACATTTTGTGACTCTCTACTGGTGTGATTAGAAAAAAGTGTAAATTGAAAAAAAAAAAAAAAAAGAAAAAAGTTCAAGTTGACTGATTAGTAGTGGATCCAATGCTCTACAAGCTAATATCATCCTGCATGTTCCAGGAGAGCCTCTGCTCCTGAAAGGTAAGGTCACCTGCAAAAAACAGCACTTGGGTTTAAGAGGCTGAAGCTTGTAAGGCTACAGTCACAGCTGTGCAGGTATATTTATGATAGGGTAAGCGGGAATGTGAGAAATGAAGTGGAAAGAATAAAAAGGGAGATGAGAGGTGAATTTTCAATAAAAAACTCCCAGAATTCAGGCAGAGGGAAAGGAAAGTGATAAATAATCTCTCTGGAGACAGCACTCATCTTGACACTACTTAATGGTATCCATACACCTAATTTCCATGGACTGTGATATCATGAGAAAGACTGCAAACCTTGAGTACCTGGGGCTCCTTCCCACACATCCTGAGTTCCAATGAGACTGTCATCCTGCTCAGATTTATGCAGCCCACAAACTGCATGGCAAAGAGAGCCAATGCCACATTAAATGCAGTAACTCAGCACTGGGCTAAAAGGATCACAGGAAGGATGATCACAAGCTGGAGCAAAGTAGGAGAAGGGTGCATCTCTTGTGTATCTTCAAGCAGCACGATTTGGGTAGCAGAAGGTGCAACTCTTGCCTAGTTGGCCATCAGTACCTAAGTCTGCCTTCTCTAACACTGAGCTCCAGACGGGGGAAAAAAAAAACCAAACAAAAACCCCAAGCCCTTAGACCTTGCATAATTGTCACCACACTCCCACACAGGACCCACAAGACATCAAATTCTACTTTAAAAAGGCTTTTACATTGGAAACTTTTTACATACAGATCTGGGCACAATACAAGGAGTTTGTCCCACTGTCAGCAAAGCGCACTCCAGAATTACTCCAGTTTAGTCTGATAAAAGTGACATAAAGTTGGTTTCTTCCCATTAAAATAAATATCAAGACTACTGCTTAAAAAAAAACTTCTTGGTTAACTTTAAAGCTTTGTTTTATTTATTTTCTTTGCCTGAAGAGAAGGTTGTGCAAATGCTGCACTGTTCAGGGAAAGAAGTCCAAACTTTACATAAGGGCTTTTTGCCCAGTGTCTCTTGGCATGCTTCCTTGAGTTTGAGATTGCTTTGTATGGTGAAGTATTACAGAATAAGATAACACTGTGTTATCAAGGCACTAAGGAAGGGCTTTGCACTAAAGAAATTGAGCCAAAATTCCTTTTCAAGGAGAGCAGAGAGCACATTTGAATAAGCACTAAATTCAGCAGGGGAATAACTAATATGATTGGTTTTAAAGACACAGAAATGAGTATTTTGCTGTGTTATGAATGTTAAGCGAGAATTTTAAAACACCAGAGGAAGAAAATACATGCTTTCTACCCGCAGTTTCGGCCAAGATGCTGTAGCAATTTTATAAATCAGAAAATAAACAAATTATTTTGATCCTATTTTTGAACGGCTACTATCACAAAATACCTTTGGCTCATTTGTTCTGGCAATGTGTCTAGATTCTGCATCATAAACAGCAAACGTTTTTGTAGCAAATTTTGTATGAGCAATGAAGATTTTTAAATGGAGTTTTCTCCACCAAATTAGGCATCAATCCTGCAGATGCTTACACAGTTTACTTGTTTCCAGATAAGGCACATACATAGAATTTTATATCTATAGCAATAATAGGCACAAGCTTAGAAGAATACAGTTTCCAAGACTTTTGGTCCAGTTTCTGAGGACTGCTACAGTTCATCTAGATTGCTCCTCAAGAGCCATGCTTTTAGCCCCCAAAACCTTTCACCTGCTGTATTTACAGCAATTATTTCAGTTTTCAAAATAAGGCAATACAACAAATGGGGATTAAAAGTAAAACTGAAGGAATACACAGTGTTTTCTGCGAAGCCAGGTATCTGACAAAGCATTCATCAGCATCATCATGATATACCTTGATCTCAGGTTACAGCCAGTTCCTTTGCAGCAACATTGCACAAACTTCTTGAAACTTCAAGTAAGAAGTCTTGCAGAAATTCCCTGTCCCAAGGACCCTTGGGAAAGGCTGATCGATAGTTGTGCTGCAAACACAAATTTCACCCTAGCCCAGACAGGTGCAGCTCCCAGCAAGCTGAGAAAGAGTAGGATCCTCTTTCACCAGAATTGATGTTTGCACACAGTTTTCTGTCGTGCAATATTTCATGGTCTTCATTTTTTGGTTATTAAAATAGGATGTTATCCAACAAGTGGAGGGGAAGACAAGGTCAGGGATTTGGTTCCCATCTCAGAAGTGGCAGCTAAAGCTGCTGAGCAGCATGTGTTTCTTGTTTGAAACGTATCACTTATTCTTAAAAACAATAATATATACCATCTGTTGCAGCCATTCATAATTGATAAGATTTGGGCTGTGTTTGACTGCAAAAACCCATTTCAACATGAGTGTAGATGTTCAGATGAAGAAGTGTTACAAAGCAATTTGTTTGAGCTTTCTTACCACACATTACACCAACAATGTCCAACTGTCTCCTGGCACTCACATGGGGCTCTGGAAACCCCATTTATCATTTTACTGGGAAGCATCAGCATCTTCCCATGGCAAAAATGGTTTATTTTCAGTTGGAATGATCATCTAGACTCCAACTGTTCAACCACTTCAGGGTTGACCAAAAACCAAAGCATAATATTAAGGGTACTGTCCAAATGCTTCCTAAGGATTGACAGGCTTGGGGTATCAAATACCCCTCCAGGAAGCCTCCTCCAGTGCTGGACCTTCTCAGTACAGAAATGCTTCCAAATGTCAAGACTAAGCTTCCTCAGGCAGAGTTTGAACCATTCCAATGTGTCCTATCACTGGATCCCAGGGAGCAGAGCTCAGCACCTCCCTCTAACACATGCTTTCCTCAGGAATCTGTAGAGGGCAAAAGGCTGTCACTTAAACTCTTTTTTTTCCAAACTTGACAAATCCAAAGTTCTCAGCTGCTTCTCACAGGAGCAGTCTTCCATCCCTTTCACTGGCTTGGATGCCCTCCTTCGGATGCATTAGAGCACCTTAACATCCTTTTCATATTGTGGGGTCCAGAACTGCACACAGGACTCAAGGTGGAGGTGGGCGCATCAACGCTCAGTACAGTGGGATAATCACCTTTTTTGTTTGGCTGCTTATGCTGTGTTTGATGCATCCCAGGATGGGGATTGTCCTCTGGGCTGCCAGGACACTCTCTGCTGGCTCACACTGAGCTGTTGTCAACCATCATCCCCAGAGCCCCTTCTGCAGGGCTGCCACTCCCTCACACCAGGCAAAGAACCCAGCAATTGCTCTTGTCAAATTTTATCCCATTAATCCCTGATGCCCCAATCTATCTGTACTCCCTCTGCAATGCCTCTCATCCCTCAAGAAAATTAAAAGCAACTCTCAAGTCTGGGATCATCAGCAAACTTGCTAATAGTGCATTCCCATCCTGTATCCAGATCTTTGATCCACTACGCAAATGACCTTGTCATAGAAGAACACCAAACTATTTAAACAGGGATCTGCCTATGTGAACCCAGGCTGACTGTGCCTGGCAACTAAACTATTCTTTAAATGCCTGTCCATAGCACCCCACTATGATCTACTTCATAATTTTCCAGGATCTGGGGTTGGATTAACAGTCCTTGTAAATTGGAAAAACATTGGCTACCTTCAAGTCAGCAGGGACCTCCCCAGACTCCCAAGATATTTGGTAAATGATTAAGAGGGGTCTTGCCATAACATCTGCTAGCTCCATCAGTACTCTGGGATGAATTCCACCAGGGAGTGAGGACTTGTCAACATTTGGCTGATGCAGCTGGTCCCTTACAGCTTCACAAAAGGAAAGTCACTGCTTCCACACACTTAAGGTCCTCCAACTGAAAGGACCAGGCAGCCCAAAGCCTACCAGGATTATTAATGACTTAAGGAACAAAAACCAAATAACACTGAATGCCTTCACTTCTTCTTTATCTCCATTAGAGGAGGTACCCACCTTAAATAAGTATCACTCCCAGTGTTTTCTTTAGACCTTCTCTTGATATTAAAGTACTTTTGAAAAAGCTTCTTGTTATCTGCCACAACACTGGCTACTTTCAACTTTAATTGAGATTTGGCCTTCCCTATCTTCTCCCTGCATGCCCAAACCACAGCTCTGTGACCTTCCTTTTACCAAGGCAAAATGTGAATGATTGTTTTTGTGCACTCCAGAACTGGCTTGAGACTTTGTTAGCCACTTAATTTCATTTCTGAGATGAGATGGCAGAATGGACCAGTCCTCTTTGAGAAAGAAATGCTTTTCCTTTTCACTGGAAATCTCTCCATATTATCATCACTGCACCACAAATTTCTCCCAAATGTGAAGGCTCAGACTCATGCTGTCTAATAAGCAAGGCTGCACTGATTTAAATACTGTCCAGTTTTACCCTCTGCATTCAAATTCCCTCCAACTCAACAAGAAAACTCCCAAGTGTTTCAGTGGGCTCTCATCAAAGGCATGTGCTGAAAGACAACTACTATACCTCTATCAAGACTGTAAAAAAAAAAAAAATCAGAAAACACTGTCCAAAACTTAAGACATTATTTTAACTTGAACATGACAATTGAATCAGGTCATAATTTTAATGGATTCTATTTAGAAACACTGACTTTTTGTTTTCAAAGTACCAGCCACAGAATGTAGATTTGTCACTTTCTGGTAATTACTAATATCCTCCCCCAGCAGAGTCATCTGGAACATATTTAATTATTGACTTCATTGGAAATGTACATGGCACATGCTCACTCTTCTGAGTAAGTCTTTAAATGGACAAAGGCCTATTTGTTTCTCCTCTGAAACCCCAGCCTGAGCACATAAAGGACCCCCCAAATTAGACTTCTGTTAGTTGCATTCACCATATATAAGATGCAAACACACAAGCTGACATCCATCAAAACTTTAAGCACATGCCTGGCTGGGAGTGTCCCAGTGGTGCTAATGGGAAAGGCCTGAGTGAAACCAGGGGTACAACTGTGCCTTGTACAAACACCCACGTGGTAAATTTATCCCTGCTTTACAGGGATAAATGTAAAGCCTCTGCATCTCATGCCCTGGTCTGCACCAGAGCTGGCTCAGGTGTGCCTGTGGGATAGGAGCATCTTTTCCCTGCTGCATTTTAGTAGCTGCTCCCTCCATACCTTCAGCTCCATACAGATTACTGACTGAAACAGTCTTTCCTGTTTCAGGCACTGCCAAACCTGAGTGTAAATACCCAAAGCAGCAGCAGGATACAAATGCGATTATATCGAAGCAGGACTAATTTCAGCCTGTGATAAGGAAAAGACCACCAGTAGAGATACAGTGTAATTTCATACCAAAGAGAGTCACTAGCCACTCCACTCTGCTCTCCCACATGGGGCTAGACTATGAAACTCATTTATCTTACAATTTCAGTGTTTTGAGCCAGGTCTCACTAATAAAAAAAATCTCCAACACCATCTATACATTGTTTCCTGATTTTTCCTCTCAAAGTTAAATATTCAAGCTCAAGTCTGCATTTACTCCATGGACTTTACATTCCTTCCAAGCCTTCAGTTTTGCTGCAGAAACATGGAACCATCTTTTAGGACTGCATTCAGAATAGCTCTTAAATGCACAATTTGCTGCTTTAAATAGTAACATAGGTGGAATGACGCCAGAGTGTTTCCTATACAGACATTAAAGGTAGATTTCCAGGGAAGCTCAGCTTTCATTAGGGCACCTAAATATAATAGACTCATTTTCAAAATCCCAAGAGCACAATAGTTCCTGTTCTGTTTAGTAGAACCATTATTTTGCAGATCTGAACATCTGAAGTTTTGGAAGCTTTCAGGTGCGTGAGTGTGCATCTGTGTGGTCCTGCAAGCCATTGCAAGGGATGAAATGGAAAAATGTGAGATTATTAATTTTTAAAGCAATAAAAAAGACAAGGCCCCGACGCTGCCTCTCCTGGGATAAAAAGGAAGGACTCGGCTGGATTACGTGGTGACATGCCAACTCCAGCTGCACCAGCATGTGCACTCCAGCAAAGGACAAGACAATAGTTCCACTCACAGACACTGTTCAACACACACAAGAGAGAAGAGAAAAAAAAACAACAAAAAAAAACCAAACCAGAGTTAATGAGGTGCAGCTGAATAATACCTTCATAAAAGCAGAGAGAGAAACCAGGTAGACGTCATCTGCAAGGTAAATTAAAATTATACATCTCTGAGGATTATCAGTGAAAATTGAGATCTGGAAGGGAATTTGCTTTTGATATTGGAAGGGATAAATACCCACTGTAAATCTTTTTATGTGGGCTTGTAGAGTGGAACAGAGAAATTAAAGATAAATGAGATTAAGGCATTTTTTTAAACTACATTAGACATTTTTAAGTTACCCGTGGAGTGAAAAAGGACTTTGGAGGAGGAGATTAGTTTAGACCCTCAGCAATACATTCATCTGTGAAATCAATTGGAATAAATCTTTTCTAATCTGAATTGGTCATCATTCCACACCCCACCCCCTCACCCTGCCCCCCCACCCCAAAAAAAAAAAAAAAAAAAAAAAGAAAAAAAAGAAAAAGACACACCTCAAAAAGCCCATTTCTGCATAGTCTGGCAATCAGCCCATGTAAATGACATGCTATGACTATTTTTTAGATAAGAAACCTCTAGAAATAAGTTGCAGGATTTTGTTTGGTGTTTTGTTTGTTTATCAAAAGGATACCCTGGGGAAGACCCTTTTGCCCTAATCTACCACAATTCCTCCCATTTTACTCCTGTTGGAAACAGAAGCTAACAAAATTCAAATACTATACAGTCCACGTTTGTCTCCTTTGCCAGAATTGAGGTGCATACAACTACTGTGGTTTCATGCAGGCCAATGTCATTAAAAGTTGACTGGAAATGTTGTTAGGAAGGAAAGTGGAGGAAATGAGGGAAAGAAGTAATACACTCAGATGTATTTGGCTCTCTTCCTGGGAGCCCTTTTAATATAGAGAAACTCAACAAAGTTGTATTTTTAGATCTGGAAAGATGCATTTTTGTATTTCACACACTAAAGGGATTTGCCTTAATATACTCAAATTTCCCCCCTCCCTCCTCCTCCCTCATGTGCTAGAAGAAATGAACTTCAATCCTCAACTTAGCCACTGGATACACATATTCTGTTCTCCCTATTGGCCAGAATAAAACCCAATAAATGTATTTCATTTCTTTTGTGGATTTATAATATCACCTGGCAAGGATGGTCTTAATCTCCTTACACTGCTTGCACCAATGAAAGAAACCTTTGCAATACTTCATGTAAGAGAAATTAAAGGAAAATACGAATAAAACCTGGAAATATAAATATTATTTCCATGAAGATCTGTTATAAAACATATGAAATTCATATCAATGTCTCCAGAGGGTGCTTGGCATAATAGCACAATTTAGGCAATATGTTATTAAAGATGGGAAAAAATATATATTTCCCTTAATGATGACAGAATTGTTCCCCACAATTGTTCAGAATTGTTCCCCACAATTGGGAAGTGTGGGGTTATGCTTAGACAGCAAATTGGTGGCAAATATCTGTAAGTGTCATGTCAGAAAGAGTTTTAAAACACAGCTTGGTACAGATGACCTGAAGCCAGTGGGGTTCTTCCCATTGGTGCTCCAGAAAAGCATTTGCAGGGGTCAGGCTGCTATGTTTTGTCAGCATCTTTATTAAGGTGGCACAAATTTATTTCAGATGTGACAAAGATGTCTCCCTATTTAGATATGGAACCATCAGCTTAGAGGGTGGGAGGACTGCAGCCTATTACTTTAGTGAAGAATATCCCATATTTTCATTCCCCTTTCTATCCAGTATTGACTGCAATTCCCTTTTTGGCTGAGACAATATCATTTATTTACTACAATAGAAAAGGGTGTGACAAAGATGAGTTTCCTGAAAAAAGCTAATGAATTCTGACCACCTCAGGTTATCAGGAACCTGACCCAAAGTTTGCTGACACTGAAAGAAAGTTTCCCTGCAATTTAATGACTCCTGATACAGACTCAAAGGCCAAAGGCAGTTGGGCAACAGATTGAAAGAATTTAAGCACCTTTTAGTTTAAATGAGTAGAATCAAACCAAATCCATACACTTTCTCACTAAAAATTCAGCTGCTATGGGTCAGGATTGGAAAGGAATAAATAGTGCATAGAAGTCACACAAGGAATTAAGTTACCCCCTTATATTCATAATCTTCATAAAATAACTTACACTACGCATCACAGTTTTCCACCTTCAACTTCCATAATAAACCAATTATAGAGGCCCTCAGGAGAACTGAGAGGGCTCTATATCAAGAAAAACAGCAAATGTGAGAAACACATAACAGACCTACACTAAATTCTTTGACTTATTTAAGTCTGGGTCTCCACATTGCAAATTTTCTGAGAGTGAGGTGATGGTGGGGAGAGATGTGAATTTTGCCTCTTGTGCTCTACCACAGACACCTTTTTATATTCTCAAAAAAAAAAAAAACAACCCAAAACAACTTTTCCCAGCTGTACAAGCTTAGAAATATAATAAAAATATCAACAAATGTGCAATCAAGCATCCTGTGATCATCTGAGAAGTTCATAGGTTGCCCAGGCTGTAACACACTCCAACTCTCACCCACTGCAGCATCTCAGACCTAAAGGAGTTGAGCACAGCACTGTGGTGACTTTTCTGATAAAGACAGCTTGTGCAATTCCAAGACATATGGGAGCAAAACCTGTTGTTCATGGAGATTTCCAGAAGCAATGCATGTTTTAAAGACAGAATGCATCAGTGCATGGAGGCATTTCAATACTTCTAGCCTGGGACTAGGGAGTGGTGAGCTGGTTCAGGAGGTAATCAGCTAAACACTCAGGAGAGAGCAAGCAAAAAAAAATTACTTTTCACACAAAGTCTCATGCTGGCATAGGTGGAAGACATGAAAAAGTGTCCCACTACCGAGAGGAAAGGACAGAGATGACAGGAGCCAGCAGGAGCTGGCTTTTCACAGAAGCATGCTGGAACTCAGAGATGCACCAGGTAGTGATGGCCTTCCTACTATGGAGATTGCCTAACATGTATCTAACTTCTCACCACAAGAAAATCCACCATGTTCCTGCTGACAGCAGACCTTCAAACCAGTATGCATTACAGACACACTGGAAAACACCTAACTTCCTTATTTTAAGCCAAACTCATCTCATATTCAAAAACTGACCTTGTTGCCATTTATTTCAGTATGCCTTACAAAAATGTTAATTTCCCTTCATATCAGGCTACTTCAAGTTTTCAAATACCTTTATTTCCTTAACTCTTAGCTCTCCTCCCCTTCTAGAACATTATGCATACAACTATGCAGATAGGTCAGTCTGCAGGTTTGCAAAGGCCCAAAATACCAGGTTATTTTAACTAAGAGTGCTTTCCAATGGGCTGTTGTGTAGGTGCACTCTCTCCACAAACACACAGTAAAAGAAGACTGATAAGGGAAGTAATATATTCTTTATTTCTGCCTCTCTGAATTAAAAAAAAAAAAACAAAAACAAAAAAAAACAACCCCCCCCAAAAAAAACCCAACAACAAACAAACAAACAAACAAACAAACAAACAAACAAAAAAAATCAAAAAATCCCCCCCAAAAAACCCAAAAAACTAGCAAACAAAGCTGGGAATTTCAGTGAATTCAAAAAAGAGGCTTTTTTGACTGCAATGCCAGGAAATTGTTAGCATTGGAAGAAAGGCAACTTGTCAGCAGGAGACAAAGATTCTCTGCTCAGAAATAATCATAATGGATAGTTAGGTCTGCTGTTGAGTTTTTCGGTTTGAGGGTTTTCTTGTTTGTTTTTTCTTTGGTTTTACTTATTCTTCCCAGCCCATGCACAAAAATAATGCATTTAACAAATAAAACAAAGGAGGCCTGGCTTCAGGAGGGAATTCACTCATTACTGGCCAAAATGTCAACAGTTAAGCTTAATCCCTTGGGAACATTTGCCATTTTCCCTGCTGGGCCTCCAGGGACCAAATTCTCTTGGGAGAAAACAAAAACAAAGCGAACATAAAAACCCAGGGCAAAAGAAAAGCAGAAAAGCTGTAAGTCCATTTGTTTAACAAAACACAGCACTGCTCTCAGTGGGCAAACACTGCTTCTCAACCGATGGAGAAGGCAGCAAGAAAACACAGAGGGAAAGCCTAGAGGCCACATAATGGCCTTACAGCACTCCAGAAATAATTAAGAACTGTATTCTTGGGAAAAGTGGTCTCATTAAACTGTTTTCAGATTGCAATTTTGTCCTATCTTCCCCCCTCTTGCTCCCTTTCTACCAGCAATCTTAGAGCAATGAAAATATCAGTTTGCTTTCTAGTGCTTGTATTCTCTTAAAAATGTCATTATTCAATTATCTGTCTATTCACTGGCCCTAAGGTCCAGCAGAGCAGATATTGTGCACCTTCATTTAATGTTTTTAAATGCACTTCAGTCCACTTGTGATACAATAAAACTTTATTGAATTCTGTTCCCACATCACACTTACCATCCCTCACTTTTATTGATACGTGAGCCCATCTACTCTTCTATCAGCAACAAAAGGAATATTTCTAGCAAGGCTATGACCTTTTCTTCCATCACTACAGCAACTGGGAAATGTGATTTCAAGACCCATGCTTAAAAGGAAAAAAAGAAAAGAAAGGATAAAATATGCTCATGTGTTGGGTTTTTTTCCCCCCTTCCTCTTGTTAGTATTAAAGAAGAAGGCAATTCTCTGTAAGCACCAGAGATGTGTAGTGCCCTCACATTAGCCCACACAGAAAAAAACAGAATGGAAAGAAAGAACAATTCATCCTTCCCGGGAAGCCATGAGCATTCTTCCCTTGCAAGAAACATCTCCCTGAACAGATCTCCCCAATATTAAAAGCTGATGGAAGACTGGTGCCCTGGGTGTGAGGCAGGTTATCATCACAGTGGGATGAACCATGCCCGAGGCACCCTCCTGCTGCTGCCATCCTTTCCATCAATGCAGCAATGGGCTTGTCCTCACTGAGTCACCACCCTTTTGCCACTTTGCCCTACCCCATAGCTTAAATTTTCCAATTGCCTGTTTGGGGAACTGGAACTGCTTCTGAAGGACAACAGTGCACAAGTTATTCTGTCACCTCCAAAACCTAGAGCCTAAGAGAACTGGGAGCTCAGGATAAACTGAAGGTAAATCTGACTCAGATACACCTAAATCCTTCTTTCAACACTGTGCTGGATCCCTGGGAGCCTGTAAGGTTGTCTCTACAGGGAAATGAACAGAAGAAAGCATTCCAAAATACCTCTGCTGCTTTCAACTCATACCATTTTCAAAATTCAAATAAAAACTAAATGCAGACAATCCATAAACTTCAGTCTAAGCCAGTGGCAATAGCTGCTCGCAAGCTGGAATTTCCCCTCTTCTCATCTGGAGTGCCACCCGTGAAGGGCCACTGCCACTGCCATGTCCCACAGAGCACATGTGCTTGAGAGAGAAAAGGGAGCCTCAACTAGCTTGTTCACTCTGTTCCTCCTTCTCAGAAATACCTGCAGAACTACTAAAACATGGATGGTTTGAGCTGTGGAGTGTCGCGTACACACAGAGGCACTATTAGCAAAACCAAAGGGTGGGTTTGGGTTTATTGTGTTACTGATAGAAAATGTGTCTGATTAGAGTGACAACTAGCTGGGCAGCTCTCCCAACACCACTGCTCCTGCAAAACTGGGCTCTCTTGCTGGCCACTGGTCTCATTCATGTACAGCTTTGGATGAATCACTCGTCTGCTTTCCGCGCTGGCTCATGAGTAAAACAGGAAGGCCTTTCGCACATTACAAAGGTGAAATAAGAAAAATTTCACTCCTAGATGCACTGGCACCATGACAACAGGATTGTACAAGCACCAGAAGATGACAGTGAAGTGTTTCTGCAATGAGAGTGTTGACCTAGCTTTACAAAACCACCTCCACCACTGCTGTTCCCATTTCCCACTGCTCTGTAAAGGGAGAAGGGGCGAGGGAAGGAATGCAGTAGGAAACAAAAGAGTACTGGATCAAGGGGATCCTCACCATGTCAGGTTTCTCATACACACAGCACAAAACAGCTTAAAAGCAGTTTCAGTCCTCTCCATAATGAAATGCGTCCACAGCTCTGGCAGTGGCAGACGGCACGTTTGCAGTACTACATATTCAGCTGAAAACCATGGAAAATCTCTCTTGGTCAGAAATTATTAAAAGCCAATTCAATTTAAGAAAACTGGAGTAGTAAATTAAGTATTTCAGAAGAAAAGGGACAGTACCTAAAGCAAGTGTTAGGAGAAATACATGCCACATGCTAAGGCCTGCTTTGAGAAAAACAAAATTATTTGGATGATTTTTTCAAATGATACCAGAAAAATAGGACAACTGATTCCATGGAAGCCTGAAAAATTAGGTCTGCTATCTTTTTACCTGCTGATATCACCTACTTTTCACTGTCAGAGGGCAACCTAAGAAGCTCAAATGTCCTGGAATGACTGTCCATTTTAGTAGAAGGCTTCTGCTACCAGATAAAGCAACTACAGGATCAGGAATATAAGGAGAGGACTGGGCTACCTGCATAATCATCTCTCATCTTGTCCCCATGGTGAGAGTAACTGCTGCCCTGTAAAACTCTCTTTGTCAGGGGTATCTCTAGTGAACACACAGGAATGCAGTGTGTGGGGTAATGAAAAGGACATTTTACAATATATGAGCTACTGAAGTTAGAGGACATTTGGAATTCCCCCATCTGAGAGGAAAGGGGGATGCTTTCCTCTAGAAAACTATATGAGCTAGTGGAGGAAGAGTTAATAAATAAAAAATAAAATCTCAAGAGAAACAGACTAATGAATGGAGTTTTAAATCTTCCATATTTTTTCTTTGGGGGAGCATATAGACTAGCACTATACTGAGCAAAAGGGCCTAAGGTCAGTCCTAACAACATCTATTAAAGATGACTCCCAAACCCTCTCTTCTTGAGAAGCACACACCCTCCCTTCTGCTGTTCAGCCAACACTTGAGTAAAGCCACTCTCTGTCCATAAAGAATAATTTGAAACTGTGAGGAGCAACCCATCCAACCAGACAAAGGCAAGCTGGAATTGCACATAAGTACAACTGCCTGCTGAAATATTAATTCCTTTATTATGCAACTGAGGTGTTCCTTCAGCAGATGGCCATATGGCAGACCCCACCACTCACCAAAGGCTGGCTGCACAGGGGCTGAGGCATGTGGGTTCAGTGACAAGAACTGACCTCTGACAATAACAGGGCAGAAAAGAAGGAACAGATTTCATCCACCAGGCGTGGCTTTGGTCCAGACATGCCTTTGCTGACCTACTTGCCCAGAGCTGACACCTTCCCCATCACTTGGATGGCTTTCACTTACGGGACACTCAAGGGGCCCAGGCAGGGAACGTCTACAAAGTTAATCTGACCATTCTGAGGGAAGAAATAGAGGCAGCAACAAAGCCAGGCAGAGACTGAGGCGGGGAAAGAATAAAATGGAGCTCTAGGTTTCCCACTCTATGTCAGCACATGAAGGGACACAGTTTGCTAAACACAGCCTAGTTCACTGGTGCTACACTGAGTAACAACACATGAAGATTTGACCCAAAATTTCCTAGGTAACATGCAACAACAGCTTCAGAAGACTGGATCCTATTTCATCGTGTGCTTGCTTGTCCTTTGTCTTCCCCTCCTAACTACTCGCAGAGCCACTATATTTGATTCATAAAGAAATGGAGGAAACAGCCATCAAAGCTCCTACCTTGATTGCAAAGGCAGCATGTCAGTTGTCATCCTTCTCCTCCCTACATTCAGGTCATTAAAAAATACTCAATCCCTACTGAACATTTGCTACTGAGCAACCTCTCACAAGAGTTATTCTACATCTTGTACACAGGGCCAATTAACTCTTTGGGGTGTAATACTGACATATTGCCTTTCTCACAAAGCACCACTATTCCTCTTTGTTTTATGTTCAACAAAGGCTGTGGAGGGGTACCAGGTAATGACTACTGCTTTACCAGCCCAGTCTCTGGAGGGAACAGCATAACCTCATGCAAATCATAAATCACAGGGAAATACAACCTGCTGTGATAAGTTGAAACCAATCTTCCCCCTTTCCATGCACAGTGTTGCTTCTGAAATGAAAAGCCTCATTTAGTGTGGAATAACTCTAAACTGTAATTTGGAATATATTCTGCTTCATAGGGCAGACCCTAAGCCCTGATGTCAATCTTTCCATGAGTTTAATAGCTCACCCCATAAAAAGTATTCCATTGCTGCATTTAGAAGCTTCACAATTTTGTTTAGAAAAATCAAATATGGACACACTGAGACCGCTGCCAGCAGAGTATCTGAGTCCCTCAACAGAGAGGTCCCCTTTACTCAGAGAGGTGGTCTTGGAGTTTCACAGAAGCCAAACACCACAAAGTCTTTCCAGGCTGTGGCAGCAGGCAGGTGGCCACCTCCTGCCTGAGGGATGGGGACCACCCCAGGGGCTGTAAGCTCTTGCTTCCCCTCTGGACAGGGTGCCTGCCATTGCTCAGCCACATCTACTCTACTGCAGCCCATGCTTGAGGCAACAAAGATGGTCTTAGTCCTCAGGCCAAACTATGGGTTTCAGCAAATGGATGCCTCCTGCTGCTCTCTCAATACAACACCGTGGGTTGAAAGCATACATTCCCATACTTGCTTTATTATTTTGAGAGGTGTGCTACAATAAGCTTTGGCCTGCTCAAACAGAAAACCTGGAAATGGCGCTGTTATTCACCACTCAGCTCTCTACAACTGCTAATAAAAAGTGCACTTCTCGTATTATCATTGCTTTTTCCTTTTCCAGGTACGCCCTTTTTGGCAGTCAGGCCTTAACTGCATGTAACAAATTTGGTTTCTACAAAAAGCAAATTCTGAAGTACACAACTTTTTGTAGCTCTGAATTTCCCGCTTGGCACATATTGCTGTCATCTCAGGTGACTGGCTTTCTACCCTCAAAATTTCAGTCTAAATGGTTTACCTGTAATATGCCTTTATAACTTTGGAAGCTTATATTAGTATTTTTCTATCATCAAACATCAAATTACCCAAAACAATAGCTTCCTACCTCCTTGGTGATACAGTACTGTATTTAAGGCACTTATCAAATGCCACCAATTACATGGACATAGGTCAGTCGAAGCACACTGCTGTATGACTGCAAGCATAAACCTCTGTAAAGAGAAGCTGTAAGCTAGCAAGCTGCAAGCTAGTGCTTCACTCCTCTGGTCTGCTTTCTCTAATGGGGTTTCCCAAGTGTTTTGCAAAAGATGATATGTCACTGCTATGCTGTACAACATGGGAGACATTATTAGGATATTTTTAACCTAAGCACAAACCTGACACAGAGAACCATTTTTCATATCTTATCAGCTCAGTCTCATATGATGCACACGGTCTGCTTTACTTGCCCTTGAGCAACAAGAGACAAGCTCAAGGCTGTCCCAATCTCTACAATAAATCTCTACTGAAATAACAAGTGCAAATATACCAGGATACATACTGTAAGGGACACACTCATACTGCACTTCCAGGTACTTGTACGTCCCGGGGCACGGGTCTGGAAACACATCAGGGCCGGCAACAACCGCGCACTGGGTCCGATTACTGCACCTGGAAAGCAACAAAGATGAGAGTCAGAAAACAGAGCAGACAGAAGGACAGATCAAGAAGCTGAGTGGCCCCTGCAGTGTCAAAAACGTGCAGGAGCCAGGACTTCAGCATCATCTGGGGAAGCTCAGCAGTGAGCACGCAGAGGCTGAGGGCAAACGCCAACATCTTCATCAGCTTATTACCAAAAGAGAACAGGCATGGTGGAACAACCTTCCCCTCCAGGAGGTATTTATTTAATACCAGCATCCTCACAAACAAAATGCAAGGACTAAACCAACAATGGTAGCAAAAAATAATCACTGCATGTTTTATAGCAGACATAACAATATGTTTTGCAACATTTTTAAAAAGTGTTCCCACAAAACCAGTTATCATGTATAATACTGCTTAAGCCAAAGCAAAAAATCACCAAATAAGCTGTATAAAACCCAAAATAATGTTTTCATACAAGGCCTGTTAGGGAAACTTCCAATCTGATCATTCACCTACAACACCCGTGCATTAGGCACAAATGGCTAAGTTTTATTTCATCATTCTACCCAGCATGGATGCACCTCCTGAAATTAAGTACTTTTTCCAAAAAGCTTGATCTCCATGAAGAAGATACACAGAAGAAACTGACCCTGCCTGCTGCAGTGAGCATCTTTCAGCTCAAGAGCACACACACAGAAGTTGGGTTCTGCAAGATGCTCTTTCTGAGATACACACAGGTCCATGGGTGACTGCCTTGTGCATGTGTAGAAAACCACATTTGCCTCTGACTTCATGGGACAAACACCTCTAATGTACAATTGATGATGCAAAAATACTTAGCAAACAATGATTCTATAGAGAAAATTCTTCTGCTTCTTTGTTTGTTTGAAGAAAAAAAAAGAGAGAAATATTATTAGTCTTTGATTTTTCTGCTTTTGCATGCCAGAAAGAGACCTCCTAAGGGCTAGACCACTGCATTTATTTTCTTTAGGATTCTGCCTCCTCTGATGTAAAATGGGACCCCTGACCCTCCTGCTCTTCTGGCAGGAGCTGTGACATCCATCACAGGATTCACAGAATTCATTCAGGTCTGCAGAGGAAATGCTTCATGTTTACCTGAAGCTACTGTCTGTCAGCCTTAATGCGGATTTTATTTGAGCCTATAAATTGAAATTGATTCATTAGCAACTGCCTTAAGCTCCATAATTTCTTTAATTTTATGGAAAGAATAATAAGAGCAGATACGCTTGCTCATCAGGCTGTTTTGCTGGATGCCAGATAATCCAAGGGGCTGGGACATTCTCATGTTTTCTAGCTGAAAGACAACAGTTATCACAGCAAGTGACTAGTTTTGTTATATAGACAGAAAAATAATTTTCTTAACAAAAAAGATAACTGCCCTTGCTGGGATATCACGGGTAGCTCGGACCATGCAAGTGGGCAGCTTTCCAGATGAGGCTTTGAACATCATCCAAAATTTCACTTTCAAAACAAAAATCCTTTACTGGGCTCAATGTGCCTTTCAAAAAGCAATTTCACTGGTCTAATCAATAGTCTTCCTGGCTGAAGGGACAGCACTGGCCACATTACACAGAAAAACAGCAATGGATCAAAGACACCTTTCAAAATCACGAGTAAAGATCCAGAATTATGAGGAACTGGAGGTGAGGGGAGGAACAAACACATTTAGAGGGTTCATCTGTGCAGTGTTTTCTTTCTGTTTGCAAGGAAGCATTTTTGTGGCCCTTTTTTTTTTAATGCAAGAACTTGGACACATAAAACAGAAGTGAAAACACAACCTGGAAAGTTGTCTCTGAACAGCACAGTTTTAACCTCCTCAAATGCATGCTACCTTCTGCAATATCACCAAAGCTTCTTGATACAAGGGTTTGAATGAAGAATGCAGAATGCACAGAAATGCAAAAGCTTTTCCCCCCAACTCTAGGACATCCTGAAGCCCTCCTACACTTTTCTGGAACGAGGAATGGCAAAGCCTACCAAGCACAGGAATTTTAGAAGAAGGTGAAATCAAATTATTAGTGCCACCTTGGGGAGGAAACACAGAAAACCAAATGAAAAACTCTCAAATAAAATCACAAATACTACATTGGGTCAGTACCTCACAAAATTAACTAAACAAGGTTCATATTAGAAACAAACAAAACAAAACAAAACAAAACCCCAAAACGAAAACCTGAAGAACTCAACCTTCTCTCTTTTTCACACTCCTTTCCTATGGGCAGCAAAAGTGAATCTGGCACTTGGCATTTTGAGCTTCCTCTCATCATCCCAGGGCGAAAGACCCAGGTTTCTCATTCCAGCACACTTAAGAGATGACAGCAATTTACACTAAAAACCAGAAGAAAAAACCTAATGCCTGTTCAATGAACTATTACTGTCAGACATCAGGCTATGGAAATTTTAAGGGGAGAAAGAGGTAAAAAACACTCATCATTAAAGCTCTGGTTGCTGTGCTTTGCTCACCAATTTTATCCCTTTTACAACAGCTTCTTGGTCCCTTCAGCTTTGACATATTTCTTTCCAGACAGATTAAAGGCCCAGGTGACACTAAGTGACATGCAAAAAGTGACACAGGAAAGGAGATGTGTAAAAGATGATGAATCTGTAGCCTTGAAAATGACAGGGAGAAAAACCATAATGTATTCATGCTATACTCCATTTCCAGCAAACCAGGCTATGAGCTCTTCCTTGTAAATCACAGGATTTTACATGGAATCTTGGGATTTCTTGGCACCTGGGTCTTGGCAATACTTGCTCCAACCTCCTTGCAAGTTGTGAGGCTCAGTGCTGGGTACTGACCTTTCCAGTAAATGCAGCAAGGGTCTTTTTTTTTTCCAATCTTGGTTTTTTTCTGTTATGTCCTCTCTGCCACTGCCCACCCCACTCCATTCCCCCTCCGTTCTTTTTTCTTTTAATTTTTCTCTCTTTTCTTGAAGGAAGATCTTTGCCAGCTACTGGAGGTACAGTGTGCAATGAGAACCAGCACTGCACCAGCTGACATGGAGCTGGTAAGGATGAATGTGCCTCCTCTACTGGGCAATCACAGAAACACCTCCCTTAGCTCTGCATCACACTGGATTCCTTTCCAATAGTGCAGGAACTGCTTGCATTGCTGGCTTTAGCATAACTTTAGCATAACCCCAGAAAACTACAGCCACCTTTTTCACACCCATCTATATCTCTTATTACTGCCTTTACACAAGCACCTCTTATTTCTAGCACTGATTCATCAACTCCTTCATAGAAAACCACTTTTCTTTCCCCATCATTGCCCTCATGCTACAACTTTTCCATGCAATCCCTGGCCTCTTAGGGTGTTTCCTCATTCTCCATATGTTCTGATGCCAAGCAAACAAGAGAACTGTGAGAGGACTCTGGGAATTTAGGGGACCAGATAGTCAATTTTATTGACTAAAATACCAAAAAAACAGCTTCCATTTTATTAGTTTGTCCAGAATTTTAAAGGCAAATGTTCTGAAGACACAGGAGAATTGAAATAGCCCCTCAAGTGGTTTTAATTCACCATGTTGTTGTTTATTATGAAATCTGACAACAAATTTACAGACATCTTTTTGTGTGTGTTTCTTTGTTTTATTCTGCAGCCCTTATTTCTATCTGCCATCATTCCCCTTTCCCTGCTATGCCCTGAAGTGCAAGGTGGGCACATGAGGAAAGACACTGCTTCTCAAAGACCCTCTCCATGTCTTGGGCCACCTCCATAATTGCTGCTGGGATTTGTGGACACTTTCCCTGAACCAAGAGTGTCCACTCAGCTCAGCAAGACCAACCAAGAGACCAGAAACCAAAGCAAAACCCAAGATCAGCATTTTCACCCAACTTGAGACACTGATTCCTGTCTATTTCTGTATGTTCAGGCAAAGAGAATACTCCAAACCCTCCTGAAAGTCAGTCCAAGGTACTTGGCAGTCTTTAAGCTTCCACATCTCATAAGCATAAGTTCATGTAATTCACATCTATGTTTTGGAGAGGAAAAATCACCCTACTGGGAAAAATGTAAATTGTTGCTATTGCAAGATTATTAAAACAAAACAAAACAAAAAACAGAAAGAAAGAAAAAAAAAAAAAAAGGGGGGGTTCCCTATGCATTCTTTCCAGCTGCATTTATTCCTACTTGTTAAGACCCCCGGTTTGTCTTTCTACCTGGATATGTGGAAAAGTATTTAATCTAGAAGCAAGGTGTCAATCCAGTGTAACAAATACACTGTAACAGAAAACATGGATTATTTTTGCAGAACTTCTCCCAGTTCCAGTGGAAAACTACTTTCAGGAGTTTTAATGTGAAACAGGAATAGTATTTCATATGTCATTTGTTTTCCATTTATAGCAGTGGGACTGAAGGAAACATTTGAGTTCAGGACCAGCTGCAGGGCTCAACTCTGCTTACAACTCTCTGTTCAGACTTTAACTAAAAACAATACCAAAACTTCATGCCCCTTCAGCAAACTTCCATTTCTTCTCCCTGGAAATATTTTTATGATTTGTAACTGACAAGGTCATCTTGTGATAACGAAACAGAAACACTTTAGACGTAAACAGCTGCTTATTCCTGCTGTGATAGCTTTATTTTTTTCTTTCAATGCTGACATTGTTAATATATTTAGCAAAAGACAAAGAAATGAAAAAAATAGTTTGGCAGTTTATTTTCATGCTTTCCAGAAACTTTTAAAGTATAGACATGTCAACAACATCAGGCTAGACATGTCTGGGGCAATATGTTTGCTAGAACAAAAATGCAAAGGCAGCATATAATAAAAGATCAATCCCAAACAAAAGCCTTTCAGCATTAATCATCACAGGTGCAACACCAGCAAGTCCTCCAACTCCCCATCTAGGAGGGGACCAGACAATAAAAGCAGGTGCCTAAACCACAGAGGCAGGCACTTGTCATGCTAGGGACATCAGGAGAAGAGCAACAAGAATCCATGCACAGCCCCACAACAAGCCTAGAGGCTCAAACATTGATTCCATTCTGACACACCCTCCTTCTCCTTATCCTCCAGAAACAAGCCCTTTAGAGAGGAAGCAACAATTTCTGCAACACCAGAAGCTCCTGTGAACATGGCACAGTGGAAGCTACTACTGTGCCACCTGCCTCCTCTGAATCCACAGACTGTCAGAGCCCAAACTGGGTGTTAAATACCCTGAAGATGGGAAAACTTCACATCCACAAACTTAGACTTGTAGAGCACGTACTGAGCTGCCACATCCAGCCCATGCTCTGCTAACACACCCTGCTCATAGCTGGTGCTACCCTCCACCTACAGCAGCTTCCAAGAAGGGCTCCTTAATGCCCACGTGTACCAACCAAATCACTCACCTGTGCTTCATGAGCACTGACTGCCAAAAAAACAAGGTACACCTTCTCTCTGCCCTCAGGTGAAACACCTAATTTACACAGACTTTATTTTTTTTCTGCAAAGACAAGGCAGCCATCATGTGCCCAGGCATGCTAATATAGCCAAAACATCAATATCTAAGCCTCTTCCTCAAGGTCTATTATGCTTTTCTAATGGTTTTACAGTAACAGACAGACTTAATTCATTATCCTTCACAGCAATGCTGCAAGACATCCTTTTCCTTCCCTGGAACACAAAAATCTCCTCTCTGGATGAATGCTTTAAGAAAGAGGCTGTCACAGCAAATAAGTCAGCCAGGAGTGTGTTCTCCCCTGTCAATATATGATATTTCCAAATCTCCAAATCAGCCCTTTAGGAAGAGCCAAGAGGGAAAAAAAATGCCCTGGAGAAAATAAACAGGAAGCAAACAGAAATACCACTAAGAAGTAGAGCTCACGTGATGGATTGAAGATAAGAGGAAAAGAAAAAAAAAAAAAAAGGCAAGCAGAGAAGGGAGGGAGGCAGTGGAGAGTGGAGAACAGAACTGTAAGCCCTGAGAAAAGACTTGGGTTCGGCACATTTACTTTCAGTACTGTGCTGCACAAAAGCAAAGCTAAATCCTCCACCTGTTTAGCTTCCAGAAACAAAGAATTCCTCGACAGAATCTTTTTCTACCTCTGCAAAACCTTAAAAGCAAAGCATCTAATGACAGGGAGATGAAAATCCAGTTTCTCTAGCATTTTTTCCATTATGAATGGGCCTTTCTATTGATCTTTCAGAGCACTGAGAGGCTGGCTTTCCAACCTCTGCTGCGATATAATTATCTGCGGTGTTTAATGCTAGCACAGACGAGTCCCACTACACAGTGCATTTTGTTGTTTTATTGACAGGTTTTGATTATCCAGGTGCTGGAGCTGTCAGATAGGCTGCTTCTTATGTGATCAAACTAATACAGGATGAGGCAGAGCATCCTAATTGCAGCCTCATCTAGTGCCTCTGTGCAGATATGCCAAAGAGATACATTTAAACTGCTATGATTATTTTAAAATCTTATGAAGTTTGATGGGAAAAGGAGTTCTTTTTCTGTAGCTCCAACCTATTTCTTTCCCCTTGTTATTATTTTATATTGAACAAAGGAAAACTGAAGGAAAACAAGCCTCCAAAACCACCCCAAAACCCCAGCCAGAAAAACACTAGAAAAATCTTGCAGAGCCAAACCAAATATGAGCTGCAAAGGTCACCAAAGGGACTACCTTGATATGTTATGGAGAGCCTGGGAGCAAGAAGGAAAACAGGTCCTGGAAATAAATTAAATACCAGTTTTACAGAGTAAAAAACAAAGAAGTAATTGCAGTGTTTCAACTCATTGATAAGGCCCTTAAAATTTAACAAGAAGCATTTAATAGCAAATTCACAAGATTTAAGAGTTTTTAATAAAAGATTGGGGCACCCCTGAACATGGTTTATCTGCTGAGCTGCCAGGGACTCCCCAGGCCAGTAATCCGAGGTCTAGGGCAGGACCCGCCGGCGGGGATGATGTGATTCATCACCCACCTCCAAAGGAGAGCTCCCCCAAGCAACAAAAGCTTTTTCCTCTGTGCTTTGTCATGTAATGTCTCTTACATTTTAGTTTCCTTGGATTTCTTCTGCCCCTTCTCCTTGCAATTAGCACAGTGAGGAGAGGAGGTGGAATCGCCAGAGGCAATGAATGTGGAGGGTAAAGGCGAGCCTGCCAAGCCCCGGTGCCCGTGAGCCAGGGTGCAGCACCCCTGCAGCTACAGGAAACAAGCCTGGTCAAAGAGACTCTCATCCTTAAAGCAAGAACTACACAACAACGCTCCCAAGCCACTGGGTGTATTTGGACAAAAGGTTTGGGTCAGCATGGAAAACAGATCTGCACTGAGCTCATCTCAAGCGGTCACGGTGCTGCTCCAGCTGTGGGGAGATGAAGACACAAGCAAGGCCAGGTTTGCAGTGAAGGCTAACATTACTGGATGGTCCTCAGGGCTAATCACCACACCAGCCAGGCCTTAAGACTGTAAAGCTCATCTTTTTAAAGAACTACATCTGCCCTTTTACAGGTACTCTAGTTTTTCCAACTCAATAAACTTCTCTAGCAGCCTCATAAAAAACCACTTTACAAAACACTGCCGGGGTATCTGGAGAGGAGAGCCAACACCTAAAACAAACCAACCAATAAAAGGCTCATCAGTTTAGCCAGACTTAACACTAGTTAAAATAACTGTGAACAGAAAACAATCTAGTTTTTAATTTGGGCTAGGAGGTCAAGTTAAAGGCTAAGGGAGATCTGGGCTGAATTTCAGCTGGCACTCCACATTACTTTGTCTTCATTGCCATTTTAACACAAGTCAATGTGAGTTAAAGCCCATTTTTTTTCTTCTTTAGTGCAGCTACCCAGAGCTGGGATAGCCAGAGCAAGCTGAAATGGGTTATTTTCTCTTCAACAGTTCTGAAGTGTGTTCAGACCCTCATCTACCATTAGCTGCCTGTCCACCGAGCCTGCAGCACAGGGAGCAATGCTCTGCCCGACACCAAGTGCTGCAGCCCTGTAGCACTGTGAGGTACAAACCTGCTGCTCAGCACTGGCTGAGCAGAAAGCAAATCTGAACATGAACGCTTAGAAACGTTTTAAATATATAAAGAAAAAAAATCGCAAATAAATATTCCACCCTATTTTCAAAGGAAAATCCGGTATTACTTTCACTGTATCCCTCTTTGCTAATTGTCACATTACTGCTGCCATTTACTGTCACCACCCAGTCACTCAATAGTTCCTGCAAAAGATAAAACTCAAATCAGAGACTATTGTCTCTAAAGGGGCTGAAGTAATCTGTATGCATGGGCTGGTAAATTTAACGTATTAGCCTTTCACCTCTGCAAATAGGGTTAAAGAAAGGTTTGGGGCTAAAATAATTTGTACTGCACTCCATCTCAAATTTGACATAATAACTGAATGAAACAAAAATGAACACGTCCAAACAGCACAGAAGGTCAAGGCTGGGCAACTCCCTGATGAACTAAAGAGTGAACCAAAGGCACACAGGCAGTTCTGCTTCTATAACCCAGAGCAACATCTCTCCCCATCGCTCTTGCCAATAGCATGATACTGAGGGGACTTTTAAGAAAAGGTCGATAGATTTTAGTTTAGGTGGCAATTGGCCCTCAGCCTCTTGGTGTGAGGGGAGAGAAGCAGCTGAGTACAGTAAGCTTCCTGACCAAATGAAACACAGGATCAACATGTGACAGGGTGTGACTTTAGCACCATGGCTAAAGCAGTTCAGACAAAAAGATAATATTAGTGAGTAAAGAAACAGTCTCCAACAGCCTGCCACATCGTGTGCTATTAATACAGAATCTGTTTGTGGTCCTTGATTTTGTACAGCACCTCCTGTTAAGGAGACTTGGCCCTTTCTGTGCCTCAGGCATTAAAGCAAGACAAATAATAATCAGAAACAAAACAAATTTTCTCAAAAAATAATCCTGGAATGAACTAAGTATGTTATTCAGTATTCAAAAGTGATTTCTTTTTTTATTTTATTCCAACACAACCAGTGCTGCCTCTTTGATCTTCAGCCCAAAGCTTGAATAAAGGCAGTCTGCACTTTGATTCTAAGCTCCAGAGAAATCACAGTGTCACAAAACCTTCATACGCTTCCCAGCTCTGCATTGCCCAACCAAAGCATATTCAGAAGCAAACGGTAAGGGAAAAAAAAAAAAAGCCAAATATCAAATGTATTGAGACCACAGCTGTGAAGTTGCTCAAAATGTCTAAACATAGCACTGAACGTTTTGTGGTTGCATGCAGCAATGTAGAAAGGGATGGAAGGAAGCATTTTTAAAAAACATATGTCCAGCAGCTCCAGAGAGGGTTTCTTACACTGTGCTCAGCACTAGGCTGGGCAAAGTCTGATCACACACCTCTAAACCTCACACACCCCCATTCCTTCCACACTTGTCCTTCCCCAGGGCAATTTTCAGCACATCCATCCATCTATCCATCCATCTATCTATCTATCTATCTGTCTATCTATCTATCTATCCATCTATCTATCATCAGCTATATATGCCCACCAGCTCTTCTCCTTTCTCACCCTCTAGTCACCATCCTGAAAGGGACACGACTTGTTCATTATCCGACTTTAAACACATTTTTTAAAAAACAGAGATTTGGCTAAAAAAACTTCTTTGAGAAAAAGTCTGATAGCAAAAGGGCTTCTGAACATCTGCAGGACAACAGCTGGTAGGAACAGAGGAACAGGGCTTCTGCAAAACCTCAAGTCTTCTTTGTGACGATATGGAAAATACTTTGTTAGTAGAGGATTTACTATTTCATAATACAGAACCCGCCTGAGAATTCAAGAATTAAACTCACTGTACATAAGACAGCTTCCTTTGAGGAAGCTAAACAAAAAGGCCAAGTTTTCCAGAAAGCCTCTGCTTCCCACCAGGGCTGGATTCTTCTAAAGAGCTCCGTTCTTCCTAGAGGAGCTGCAGAAAGGCCCAGCTGTTCAAGCATGGCCTGGGACTCCTCAATTCTCATGGGGAACAGTCAAAGCTGACAGCTATTGAGCATTTTTCAGGCAGCAGGCTATGTCACAGAGTGCCTGCTTTGGTAATCTAACCCAGAGAGTTCTATAGAGAAAAAAAAAATTAAGCCTGCACAGGATTGTATGGGAGCCTTAGGTGGGGCAAAAACTGGGAAATCCACATTCCAGAGCATGGAGCATGTCTCTGGCAAGTCAGCTTTAAAATATGTGACTGATGCTGTTTAGACACACTAGCTGAAGTCTAGGGAGATGGATGAAAGGGTAAAGATGCAGGATAAATTCATCAGATGTCTCCATAAATCATTTCTATAGTTAACATTTGTTCTCTGCTTTTCATTACTTACATTTCTAAAGCCACTGGGTGCCTTGCTGCAGTGGATCTAATAAAAAGGAAGATAAATTTTAACATCCCTTTTTGAAACATGTTAAAATGATCTAGCTTTCTTTTGAATGTTAATGGCAAGCATTACAAGAAATACAATGTCTCAAAACAATTCACTGGGGCTGGAAGAGAAAGCACAGCCTCACTGTAGCCTGGAAATTCAGAGCCCTGGTCACCACCCCAACTGGTTTAAAAGATTTTATTTCTGACCCTAATGCTCTGGGCAGCTTTGTCACCGAAACCTGCACAGACTCTCTGACTCAAGGGCGAAATTCCATACTTTAGAAGAGAAGGAAATATTTTTGGAGACTGGCAGTTTGGAAAAGAATCTGAGTTGCCTGACAGCTGTTCAGAGACATGGGATGCCAGAGGGATCCCAACGGAGCATACAGGATTACACCCATGCACACGCACAGAAAATCATTAAGTTTCTGTCTCTAAAGTTTCACACTTAATGAAAGAAAGCAAGGGAGATATCTGGAGAATTCTTGGGTTATATTGACAGCTAATGATCCTCCTTTTGCCAAGAGCAAACCCTGGGAAACTCACTGGCAGTGATGGGGGGACCCACAAAAATGCCAGTGTGTCCAGGCAGTGAGGAGAGGGGGAGGAGGGAGTGATGTCCCTCCAGTTCTCCCTGCTCCATCCCCAGGAGGGTCGGGAATCAAGTGAAGAGCCTGCTGTTGGATGGCTGGAGTTGTCCTACAACAGAAGCAAGGACCTTTATAACCGAGTTTAATCCCTCGCAGGTTAAACAAAACAAATGACTGCACGAGTGAGCAATTAAAGAGAGTTCCACAGCCAGCTCTGGAAGTGCCTCACCATTGATTAATTAGGTTCAAAGGGCCAAGGCTAACCTCACAGTCCCCTGAGAAAGAGACCACTTAGCCCTTCTAAAACAGAAAAAAAAAAAAAAAAGAAAGAAAAAAAAGGAAATAAAATATCAGCATTCCTATTAACACTGGAGCATTAGTTAAACAGCTGCTAAAGCAGTGAAACAATTACTTGGGACTGATCTACATTCAGCTGTATTGTTTTATTACATTCAGGAGAAGCTTAATTAAGCTTCTGTTACTTAATAAAAGCACTGTTTCTGCCATGCAAAGCCCTCAAATTTGTCGGTCAGGTTTCCCAAGAGAGCATAGCTCCCACTATCACATTCCTCCTGCCTACATTTGAAGGATAAGAAGATGGAGGATATTTTCATGCATTAATGCTCCTTGGGGTGCTCTAGCTCTCCCTGCCAGCTGTCACCAGGTTGGAGAGGACCACAGCCTCTGGTACCTGCCCTGTTATCTTAGGAGACCTACTGGACACCTGAGCAACATGGTCTGTTCCCAACCACATCATGGGCTAGGTCATGAGTGCTTCAGCATTGCCAGGAGGAAGGCATCAACTATACACTTTACTGCAGCAAGCAAAAAAGCAACCTGTTCCTGGAAACAAACAAACAAACAAACCCAAAAATGCTGCTGGCCTTACAGTTGCCCATAGGCATGATCCATGTCCTAGGAAACTCAGAGGGTGAACAGTCCTTTACAGGAACCACATACCATTAACAGGGTCTGAGCTGGGTAGCAGGAGTGCACAATCAAGGGTACTCCTGTACCAAGAAAACACATGAAGAGTTTCACCAGCTCATGTCACCAGAAGGACTCCCCCAAACCATCCACCCAAAGTCTGCCTGGAATATTAAAGTTTTGAAAGATTGCAAAACACGTGTAAAAAGGACTACGCCATACATGTGACCCACACTCATCGACTGTAACTCTGCCCAGCTGCTCTACACAGCCACATGCTACATCCTAAACCCTCTCTCACTAAAATGCTTGTCTTGCCCTCCTCCTGCCCTCACACAAACAGCTCCTCTGCTCTGGCTTACCAAAAGATCCAGTTTTGAGGAGAAAAATCTGTCCCCAGCTTTGTAAAAATAATGAAAGCAAGCACTTGAACTGCAAAGAGCCAGACAAAAACACTAACCAGCTGCTCAGACTCTCTGGACTTTCACTGACTGACTGTGGATGCTCAGACAAACTTCAGTGAGGTAATGGGAAAATTTCTCCCTGGTGAGGGAGAAAACCCAAAAACTGTCACTTGCTGAGCAGAGGCCATGGCTCGAGCAGCTTTTCAGCACTGGCACCATGACCAGAAAATGACTTCTGAGCACACCGACTCACGCGGTGTTTCCCAGCCAAGAGTGACTTGCCAATTGGCTTTTGGCCCTCCTGAACTCTGTGCTGGGTGCTTGTGACCCTGAAGTTGCTCCTGGATGTTCTGACACATCCAAATCCACACGTGCCCTAGTGACATTTATATTTATAAAGCTCCCTTTTCTTTCCAGGAGACAAAGGCATGAGTACAGAGGTGACAGCCATGCACCAAGAAGCAATTCCCCCAGCCATGTGACACTGGGGCCCCTGCATCAGCTCAGCAACTCACAGCAAGTAGCTGTTAATAATGCCATGACACCTCCCAGACTTTAAAATCACATGAAGCTCTGAAGTCTGCACTGTCAGGACCATTAGTGCCAAGCACACTGGTCTGAGGATGCTTGCAGCTACTCTGTCTCCGCCCTCTGAAGTAATTTACTGCCACAGAATCTGTTCTGTGGATCTGAAAAAACTGGATTTAATTCCACAGACAGTAGTAAAGACTTAGTTTCCAGCCTGTAGCAGAGCACTCTTATGTTGGTCAAGTCCAAACCTTTTCTCCTTGCAAGAGGCTCTGCTTTTTCTGAATGGTGACTTAAAATCGTGCAGTACTTAGATAGCCCATATTGCAGGTTGGTTGTAACGAGGGGCAATGGGGAACAGATCTCAGGTGCTGGAGAGCATGCAGGACATCTCAACTCATCTTTGGGGTCAACAGAACTCTCCATATATTCACTACTGCTAACCCTGATTGCAGTAAAATAATAGGTGAGTGACCGCATTTTATTCTCTTTGTTAGTGTAAACAAGAATTGCTTGTTTAAGACACAGGTGACATCCAAATTCTTCCTTCTTTTTCTCAGTGCATCTATCAAAAGTTAATTGTCTTCCAAATGTTGAGAAGATGAGGCTTTCCCTCATCTGTGCTTTTGGCAGACTTCATCTTACTCCAGGCTTTTCGAAGTGCCATGTATAAATAGCCAATGCCCCTCCTTGTACTGAATTAGCCAGTACAGACATATGGACGGGGCTGAGAAAGTTCAGTGTGAAGAGACTGACAGACAAACCCTCAAATATAAACCAGCTAGGAAATTTCCTCTGTCCCAACCAGTCTCATCCTATGTGTCACTCTCTGCAACCATGCAGCCTGGGAAAAAAACACACTTTGGTTTTCCACCTAATGGCTACCCTCCTGCTACTGCCAGGGGCTGGGGCTTGATCCTGCAGCCTCTGCCTTTACAAATGCTCTGACAACTCTCTCAAAACACCAGCGAGCCCCACCTCACTCACTCTGACACAACTGAGCAAATAAATAATGCTATTTATGCACTGCACACCATTTGTCAACCCATTTGTCATTCCTGATCTTTCATTGCTCATGCAGTAAAACTATGTGGGATTTTATTCAAACCTCCCTTGCAGGTGTGATGAATGCTTTATTTATACAGCAGCGTTTCATCTCGTGGAACCGTTACTATGCTCATACAAGCCTCTAAGTCCCTGTGTGGTGCAAGTAGAAGGTGTAAAGACAGATGACAACTAGAGGCAGTGCCATAATTAAAGCCACAGGGGGAATCACGGACGGCTCAGCTAAAACTGGGACAGGCTTGCCAGGGAAAACACACCACTTCAGATGAAGCATTCACTCTCCATCATCAGGCAAGGGGAAAAACATGGATCAGCTCCCAAAGACCCTCTTAAAGGTCAGCATGGCAATATCTATCCATGCCCATCTTATCAGAGCACCCACGACACCAGCAACTGCTCTGCCTAGGGAGCACATTATTTCCAAGCAAATCATCTCCTAATGATTCCCCCTGCCAGAATTCTGGTCCAGGACCGAAAAATCTGGAAGGATACACTCCTACAAATAACCAGTTATCAGACATGAATAAATTCCCTTGGGTGGTGTCTTCCAGTGCCCAAAAGCCCAGACAGGAAGTGGCCCTACTGAGATTTCTCTTGTGAGGCACAGAGACCTTATGGGGGACATTTCTGCTCTTTTTGCTCTTCCACACCACTGGAAGAATGACACTGACCTCCCCGCAAAGTCTTTTAAGAGCCACAGAAGAAAAACTTACATAAATATATATATATGTATGCATGTATATGTATATATGTATGTATATATATATATATAAAATATATATACATATTACTTTTATAACTATTTACTGGCCTGGGAAATCTGCTGCCCAAACCTGCTGAGATCTACAGGGTCTTTTCTGGAAGTAAAGTCCTGTTACAATGAAGGACATCAGAACCTCTGCCTGGTTTCTACTTTGCATCACAGTCACCACAGTAAGGCTTGACTTGAGCTCACTGGTGCCATGGAGCACACCAAATGCATCCCTGGCCCTTCATAACAATTATGAGATATTCATAACAACAAGGAGAGCTAAAAAGGAAGTTGTAAAGGATCAGCCCTGAACCGATCCCTTTGTTTTCTGCGAGGAACTTCCTTGGCAGTTGATTTACTGGCAGAATCTAAGCAGCTCCAGAATGATCTTCCCGGCAGCTCCTGGCTGCTTCAGATAAATCTGCAACATCTATTATCAATTCTCGTATTTTTGTGGGTGTGGGGTAAAGTAAAGGTGAGAGAAACAGCTATGGACCAATTCAGGTACCTTGATATCAAACCCTCCTCCCTCCTCCACTTTCTTTTAAAATTTCAAGGGGTGGGTGGGATTCATACAAAACTGTGTAAATAGGCATCAGACTCATGTTTATTGCCTAAGCAATAGAAGATTAGAATTGACAAATGGAGAGGTTTTTGGAGACACAGATGCTACAATCATTTTAATATAATTTGGATTTCCAAATCAGTAATTACTCTATCACATATTTATAATTTTGTAGATGCTACTAGAAATGCTGATGTCTTTTTTCTATGCATAGTAATGAGCAACAACAAGGGCTGTTAATATAAAGCCTGTAATGTTTGTATTCATATGTAAATAGGTTATGTAAACGTTTTAGACATTTCTCACTAAAACACTGAGTTCTAATCTAAGTGGCTCCATTCCTAAACTAGAAAATCGCACTCTGCATAGAAATTGTTTACTAGTCTGTCAGCAAAGCCACCAAAGCAGTGAGCTGCATTTATAGGGGGATTTTCGTCTCCCCATCAGACACAACACCAGAGTAATTGACAAGGTATAAATACCCAGACAGATATGCAGGTTGTTATTCAGAAATTTGCTTGCATGTGCTGTCCTACATATTCAGCACACGTGCACCTTTGGCGTTACACACGCACAAACACAGACACCGGTTTTGAGCACTGAGGAATGCAGCAGTGTTTTTGATTTAATTAAACTAATTTAGTTAAGCTGATACAAACCCTGGTTAAGAGCGACAGAATCAGTTTAGTTTCTACCTGCTCCTAATTGACTTATGATCAAACTGAGTAAGGTACATTAAAACACCAACGTGTAACTCCAAGCAAGAGTAAATTACACAAATTTAAAGCCACAACTTTAGTTAATTCCAACTGATGCTAGGGATCGAAGAGAAAAAGGGAAAAAAAAAAAAAAAAAAGGAAGTTGACTAAAACTCTCCAGGGCAACCATAGGATGGTTTTCACCATTGGATGTCACCATTTTTCTCCCCTCTCCTTCCCCTCAAGCTGCAGTCTGCATTTGTCCCAGTGGGCTCATGGGGAGATTGAAGGAGTGGCCCTTGGGGCTTACACAGGCCATTTGTAACTCAGCTGGAGCATAGATACACCACCATAGGCTGCCCTTCAGAGGACCTGCTGTGCCTACCAAAGCAAATCCCTGGGCCTCTCTCCTCTCTGAACACCATACTGCTAACTTGCTTTAACTTTGATGACACCTGCTCTCAATTCCATAATTCAGGGGGGATCGCATCTTGAGTCTTTTTCCTTGGTGTCTCTAACAAACCCCATCCAGCCTCATCCTTTTCTCTTCTTGATTGTATATATTTGCAAAGATGATTTAGTGCAGAGAATGCTTTGGAAAGACAGTTCAGAGAATCCCAAGGCTCCAGTACAGCATATGAGTAACTTCTATTTGTAGAGGAGACAATAGATGTCTTCTCTTCATCAGCAAAAAAAAAAAAAATGGAAATGACAACAAGGATGCAAACATCCTGCTGTTGCTGCAGCAATTCTCAGCATCTTCTACCATCTAGGGATAGTATTTTCAAGATCAGTTTAGTCCTTTGCTTTTGATGAGGCTGTCAAACACTGCCAGGGGCAGCTACTGGTGTTTTGACCTTGCTCTCTTCTGCCTTCCCTGCTCCTCCTTCATCTCCACTTTCCCTTTGTTCCACTTTGAAGCACTCTTACACCACCCGTGGAATGGTATTAACAATGAACTAGCCAAAGTATATTTACATCTCGTGCAATCACAGCTTTGCTCATCCTGCCCTCTTAACTACTGCCTTCAAGCAAGGCAAAGTAACATCAGTCATGCCACATGAAACAACAGGGAGAGAAAAGCTCAACATCCATATCCAAGCACTTGAATTACTGTCATTTCCCTGGTGAGCCACAGTGATGTGGGATGACACTGGAAAGGCAGTTTCCAGTAGAAATTGGGGGCAGGGGAAGGCAGACAGATTTACAGGAAAAGCATAATAATTTCTCCAGGCCACAAGCGTAGACTCTATCACGCCGCTGCCAAGAACAGCTACTCACATGAGTAAAATTAAGAGCACTACAGACTAGGTGAGTAAATCCATGCCCACTTTATTTCCAAGGACAGAATTTATCCTGGTAAGGCTCTGTTTGTTCAGTGGAATAGCAATATCGATTTCAGCAGTTATTGCAGTCCCCCAGTGCAGGAACAATGAAGTGAATCAAACCCCCTGTGGTTTTGCCCCTGTGATCACCTTTGTGCTAAGGGGTATTGGGATGCCCAGTGCTAAGAAACTGGGGCATCAGCTGCTTTAGATTTTTATTCCCATTCCTCTTGGATGTGATAAATGGTCAGCACTTTCTAGTGATGATGTGAATACTAAAACATGGTTGCACCTAACAGAAACATGGGAGCAAATGTCATTTTGCCTGCTCACCTGAAACTTGTTACATCCAGTGAAATTTGTAGACAGAGGAAAATCAAAGCTCTTTGTTCCTGTTGGGGAACCTTCATCTACAAATTTTAGGATGAATAAATAAAAAATGGGCCACATGGCACATTTGCTCTGCAGCACTGGTGGTCTGACATCACTGTGTCATTTAAATATAGCTGTACACCGATCAAATCTGATCAGATTTCTAATTACATAACCTGTTCCAACAAGGACAATTATTTTTACTAAATTAATCCAGTGATCCACTGGGGGACCAAACTTCCACCCCTTGGTTTTAAAACATCATCCCTGACCTGATGAGTCTGCTGTCTAGCTTGCAGACTCTGCAATAGCCTTGATGCTCAAAATGATGCTCTGAAATCAGGGAAGCACACAGGACCTTTGTGAGAACCTTGTCTGAAGGAATCAGCCTCTGTCCAAGGTCTGCACAGGGAACAAAGCCAGCAAATCACTTTAACTGTCTCTGCTAGAAGTATCACAAATGATGATGAATCTGGTTTTGTATTTCTGTTTAAGAAAAACAATTCTTGCTTCATCAAAACCTCTTTTTAGCATAGCCATAATCAAACCAAACCTATGCAACAACCTCACGAAGTAAATGAAGCTGGTTAGAGAGGGCTTGTTGCTGGCAGAGCTTTCTTCATCCTCTCTGTAAAGCCAGCTGCCCTGGCAAAACAAATTATTTACCGACAGGTCTGTGCTGAAATTAGGAGTCCTAGTGGTATGGCACAACTTGTTCCTATGCTGTTAACCAACTGCATTGGCAAAACATCTAGTGCAGAGCAGCCTGCAAATCCGTGTCCACTGGTGTTTTCTAAGGATTCTGCCTCATATCAGGAAAATCCTATTCAGACTTAGATTCCTGTGGTGCCAATATATCCTTAAACATCTGCTCCTAAGTCTATCCCTCCGCATTACTTCACAGCATAATTACAAAGGCACAAAGCTGGAGTATCCCTCACCATCCACTCCAAATCCTCTCTCACACTGCCTGCCTCTTCCCATATTTCACTCCATTTCAGGCAAATCCTGATTACAGCAACACAAAGGGAATTGGACAACTTTGTTCAGATGCAGCCTGAACAGACTGAGCATTTGTATTCATCAAGGCCTCTGCTTGACTTTTTAATTTTTTTTTTTTATGTTAAACAAGGAATGAGAAAGTTTGTAACTATTTCACCAATTAAAAAAAAAAAAAAAA
>WBNO01020617.1:394936-439097 GCA_013400575.1 Peucedramus taeniatus
GCACAAGGTACTAAGAAATTCCATTCTCTCCCTTTTACAGATATTGCTGCTGTGCTTTCTTGCACAAGTGGTTCTGCTCCAGTATATGTTTAGGTCCCTACTGAGTGATCCAAAATCCACCTGGCTATGGGTGGAAGAGAAAACATGAACAAAAACTGAGCAAGGAAAAGGTTCCTAATTTCATACCATGATTCAGAGGGCTGCAAGGAACATTTGTCTTGTCAACTCGTCTGTTTAATCAAATAACTTTAATCAAACTGCAGTTCCAGAAACCACAGGTTAATGTGGACAAACAATAAGAATAATTATAGCACTCAAATAATCTGTAGCTTGTCTATCGTCAGCTCCTATGTACACTGGAGGTTTGAGATACTTTTATCTTCCATATTTAGCAAGCTGGATCCTTAGCAGGACTCAGTAAATAAAGATCCCATGGAACTATTGCTGATCCCTGATGAATACAGAGCTATTAACTCCAAAGGCTGAACTGTTCCAGTCTTCATGTTTCTTCAGACACATATGCATCCACAGGAACAACCACTGTATTGTTTCTTATCAATGCAGTTAAATACAAAAAGTAGTCACAGCCAAATATTTTTGAGCCACTGTTTTCCCTTGGAAAATTATGAACTGTCGAATCAAAATGCTGTGGGGGAATATGTTGATTCACATTGCCATTTAGGAAAAAACTTTCCTGTTTAAAATGCTTTTTATGTGCTCTTATTAAAATTAATTACATAGCTTTGAAAAGCAAAATATTCTGATTCAACAAACATTTCTTTCAGCAGAAAGTCAGTCTTCTGGACAATTTACAAATGTTTGATCTTGTGTTGATTCAGAATTGTTTTACACTGTCACTGCAAT
Organism: Peucedramus taeniatus; assembly: GCA_013400575.1. Lineage (NCBI taxonomy): Eukaryota > Metazoa > Chordata > Aves > Passeriformes > Fringillidae > Peucedramus > Peucedramus taeniatus. The sequence goes on from WBNO01020617.1 coordinate 395,801, forward strand.
GGCAGAAATTCCTGTAGCAGTTGAGAGTGTTCCCAGCAAAAGCCAAGTAACGTAGCTCTCTTTCACCATCTTCCAGGCTATCTCAAATTGATGTGAGATCACTATATGGTTCTTCAGAATATGTGTCTGCATGTTTCTGAGAGCTACTACACAGCCACTGATCTTCACCAACTCACTAGCCAGCCAGAGCCCTTCCTTGGTCCTCAATTCTGGACACTTACAGAATTGCAGAAGACTGGCTGAGCAGATTTGTGGCCATTAAAATGCAAAACCAAACACACGAGACACTGACTGAACTGCAGCCTAGGAGGAAAAAAAACAGGGACAATCCAAGCCTTTTGCAGGCTCATGAGAAGAAAGATTTGAGGTTGGACTAAGATTAGCTGTTTGCACGCCATTTCTGGGGCGTACCCTGCTCCTGCTGGCTGCTTTTTGGCTGCTTTTTGAGGGAAGCCCCATGATCAGGACACAGCACTTGAATTCCACATGGCTGAGGGGAATTAAATATTCGTCTGACAGCAGAGGGGGAAGAAAAAAAAAAGAGAAAGTGAGCCAAAGGAGTTCCTTCCTACATAGCAAAGAACTTGAACTTGTACATGCTCACCAGGATGAGGGAGGATAGAGAGGTTCAAGTTTCAGGGCATTGTTTATGGTGTAAGAGAGGCCCCTTGTGAAAGAACCTGCAGGAAAATCTATGAGGAAGGGTAAAACAGAGTTGCTGAGCACAAAATCCTAGGTGATGTTACTACAAACAAAATGAAAGTCTAAGTGCTGTTACCCAAGAGGTACTTCCCAAGATGTCAAAGAAAGTTTGGAAAATGGAAAAGCGGCCACTGGAAAAGTGAAAAAAATTATCAAGGCCATTTTGCCTAAAGGTTAAAAGCAAGACTTGTACTGGCAGAAGATTAAAGTCCACATCTCCCAGTAACTCGGGAGATCCAGAGGGACCGTAAAACCATATCAATGAGGGGCCCCTTAGGAATTTTGGAGGGCTTCAGGAGGCACAAGAAGACAAGAAAATCTTTATTAATTTTCCCAAAACTGCATTCATAATCAGTAGGACAGACATTTTAGCTTATGCCTCCAAACATCAAAACTATGAATTGGTGGTGTAACCAAAGCATAAGTATAGACAGACTGCAAACTTTTTAAGAATAAGGGTTACAATTGTTTGGTTACAAAGGTAGTAATTTTACATTTTTCTCTGAAGTTTATCCTTCAGTCATTCTTGTGAAATGGAAATGTGCTGCCAGGACCAATTTATTATCTAACACATTGCAACAGCTAGTGCTGTTCATTAGGAAATGCTACAGCAGTGTTTACTCAAACATTCAATAAGAGCAATTTCACTTCCCACCTTAGATTGTTTGTTCAGGTGCACACTGATATTGATGCTAGCAGGCATCAAGTTAAAAATCACACACTAGAAACATAAGCTTCCACCTGTTTTACCCTTGTGTTTTATCACTGCAGATCAGATAAATCAAAGCAGTGATTTTTTTTTTCCTTTCTTCTGCTTTTACACATATTCTACTGTATGTTGTTTTTACTTAGGTCAGGAGATGGCTATATAATACATTAGACATTTGCTTTTGCAGACTTGGGAAGGAATTTAATCAGTACATGAATGAGGCTTAAAGAAACAGAAAGCTTCCTAATGCAAATGCAGCTGTGACTGATAAGAAGGACAATGGACAGAAATCCTTGACTTGATTAACTTAGTGACCTAGAAAGAGGGATGTGTCTCATTCCAGCAGGGCAGAACAGAGAAACACTCATTAACTGTTCCTTTTGGCTGAAAGGATCCGCAGCACTCACTTCCGCACCCAAAGGAACCATTCACCAGAAACTTGGACACACTAGGGAAGCCTTTCTTTTAGTTTCTGGCTGTACAAAGTCGAACAGAGGTACAGACTTCACATAAATAAGTGTCTTTTTCTCTCCCCCTCACCCTCTCTCGTGCCCTGCTTTGGCTTTTCAGATGGTTCAGCTGGTCCTAAACCACATACAGTAAGAAAGATTATTTCAGAAGGACTTGATTCACTTTGATGTGTTGTTTTGTTTTAATGGGATGACTTTTCAAAAGGCATTCAAAAACTCTTAACTATTTCATATCTGCACACGCACTGCGTACATCTGCCTGGTAATTGTATGGGAAAGAGCAGAACTCAGCAAGGCTAATCTTAGTAAGACCTTTAATAATACTCCAGATATATCTTACACCTTTCAAAACCCTGTGGACAGCAGCTAATTAAATCTCTCAACACTGTTCTGGTACAGATGGGTTAAGAGCAGTTATCTCTGTTTTGCAGGTGGAAGGAGAGAAACAACACGACATGCTGCAAAATTTAGAAGCTACAGTCATTTCCTCCTCCAGCTCATGGCTCTAAGTGCACACCCCAAAACCCCATAGAGCAGCCCAGTTGCATGAGAAAAAGGGACTGCCCTGGGGGAGTTTAGGCACTGAGAGAGAGGACATGAACCCAGAAACTGCCTCCTGACCCCAAGGACTCCTGCCATAGAGCAACAAAGCTGAACAGCACTGACATTTTTACACAGTAAAGAAATGGAGCACAAAGGTCTCATAAAGAATCAATTAGGTACTGCAAGAGAATGCAAAATAAAGGTGGGGGACACATAGAGAATATCAAATGGAGAGGAGAAAGGCAGGAGCATGTTCTCCTAGGGCTGGCTCACGTCCCCACTCCAGCTATCACTGGCCTGATTGGCATGCGGGAGGATGGGAATCCAGAAGTGTAACAGAGCTGGAAAATAAGCCAGGTCTTCCTTATCTTGCCACGGTGGTCCCATTCCTCCAAATAACAGAGGTTTGGAAAATTAATTAACATGCTGAAAGAAAGTCTGACCACAAGAGCAGATTTCTAATTAGCTACTGATAGTGCTGGCAGGCTGCTTCAGAGTCAGGGCTGACTCTACTGGCCACACACAGGGTATGGGCCATGACTGACTAAAAAGCAAACAAACCTGAACACCACTTACTCCAGTGATTCACAGGTAAGAGGGCAAAAAGAGCACATTAACACTGGCTGATGACATGGTGGACATATCACCAAGGATCCAAATAGCACTTCCTAATTAGAACATTTATGTCTGCCTGTATCAGCTACCTTTCATTCACTCATCTCCAAACAACAATTCAAAAATAGCACACAGAGTCATGAGAGCTCACCTAAGCCTCAGCCCTGGTCGGATAATATCACTAAGCAGAGCTCACACTTGGCTAAGTTTTGAAGGCAGATGTGTTGGGGGAGGCAGTGGCAATGCCAGGACTCTTCAATGGATGGAGCTCTTCCACAACCCTGGACTGGCAGTAGGAGAGTTAAATATTTCTAAAGATCAAAAGGGCAGCAGAGATCTTCAGGAGTGTCACTGCTGTGTCTGATCCCAGAGAGCTAGCTCAGATTCCTGCAGCAACATGAACCTCACCGCTCCCACCAGCACTACCATCCTCTCCTCTCCAAATGTTTCTCCTCATAATGGAAGTCTTCTCTTTTGGGGAGTCCAAATTCAGGGGTGTCCCCTGAAGCCGAAACATGTTTTTCCTACCATATCTGAATCAGAGCAAGATTTGTTGGAACTGAGGGCACAGCAGGCAACAAGAAGTGCCAGGCACGGAGCAGCAGAGAAGCTGAAGGCCACCTAAGCACAGCTCAGTGCAGTTTGCACGGCAGGAACATCCCAGCTGCCGGGCACGGCCGCGCACCGAGCGCAGAACAAGGTGTGCCAGGGAGTGGGGGCCAGCTCTGCCGAGCACAAAGCACACAAACAAAAGCTGTTTGTTTGTTTGTTTATCCGGCAGGGATAAAGGAATGGGCCAAAAGGGGGATCCCCGGCTGCAGGGGGGAAGCGGGAGGTGCCAGCTGCTCCTGCCAGACTCTGAAGCTGGCACACGGTGATTGATGGGGGACATGCGAGATGCATAAAGGAAAGGAACTGCAAGGAGAAGGAAGAACCAGCTAATTTAGCCACAGGCAACTAACACAGCCAAAATTGTGCTAGAGTCAGGAGACAGACAAAAATTAGGAGCTTTGACTTGACAGGAAGATGCTTGGCAAAGAGAAAAGACAACCCAGTTTATTCACAAAAAGTCCGTGGAAGTGGAGGCTGCTAGGAAGAACAAAAGGAGCATTTTTTTAAGAAAAAAAAATCCAATCCACCACAAGGTGTAAGGAGAAAGGAGGCAATAAAGGAAATCTGATCTAGAAAGGGAAAAGGGAGTAGAGTGCCTGACATGAAACTGGAAGGATGAGTTAGTGGCAAAAGAAAGAGCCAGGAGAGATTTATGAGTTCGGAACAAATCACTTAATTACAGATGGAACAAATAAAGCTTTCACCCAAAATCTACTTCTTAATGCATCTCCCAGATAGTTCGGTGTGTGCCCTGCTGATAAGAAAAGAAAAGCAGAAATCTCTGAGTACCTAAAACCAGCAGTTTGTGGGTCTTATCCTGCTGGGAAGACTCATGTGACTACAGCCAGCCACATCCAAGCCATTGGTGCTTAGGAGGCAGGAAGAGGCAGCTCAGACCCTGGGAGGAGCAAAGCTCTAATTCCAGGGAAGCAGCTGGCAAGGGCACATGGAGGCAAACACCCAAACACACTACCAGAAAAAGAACCTACAAAAAGTAGCCTCTACATAATCACAATTAGGGGCACAGGCCAGGCCTGATTAGAGAAAAGGAAAAAAAAAAAAATCCTACAAATATAGCCTGAAACCAAGGGCATGGAGGGGGAAGCATTAGTGCCCCAAGGAAACTTCAAATTATGTTTAATTCAAAGCAAATGACTGCAAAATTGCAGGAACCTCTCTAATAGCATCACTGACACCTTATTTTTCAGCCACTTTATCTTTTTTTTTTATTTCTTTTTTAGCAGGAAGAGAAAAAAAGATTTTATTAATTGAATTAATACAATCCCTTGTGGACTCCAGTCCATCCTGTGTGATAACAAATCCTTTCCAGATGGATTGTAATTTCCATTTAATCTTTTATTCCTCTGCCGACCAGCAACCCACAGGGCATGATGATAATTCATTTCTAGGCATCCCTGGCTTGGTGCTATAGCACCAGGGGTAATTGTAACAGCCCTTTAAGTGGCTTTAGTCCATTTTGAGACCACATTCAAAGTCAGCTTCCTTTAGTATCCACACAAACAGTGACTCGTTCCCCAGCCTTCAGTCCCATTTGTTAAAACCTCTCTTCCCAAAACTCATCCAAAGATGTGAAGAATCTGCTTACATTAAGTCTGATTCAAAAGCTGAAAGCTTAGATTTGGACAAGCACTATGTATTGTACTGTGATGTATTTACCAACACAAATCATGCTTTTGGGGATGCTCAGTGTAGTCATGAATGTATGTATGTCTGCATGGCTAAAGTACTGACTGTGGCTCCTTTCTCACATATTTTAGAAAACTATTATTATCATGATCAAAACTTGCAGGAAGTGAGTGAGAAGTGCAACAATAATAATAATAATAATAATAATAACAATAATAATAATAATAATAATGGACTGGACAATCAAGAGCAGAAAATACCATTTTAGTGCAGATCATTAACTAACCTCTTTGTGCATCACAGGATTCCCAACCTTCAACTGAGCCATTAGCCAGGCTCCAAAATTATAACAGCAGTTCTCTTCCCTCTTTTCTCTCTCTCTTCCCCTGCCCCACACAAGGCAGCCTCAGTGAAGACCTCCATGGTCAAAGAGTGAGTGAAGGCTCCTACTAAGCCCATGATGGATAAGGAAGGTGGAAAGAGCAATACAGGGAGCAGCTTTTCTCAGCTGTTTTAAACAATATATCCTTTTATCACCACTAATGCTGTCCTGCATCAACTTGAAAGAACAAACTCCTTCCCTCTTTAATGATAGTTAAGGGATTAAAACAGAATTCCCTTGCTGTAAGCGACAGCCACACACAATACAAATTCCTCAACCTGAAGTAAACCCAAAGAAAACATTTTTTTAAAAAGAAAGGATGTATGGGAGGTGGAGACGCCGAAAATCTCTGTCAAAAAGGAATGTTAAAGCCATTCAGCTGTTGAAAACAAAGTAATAACAGTTTATTAGTTTACAGGAGAGAACATGCATTTAAACTTTAGCCTATTTTTCCACAAGCTGCAAAGTGTTTTGGGAGTCCTAATGGCATAGCCTAGAGAGATGACCCCACATCAGTGCAAGGGCTTACTCAGGCTACCCATTTTGGGCTCCCCAGTACCCCCAAAGGGGAATAGACAGCAAAATGACAGTGAGGGGGCTCTCAAAGGCTGGTGCAAATAGCTAGGAGAGAGGCATGAAGGCTGTCTTAACCTTTCCTTTTGCACAAGCTGGCACTTTATCAGTACCTTTTGCAGGTGGGTCGGTATGTCCCAGGGGGCTGCAGAATGGACAGGAACATCCTGAACCACAAGCCCACATTAAGGCACACTTCATTAGATCTAGGATTCCATGCAAAAAGAGAAAAAAGCTTCTGCTTAGACAAGTCCAGAAAAGAAGCTGTCTCTTTCCACTTGGCATAACCATTCCAAAACAAAACCAGTTCTATTAATTTGCCTATGTTTAAGTGCTGTGGGCATGTAAAAGCAAGTAACAGCAGCTCTGAAAGCCACAATGAACTGCTATGTTAAATGACTTTTGACTCCTCTCTTTAGTGGTCAGCCAACCCTGCAGTGAGCCAATTAAAATACGTTTATCTTAAGGACTAATAAAGAACAGCCTTGATAAAATAAATCAGGTTTATATCCCCTAATTATTTTTGCCTTTCTTCAGATGGCTTACCTGTGCTTATTAAAATACCATTCCTGAGTAGCTGCAGGTAGACAGCTAATGATTTTAATGGGAAAAATATTTCAGCCACTATTGTTCAAATGTTGACCACATCTTTATCAAATCACATTCCTAATGATAGAATTTAATTTTACTGAGCAATACATACTGGGATATGCTAACACTAAGTTCCTAGTTTCAAGAATAAGTTCACTTATCATATAGGCATATGTATATAAATGCAGACATCTTTTTCACAAAAACACTTAAAAACAAACACACATGAAACCACATAGATAATACAGAAACACACAGGTGAAACTGCACAGTACAGGCACAAAGGATCCAGTAATTTACACAAATGTTGGGTTTAAGGTGCAGGCAATGAAGCAACTCCCTTCAACAGAGCATCCAGCTGATTTTCTGAGCAGGAAAGAAATGAGCAGACAGTCATGGACATGAAGCTGGAAGCTCCCTACACTCTCACTGAAACATGCTTCAAAAATGTCTTGGACAGACATACCTTAATATTCAAGACAAGGAAATTGTCAGTGCTGCACAGACTGACATTTTTCTCCTTTTTTATTCAACCACAAAAATAGCTCTTTGGTTAAAAAGTGAAAACAAAATTCAATACACCATCCACTTAAAATTTTAAAAAGAAACAACAGCTATACTAAGTTAAATTAGAATCAAACACAATCTAGAACATTTCTGATGCTAAGCATCTGAAGAGAGTGCACCCCAACCAAAATCTAGCATCGATTTCTTAACTGTGGAAAAAGATAAAAAAACTTTGACACACCCCTCATATTATACGTTCTTCGCAAAGTAGCTCTCAATTATCTCTCCTCGCTTGGCTGTCAAAATGAAGAACTGGGAGGCATTTACCCAAAAATTGGCAGAATCTGTCAAAGATTTAGTGCTGTAATTGATAGGAAATCTAGTGTGTTTAGACAGCAGTGACTGACATCAGCCTCTACAACATAGTGTGCCAAAATTCTTATGCCATTACAAAACATGTCCAAAAAAAAGGGAGTCCAAGTTCTGGCAGCTTATAATGGCTGCTTGCTTGGATACGATCAAAAGTAGCTTCATCCAAAAGATACAGAACATGGATCTACTCTGTGACATGTTAAAAATGAGTGTGTGGCCAGTAATATGTGAAAGACACTGAAACAGACTGGTGAACAGTGGAGCTATGCTGCCTCTGTCAACTTGTCACCCAGAAATTCGGTAATGCCAATGCAAGTTTGTAGTAGCAATGATATAATAAACTTTAAAGGATATATAGAAATTCAGGCAAAGTCTTTTACTGCTTTTCTTGAGTAACTGTTTGAGGTAACTTTTCAACAGGCTGAGAGAACTGGGGCTTTTCATCCTGGAGAAGGCTCCAGGGAAACCACCTAGCAACCTTCCAGTACCTAAAGGGAGCTGCAAGAGACTTGAAGAGGGAATTTTTACAATGGCACATAGGGATAGGGAAAGGGGGAATTGCTTTAAGATGAAGATTATTAGGTTTAGATTAGATATTAGAAAAAAATTCTTTAATATGAAAGTGCTGAGGCACTGGCACAGTTTGCTCAGAGAAGTTGTGAATACTCCATGCCTGGACGAGTCTTATACATAACAGCATACATCTACTAAGATTAGTACTACGAAGATAAAGAAACTCAAATTAATTATCAGTAAAAATTAGAAATATTTTTTTTCCAATATCTGTCATACCTTGAGGGTTTTACAAAAAACAAATAAAATTTTAAAAAAATCTCTGTATTGTAAAATGCAGTGTCAAAATATTATTGTAAAAATCAAAATTATCAAATACTACATGCATTCATCAGCTAGAGATTAAACAGAAGAAAAAGGCCAGTTTGATAAAGGTGGAAACAAAATCACCAACTGGAAACTTAAGAAAGCTGCTCCAGGGCTCCTCTCCTCTCTGCAAAACTAGGATACCATTGAAGCTGGTACAGACCAGCTGCCCTCACCGAAGCAAATGTGATCCTGCAAATAGCTTGTGAGTGCTTCCAGGACTAGAGTGGATGAATTGAAATAACTTACTTTTTTTCTGGCTTGTGACTGCAGGATCATCTATATTCTGCACAGAAGACAATCCATTGCAGGCAGGCAAACAGATACTCTTGGGCTTTGCAAGCTGTTATTTATCAGTAACAACTGCAGTAATTACGCTGCAAATGGCCACCTGTTTAAATTACTCAGGTATTTGTGTTCCAGGCAGACTACTGGGAAATCTGGGCACATGGAGTTTTAAGGGAGGAAGTCCATAGTTCAAGAATTGAGTTTAATCTTATTAAACAGAGAGAAATTCTTGGGAAGAAAACATAAACACATACAGATTGAGGGGGAATGAAGCACATGAACTGCTTACAGCGAGTGGGCACATCCTATGCACTCCTCTGTGAAGCAACAACTTGACTAAGTGGTTCAACTGCTGATCTTCCCTCTGCCTCGCATCCCCTGTTTGCTCCCCTCTGTGCCCAGCACATCTGCCTTAACTCAGAGCTGCTCCTTGATGTGTTCTGGCTTCCTGGCCTAAATTTAAGTTATACCATTTTGTTCCACATTTCCTTGTCGCAATGCATTCAGGATTTACTGTCCCGCTACTGCTCCCAAAAAGACGCTGTCAGGTTTTGTGCAGAAGAAATCTGCACACAAGTTATTTAGACCACATCTCAGATCTGCCCTGAGAGCAGCCTTTTGGGAAGGGATTCTAGGACAAACTTCTAGGAAGTGATTCAAAAGGATTTCAATGCATGCTTGTTGAGTAGCTACTTCAGAAACTTCTACGAAATCCACTGGATACAGAAATTAGGTTAGTAACTTATGCTACAGGATGCATTTACCATCTTAGCAGTGCACACATTTGGAGGACAAAGGGTGAAGCAGGGACATTCCCAGCGCACTGACAGGTGATAATGGGAACACGATGCATTTTCCCTTGGGTTTGAGGGCTGGTGGATTTTCTAGGTTCAGTGTAGCTTGATGATTGTACTTGGTATGTTATCAACAAAATACTATGGAGATTTGAAAGGCTTCCTGTGCTAGTCCATTTGACAGTGTTGGCAGTCTGCAATGTTGTGGTCGTTAAATGAACTACATTACATTTACTACATAGCTCGGGGAAACAGGAAAACAAACTGACTTACGAAAAGAGGGACATGGAGAGTTTTTATTCTCAAATGGCAACCTGATAGGATATCAGTTGAGGATGGAGCCTTAAATAAATACTTAAGAATTCCAAGTAAGATGTGATGACTTCCTTACTGTATTAACAACTTCCATTTTCTTAAGACAATGCTGTGATGTCCCCCAAGAAGTTATTGGATATGGAAGTGCTAAGCCTTTGCTCTTACTATTACTAGTCAGTTTTCTTAGACAAAAGCTTCAGGGTAAACTACTTTCCACTGCTGGTACCCACACTCTACTCAAAGGGTTAGTGATCATGTATTTGTTGCCAACTCTCTGTCAATTTACTTTCCAACTAATTTAATACATCTCGACTCTGAGGTGTTTTTTATTTTCTCCCCTGCTGATATCACAATGTCAGAGATCAAAAGCTCATTCCCATCTTCCAGCTTGTGCTACATTCAACTAAATTACCAGATATATTACAGAAAATTTGCAGCACTCATCCAGACACCATCACAAGCAACCCAGCAAAGCTCTGAACACTTTGCAGAGTCGGGGGCACTGACAAGCCAGGGCTGAAAAGCCGAGCTAATGAACCATGAAAATGTGTCTCCTGTACCTAGCGGGCACTTACAGATGTGTGGGCTGGAAAGAAAAACCAAAATCCTATGGGGCAAGGGGGAGGAGGGCTGAGGGATGGAGGGCGGTGTTAAGGGAATAAAAGGGAAAAAAAGATACAGAGGTTTTCTTTTAGCTTGGTTTAATAAAGCTAGTAAAGAGATTTGTAAAGCTTTGGCAAGTCTACATGGTTTTTAACCTGTTCTTGCCCACACGTGTGAAGAAGGCCTTTCAGAATGCTCAAAAGAAAATAATGAGCAAATGTCTAGTAAAGACTAGGTCAAGCATTTCTGGCTCACCTCTCTAACCCTTTCAGCACAAGCTAATCCTCCTTTGGCACTGAAATAAAGAAATACAAACAGAAATCCCTTCTGCGTTGGCTGCCTGCCTAAACTATAGTGTCTGTAAACTTTCATTGAAAACCCTGTTGGAGTGAAAATTAATTCACTGAAGACAATTGATTGCTCCAACAAGTGACTCTCTCATAACAAGACATACCTGACAGCTCAGCCTGATGACCTATGTCAGAGGAAAAGACACATGTATATACAACACATGGAAACACACACAGAAAATGGGGCATGCTGGGGTCCTGACTTGAAGTTTGCATGAATACTTCAAAGTAGGAGACCCATGATAGGGGTGATATTGTCCAGGGAAAATGTTACAGGAGAGAATTTATTTCAATTCCGTCTTAAGTGCTCTCTAGTGCACACCAAAACCACCCCTCTCTCCAGCATTCTAGCACAATTATTTCCATGCCTCTGGGTAATTAGCTCTGGTATCCTGAAAACAGTTAGGGAGAAATTAGCTGTGTGAAGTGATTAAAAGCCTGCATCATGGACTGGATCAGACTCTGGATCCCAGGATATTCTGAAGACAGCACCACCCCAACTTAAACAACAGTTAGCAAGAAATACCTAAAAACTCTGACACAAACAAAGAAACTTTAATGCAGAATGTACATGCTGCCTGTTATGACCATCAGAAAACAAAACAGGGTGAAAGCACTAACTGAAAAAGTATCAATATCTGTTTAATTTAAAACATTACAGAAATGAAAAGGTTGCTGGTTTAAGATTGCTGTCATATTAAGTAATCTGGAAGACTATTCAAGACATCTAGGCTTCCCTACTCCCCAGCTTGAATGCAACTGGTATCTCAAAACAATTTCAGAAATACTTTTGAATAAACCAAAACTCGCCGACAAGAAGAAATCAAATGTTGCAAAAGCACCATGGCAAACCCAAATGGACTGAAGCAAAAAATCCCAGCTGGCAAACCATCAAATGAAATTTCTGACCATCTCCCAATAATTTCCATGCCATACATCTTCAAGCTATTCAACTGTACTACCTGTCAGATGAAATGTCTGGATGGATGGGAAGTGATTAGTGTCAGAGGAGCTCCTCTTTAGGGGCTGAACTACCCAGTGCACTTAAGAAAGAAAAAAAAAAAAAAAGTAAAGAGTAGGACAAAAATAGAGTCAATCCCATAGGGTGATGGATAATTTATTACAAGGAATTTCTCCTGCTTTTCTGGGAGGGCTGCAGTATCAAGTGCCCAGAATGAGAGAAACAACTCAAGGGACAGATCTTGACTGTTACTGGGATTACAAAGACAACAGCTTGCACAGAGTGAAAGCTGTCATGTTACAGTAGGCAAGCAAGAGATAACCACAAAGGTATTTAAATTAGACGGTGAAAAACTTTTTTTTCCTTTCATCCTTCTTACTTTTTCCCTTTTACTACCATAACTGTGTTAACATCAGTTACCATCTCACCCTTTCCCATTGTGCACTACAGTGGCCATACAGCACGCAGACCTGCCACCTGCACTGAAATTGAAATGGTGATCAGCAGACAGACACTTTCAATTAATTTTATATGCTTCCCCCCACCCCCAGTCCTCTCCCCAATAAACAGCAATTACATGCATATTGCTTGTGTAAATCTGAAATATCCAGCACCAGGTTATAAATAATGACTGTTGTGTTTCCTGGGCCAAATTTTCTAAAGGGCTTAGCTCCTGTTCAGAGCTGTTAGATGAACCAGCCCATCTTTAAATGGTCTGGCAAAATCAAGTCTCACTGCTATTCCCCAACGAAGCTACTTTTGAAAATGACATGCCACCTTCTCTTCAGTTGTCAAAACAGAACTCAAACCAATGCTCCCATTCTTCATCTAGAGTGGAGGTTGTACAAACTGTAATTGCCAAATCCCTCAAAACACTAGAGTCCCACGTTTTGTCACTATAAGCACACAGCAAAAAAAGGTTGGGTTTAGTTGGGTTATTCATCTATCAGCTTCCTTTAAGAAAGAACAACATCAAAAAAGCATTAGAGACACTTCTTGAACACACAGTAAAATTATGTGTGGGTCCATTCCACAGCTAACTGCATCCTTAACTACTCCTGTGTTTTCCTAAATCTGCGTAACCATTTCTCAGTCCCCAATAAACAGGGGACTAATACCAGGTGTATTATGCAATAGAAAAGAGTTAGAATTAATCTTGAAACCATGAACAAAATGTGGTAAGTAGTAGTGGTGAGAGCAGCCTGACCACAAAGAGCCAGGCAACTCAGGCTACAAAATCCACCTGAGATTATGCCCTCTGGAAAGCAGGAGGTTATTTGAACTCGTGTTGATGCAGCCTGATCAGTTTTAATTGCCTGTTTTCTTTCATCTATCAACTCCCTTGATATTCCTTATTCTTTTAAATCCACACACAGTCCTTCCACATCTCCCAGGTCAGGTATTTCAAAGCCTCCTCCCTGAGCAGTTTACCACACGCCAGAGCTGAGGCCGTGTGTTTCGGCAGTGAACACTGATGCAATGAGAAAGGTTATTTTACCCACGGCTCCTTGAGCATGTGACGGAGCTTTCTTTTACTGGGAATGCTCTGTTGTCACCTTGGCTGCAATCCTCCATTAACGTGACATGGGAGACAGTGGTAAGCTACAGCTCCCACTTCTTTAGCTTTTCTTCAGAGAATTAGGAGCTCCGCATCTTGAAAAAATGACACAGAATATGTTGCTCGAGAATGAAAGTGATTTTCTAGCCTTTGATTGCTGAAAGCATGCTTGATAAATTGAATGGGAAGGCATAAAAAAATGGGGAGAAAGCTGAGAACAAGAGATGTTAACAATGAAGCTCTTATGTGAGGAGGATTCAGGTCATCAATTTTCCTTCAGTATGAATCAAATACTGTTAGCAACATGGAATCAGCTCCACAATAAGACGCACAGACACGCTTGAGAAATTTAATGCTTTGCCCCTCGTTGCAGAATTTACAGCATTTAATCGACCAAATGGAAAGGCAGAGGCTCTTATCAACTGGAAAGCAGGAGGCGTGACAGGAGAGCAGGCTGGGATAACGAATGCACAGTGAAGTCATAGGGATGCTTGTGAAGCTACTCCAGTGTCTCGGCGATGCTGAGGTTCTCGGAGTTAATTAAATTACATCTCCCTCATGGGCACAATCTAATTTGGGATGTGATGGAAGTAAGGCACAGCCTCCATTTTCTTGGAGGCTGAGTTAGATGCCTGATGATCCACATAAAGGTTTGCATCCTTACCAGCAAGCGCTTCTGCCTTCACCCACAAGATTTCCTCCAATTCTTACTCAGATCACCTCTCCAAGCTCCTTTCTAAAATACTTTCCTAGAAGTCTCTCTCAGCCATGCTGTGGCCTTCCATCCTTGCTATCCCTCCCTTTTATAGTGATCAAACCTGTCTGCTTCCAAGCAGTGCCTGCTACATGCCTTAGCTCTCTCAGTGCTCTCTAAATTCAGTTTGCTAGTACACAACACATAGCAGGTAGCACCTGCAGCAACTCCCTCACCTCCAAAAACACCTTTCAAAAACAACAGAACCAAATCATGCATCACTGTACAGATGATCGAGTTGTTCATCAGGCTTTCATGCACCTTTCTTCTCTCTAAAAGGTGCTTACAGTATCTTTTTTGAAACAAAAATTCTCTAAGAGGCAAAAGTACTTGTCAGACCAAAGAGCTGTGTAACACAGATGAAAGCCTTTATGTGCAGAAAAATCACAACAATTAATTAAAATTAAGACTCTGCTAATATAGACACCGTCATTCTTCCCCATTACCTTCTAAATGGTTGCAAAAAAGGATACCATGTGAACTTTACAGATTATCCAATATGTTTCTTTGGCATCTATTGATGTAACCATGCATTTTAATACACGAGAATGCCACAAACATCCAATTTTCTAGTATTTCTTCGGAAATAGAATTTTATTTACTGTTCACAAATAACCTCTCCCATATAAATTAATGCTAAAATAAATCTATAGCACCCATTTCCACATCAAGCAGCATCTAAGCAGAAAATAGAGCAGAAAAAGAAGTTATTGACAGTAATAGTTTCAAACAGCTATCCAAGGGACTTCTCCCTATTTAACACTGATCTAAACACTGATTCAGCACACAAAAGGCATCTTCAGTAATCTGAATGGAACCTGCTAGTATATTTTTTTTAATTATGTTCGTTGAGTCACAGTGTCTTTTGGCTTCTGGAGAGCCAGGAGACAAATTAATTCTTCTAGTATCTATGGTGTCAGTCCTCCCAACACATTCTTCCCAGAATTTCTGCACCAACAAGCATTTCCTTCTTTCTATTGATCCAAAGCACACACTAAAATGGCTTGCAGAGGAAGAATTGCCCTGTCCTTACTTTATTCAATACTTGCCATATCATAAGGGCAAAAGCCTTGTGTCTGGGAATGATAGAGAAAAGGAACAAGTTACAATTTCACACACAATGCAGCAGATTCCTGTCACACCCAGCTTTCCTGTCTGGTTTGCTCTCAGTAAACCTCCTTCCATGAGGACACCCAAATTCTCCTGCTGCCTTGATGAAGCCACTGGGCACAGCCAAGGATCTCCAGTGCAAGGGGGAGGATCTCCCTTGCACTGTGCTGCTTGTGAGCAGCTGCTGTCAACGCTGCTGATGCCGCACTTTGGGATCACTTTGTACAAAGTCATCATCTCTGGCATGGGAAGGATCCATGATTCTCCCAAACGAATTCATTGACTTGTGGAAAAAGGGCACTGGGGGAAAAAATCTCTGCCAACAGTCTCTGCATTTCAAGACTAGAAACCCAGTCCTCCCTTGAGCCCTGTGGGAATTGCCCACAGGACTGTGATCTCAAGGTGGCTTTTATCTCCTGACAAGCTGAAAGAACAGTTTTCATCGAAGAATAACATAATCAGGAAAACAATGATTAAAGAATAATTCTCACACTGTATTCACATGTCAATCAATCCTCTAAAGCAAGGTATAGATCCAGACACACAAAGAGGTAATCAACTTTTGAATCATAGGAACGACTTCTTGAATGGCACTGCTTCTTGTTTCAGAAAACAGAATCTACTGCACACCTCAACTGAGAGAAAATTTGTTTTCTTCAGTTTTTTTTCTGAGAAAGCACACAAGAAAAAATTGTAGGAACATAAGAAATGCCAGAGGCTTTGACCATACAACTCTGCTCCTGCTGCCCTGCTGAAATTCTCATTTGTTCTGTCATCCAGTGCAGGCAACCAAGGTACACAAGTATGTAACAATGAATTACCCTTACTGCAACTTAATTCTTGACCTGAGTAGGTATCTAGTTTTCATTTTAAGGCAACAAAGAATGAGAATTATTCAATGACCCACACATTGCATGTTTCTGGGTGCAACAGGGATGAGGAATGGAGGGTGTTGAATTTGCAAATGGTATGTTTGCATGGGAGAGGGAATCAGAGCTTTTGGCCATGCCACCGTCCCCCAGATCTGCTGCCCGTGTGCCTCCCAAACTTCAAACTAGCTCCACTTCACCATGCAAGAGAGCAAGTTCAGAGGCAATGAGTCTATACAAAAAATAGAAAAGAAAGAGGCTCAATTTTGAGTTCTCTGTAAGTGCCACAAAACACCTATGAGCAAACTGCACAGTGTATGATTTTCAAGACCAAAGTGACAAATTCCTGACCGTATTACTGGGGGTGTCATAGAGGCAATTAAGCAATCATCCAGAGATACAGATTATCAGAGAATCCTGCTGTCAGCAGCAATCAAAGGCATCAAATACATCTGCAACAAATAGGAGCAGCAGAAGCAGAAAGATCAGTGACATCAATTGATTCCTAACAACCTACAGGAAAAGCAAATGCCATGGACAGACAGGAAGAGATCTCTTTCTACACTTAACAGATATATAAACCTTAAAAACCCAGGTGGTGTTCACACTGAGAAAAGCAAATGCACAGAGCTGCAATGCTGCTGGTTAGGAGAAAAGGAGCCTCTGCTACTTTCCCCAAGGGTGCCCAAAAGCTCTAAAACAATATCAGGATGCCTAAATAAATAAATAAATAAATAAATAGCATAATTTTATATAAGGTGAAACAGGACAGTAGTAATCAGAGAGGAGAAGGCAAGAATTTCCTCTGAAGGCAAGTTTTACTGTAACTGCCTGCTTCAGGACTACTGAGTCCTAAGCACTCCTTCAGCTTAATCTCCATAAAATAAGGATGGCCTGCTTAACACCCTGAATTTTGAAAAAAAAAAAGGTCTTCACAAAAAGTAAAGTTTGCAGTAATAGCATATATTTGCATATAGCATAAGTGGAAAAGTCGTGAGCAAATAGCAAATGAGTACCTATGTGACCTGGTCTAACAAATCCAGAAGAAATAATTCCTCCCATCCCTCTATAAATCCTTGGTCAGCAGTGTTGCTGGACACATCAATACAACATTATACCATCCTAACCAGAGGATCAGTTCTACCCCAGCCAACCATCTGACAGCTTTTCTGGGGGGGGAAACAGCCTTTTCCCCCTACCCTTATGCCCATACACACTCACACACCCAATTATAACACAATTAAGTACTTCTTTGTAGATGTTCCAACTTCTCAGCTAAAGTTCCTGCAGCTTAGAGTAGAAAGCCTTCCCACACCTACAGCTTCGGCCTTCTTACAGGTATGAGTAATAAAACACAATCTGAGAAACTGTGATTCAGGATAAATTCTGTCTTGGAAAAGAGGAAAAATTTCTTTCTCTCCCCAGAGCCAAGCTGAAGCAGTCAGGAGTATTCATGTCTTTTTGCTATCAACTCAATTAAGCACGCAGTAAGGATTGCAGAGTAAAATGTAGCATGTATTTGCATGCATGTAAAATGTAGACTCAAAGAATCTTAAAATGCCCTTATAAATACAGCAAAAATAGACCAATAAAATATTTTGCAATGACTATTTATGTTTGTATAACAACTCATTATTTCAATTCTCCGCATCAGGGATTTCTTGTTTCTTTCCTCTACCCCTTAAATAAATCTAAATAAATTATACATTTAAAAACAGGCTATGCATCTATAACAACAGAAACAAATTTCATTTAACATCCAGCTGTCAAAGCCAGCCCTTCTGTCACTCTTTATTCAAGTCTGTTCTACATAATTCATGTCATCTTAATTATTTCCTTCTCTTTCTGGGTAGGATGGCACTTAAGGACGAGCCACTTACAGCACAGTCATTTCCTTTGGAGATGATATGACTGCATGCCATGATCACTCACAAAAAAAAAACAACCTTACACTGATATTTTAAGGTCTCCAGGTGGGGAATGATGCATATGCATATGCTACCATGATAGGACCTCACCTAATCCACATACTACAGCAATAAAAATAGTATTATATATACATACTACTGAGTTTTAACACAGATATACTGTGCTATTAATATCCTCCCTTTTTGCTCCTTTAACTCCTGTATGAACAGATGCTGACAGAGTTCGTGGGAAGGAGAAGAAGACAGAAGAAGAGAGCATTAGCTCAAACCAAACTGGTATCTCTTTTCTCTTTTTTTTTCTTTTGTTAAATCTCCAAAATTAAAAATTATTAAGTCTCAGCCAAGGTCCTTCCTTTCCTCCACCACTCTGTGCCAACAGTCAATTAGCAGGATTTACAAACAGATCTTTAATCACAACTACACTAAAATATGTCTAAAGCAATACAGGCATCACTCTAGAAATACCCTATCCCATTTGCACAGGATAAATAATTAAATTGTTTTAAGCAGTCTAATCTGTTAATGCCTGAAAGGTCTTAATTTTGGCTACTAAATTTCAAGAAGCTACTTTTGTCAATTCAATATAGTTAATAGCCATAAATCAACTTCCTCACTCTACATGACTAATGAATTTACTACATGATGAAGAAAGCCAATTCCTCGAATTAAGATTTCACTGTATAATGCTCCTCATCCTCCCTATAGCCCAGCACATTTCTTTGCCCTTTCTGTGGCCTCCTGAAAGCTGCAGCAGGGAACTTGCAAAAGTGATAGCCTGGATCCTGCTAACATTTGCTTGCAAAGATGACCACTGTGATTCAGGAAATGTTCTCAGCTGAACTGAGCTACTAAATCTCAACAGTGCTTTGCATCACCCCAGACCCTCCAGAATCAGATTCTTCATGCTCCAAAAACACATCATCATTAGAAACATCATTGATCACACCCAGGCTTTCCAAGCAAATCTGGGGTTGCTTCCAGTGCATGCAGTCCTGTACTTTTCACCCTGCTCTGCTGCTCACGTTGCCTTGCACACCATCTCAGGCTACTCAGAGCCTCAGCAAAGCATGAGCATTTGCTCAAAGCTGAGCTGAAATGGCAGCAGAAGTCTCCACACTCAGGGCTGTTGCCATCTCAGAGCACAGCTCAAGCCCAGGAATACAAACACGGATTGATCTGCTAGCACTGCCAGAGCCACATGCACAGACCAGCAAAAGTCAGGGGACTCACCTCATTAGGAGCTGGGAAGATTGAAGGGGCTGGACACAGTCACAGAACAAAGGCACTGTAAAATATTAACTTAATTCCATACCAGCTGACTGTGCAACATCAAAGAAATCCCAGCTTTATGACACTCCCCAGCAAAATACAGATTGCCTCTTCAGCACTGAAAGAGGACAAGCAAAGAGGATTTTACCTACCCACCTGCTTCCCCACATAATGCTGGCAGCAGGAGGACATTGCAAATAGGAACTGCCCTCCCTGGGAGTGCTATTCCCATGGGAGGCACTTGCTGGTGCAGCCACACAAAGGCTATTTGGAACACAGCAGATCCTGAGCACCCCCGAATCAGGGCACTCTGACTTCACTCCAGGGCAGTACAGGACCTACACTCCAACACAGCCTAGTGACATTCCCTGTAACCATATTTTTACAAAAGGACATAAGGATTACTTAGAAATAAGCAACAATAGCACAGTTTTCACAGAGAAAACACAATGATCACCTGGGAGCAAAAGGATGCTAAGATGCACCTAGGAAGAAAGAAAAAGTCCAGCAGAAAGTAAAGCCAGGAGAAAATAGAAAGTATTAAAGCAAGAGCTACAGCTATCTCCGATGGCAAATAATAAGATGATAATAAGATGATAATCAAATGAAAAGCTTGGGTAAGAAGGAAAAATTTAAGCAGCTGGAAGTCAAAAGCTAAATTCTTGGGCGTGTTACGAAGCCAGTTCCCTTGGACCCCGTTTGCCTACTACGGTCTTACACACAGTGGGCAGAAGCTTGAAACACAGTCACAGTGTGGGTTCATTGATCAGCAGTCATAAAAGTTTGGAGGTGCCAAGCTGGAAGTCATGACACCTGTGTGGGATAGTAAGACCGCAATTTTTCAGCATTATATGTGGTATAGAAGCATGGGCTTAACAGACATCCAGGGCAGCACAACTTTCTTGCTTTCTTTGCAGTTTTGAAGAAAACCAAATGATCAACATCTACATCAGAATACAATTTAGATTTGCTAGTCTACTGCAACACCTTTGGGGTCTTGTGAATGTTGCTCCTGGTATTAGCTCTAAAGAGACTGTGCGTTGCTTCTGCTTCCTTCTTGATATTAAATCTGTTCTGTTCTTTGTGCAAGGCAAGAATTGTACTGTCTTCTCTTTTAAAAAGTCTGTCGTTTGCTGTTTTTCTGTGCACATGTTGCTGTACTTTCTCATATGCACATCCTCCTCTACATATATGCAGTCACTATAGATGTATATACAAACATGCCAAATGTTGCACATTAAAGAAATGCGTATACTTAAAACATCATACTGCATCCTGTCTATTTTGCCAATAGCCATCTGGGAGAGGGAAGGAAGCACAGAGAAATACTTCATGTAACCAAACTAGACTTTGTACACTTCTCCAGAAAGAAAACATTCCAGCTACTTTTTCTTTTGCAAGTTAACCATTACTGCAATAGCTTTACCCAGATAAAGACAACCAAGCTATGCCATATGGCAACCAACTCCAATAGGCCACCACCTTTATTTTCAGTGTATTTTTAAATGCCACAGAAGACAGGACAGGCACATTTCCATAACCCTTACAGAAGAGATACCCCTGCAAATCTCAGTGTCTCAAATTTTTTATTTTCCTGTGTGGGCAACAGATTTTTGTACAATTTTGTTCTAGTTAAGCCCTCCCATGGATCACCAACAACTCATGATGGCTCCTCTCACAGCACAGGGATTTCAAAACTACCCAGCGTTTACTTCAGGGCCTCATACTCACAGCTAAAGCCCTTCAGCCATTCCTGTAGCCAATGCTAAACAAAACTTTAAATTAGCACCACAGGCACTGCAGTTTTGTTTCTCTTCTTGTTTCTCTTCACACTGGACTGTGACGAATCTGTCCTACAGATTTCCTCCTTCCTGTAAGGCCCCTAATAAAATTTGTGATATTCAAAAAGTGGTATGCTCTTGATTTCACATTCCTCTTTCACAGCTGAATTATTCCTGCTGAAACAGTGGAACGAAATTATGCATGGAAACTCTGTTGAGAGTTTTCCTCTTCATGGAAGAAGAAAAAAATGCTCAACATGCTCAGAATTCAAATCAGAACCAGAAGGGCTCCGATTCCTTCTATATGCTATCAATATGGTGCACATTTGGAAATCACATAGTATTTTCCAAACTTGAGGGTGCTCCCCTGGGAGGAAGGGGATTAATATGTAACTTTGGGTTAAAAGAGGTTCCACAATCAGGACTTCCCATACCAACACAGAGGAAAGTAAATTCATGGTGGAGGTACTCTGCTGCTGAAACACAAGCAAACACTGGAAGAAACTAACATGATTAAAATACATGAATTAATTATTTTATGCAGAAGAGCCCCAAAACACAGATTTGGCAGGTATACTCTTCAAACTCACTTATTTATTCATTAATTTTAGTGGCCCTGCTGTACTTTGTGAATTATTCTCCATAATTCAAGCAGACATGTAAGAGAGTTCCCACATATTTTAATACATATTCTGGAGTCTCAAAAATAAAAAAAAACTTGAACTGTGTATCCATTTCTATGGGTGCATGTTTGTGTACATCTCCAAAGATGACAGCTGAAAAAGGGAATATTGGGTTTTAATCTCTTAATTATGCTTTTTTTTCCCTTTCCCCTCTTAGTGCATTAATTTAGCAGTAAAGGTTTCTGCTCTCAGCGAAGGCTGAGACAACAAAGCCTCTCGGAGCCCTGATTTTTGGCACCACCTCATTCCTACTTTATGCTTGAGGCTACTTCCCCTCTGACTGATTATTAATTTGAACAAGCTTTCACTAAAGACTGTATCAGAACTGCAGCAAGTTAATCTTATTAAACCATATGAGTTTAAAAACTCATAGCTTGATGTCAGGCAGGCTGTTTCCAAATTGGTATACTTAAGATCCAAATTAGATCATGAGCAAAATATTAAAAGGCACTAGAGCCATTTAAGAGTGAACTTCCATTTTGAAAAGAAATTTCTGGACATTGAGACCTCAGGACTCTTGCCAGTTCAGTGGGAGTCAGGCTGCAATGGGTGCTTTTAAACCTTTAAAAATTAAAATATGGAGAAAGGAATAAAGGAATTTATTTCATCTATTGTCAGTACAAGCACAAATACATGGGTCATTCTGAAGGATACTTTATGTATAGAAGGTTTCTACACCAAACCAAAGTTTCCTGATAAAAAATCTTTGGGGCACTCTGTGTCAGCTGGCACTGAATCTGTTAGCTGATGCAACGAAGTTCCTTTTAAGCAATATACAACAAAACCTCCATCCTCTTTCTCTCCCTTTACTCTATTTTATAGAGTACTTTTGGTTTTTAAATAATTGTCGTGTTTTCAACTTCAATATCCCTTCAGCCACCTCTGGGCATAGAAAGCTTCCCCCCCACAATCAATAGACACAGGGAAGTTGTGATTACAATGCTTGGCTCACCAACCCATGCGGTTTGCAGCAAAGTAGGTGGTGGGTGAGTTGCCCTTGACTTCCAGTGATTTGGTGAGGTGAACCACTGGGTGCTTTTACCACCTGGATGTCATCCAGGCCACAAAAGTGAGGAGAGACCTCTCTCTCTTTGTGGAGATTTCCTGGAAGGCTTCTACCTCCATGCTGACTTCAGACAGCTCTTGCCACATGCATGGCCACACAGGTAGTAGTGTAAGTGTTCTCTGGACTGCAGCCCTCCACAACAGGCATTAGCCTGCATTGTTTGGTGCCTGGCTTTAACTCTTTCCATCTAGCTACAAGTGCAGCTAATCAAACAAAATTGATTTTTCAGAGCTCCGACTAATCCACTGCATTGAAGGTGACCAATATTCTGTGTGTATGTATCATTAAGGGGTTTGGGTTTTTTTTAAGGTGTCTTGGATATTAGATGTCTGTCTTCAGATGTCAGCAACCTTGTCAATAATTAAAAAGGGTGTCGAGGTGCACTTCTGACACTGGCAGGCTTGGGGCTTTTTAAAGATGTCTTCTTTGCTCCCTGAAATATCCATCATGATGATGACTCATCTGCATTTGTACATGAAATTTTCCATGACCCATGAGAAAATCACTTGAGATACCAACTTGAGCACACTTCCAGTCCATCAACATCTGTGACAAGGTTAGAGTGCTCCACTATGTGTGACTAAGCCCCTGGATGCCTGTAACAAGTACTATCCTTTTTCCAGAACTAACCTTGCTCCCTCCAACCTAATGGACACTGATATTTTACTCCACACATTTGCTATTATCAAGGACCAGACTTTCCTTTCCATCAGTACAGCTGGCACCACTGTAATCGTTTAAGTGGAACAATCTGTTCCAAACAACCAAGAGAACTAATGATTTATCAGGAGCAGAGCAGGCCTTTTGGGGAAGGATGCAATTGTATTTGTGTGGGTGTAATGCTTGAGTCAAAAGGGACATTCTGTGTAATTCAAAGCCACTTGGGAAAAGGAAGAGCGGAAGCAGGCTTTACAGAGAGAAATTACCTCAAACTCTCAAATTTATCCTAAATTTTTTTCTCCCTCTTCTGTCCTTTTGGGTTTGCTTAAAAATGAAGGGTATTCAGGGAGAACAACAAGAACCTTCACACACTTGTAACAAAAATCCATACCAACTCCCATAAGAAGAAGTATTTTAAAGATCATCACATTGTCTCTTGGAGAACAGAAAGGTTAGAAACCATATAACAAATGAATACAAGCTAAGGAACAGAAATGGCAAAGGTAGCTTGGATTCCTCTGTCTCCACAATGAGGAAGGATGGCAATGAAATTAAGACCTAACATTAATTTTTGACACAGTAAGCTATTATCCTGCTGGACTTGGAGCTCCTATAAGACACCATGAACAGGGACTTAACAAGACTCAGAAAGGATTTGACCATTTATACAGACAGCAAAAATACACAATTACAATTATGGCTGAATATCTAGAAAGGATACTAAAAATCCTGGGCATTGGGGTGAAATGACATCTCTAACTATAAGGGATCAAGAACAAAAAAAGGCATGGGAGTGGCAGAAATAGTTCCTGCCTATCCCCTACTATGGGATGCCACACCCTGACCTGAGGGAAGCAGGACTGGGCACAGAGGCAAACCAGTGACTGCGTGGGGAAACTCTATTCCCATTTCTGGCATCTTTCCTTCTGGCTAGCTCAAAATCCTCCATTCTTCTCTTGCATTAGTTTTATAGTTCTCTAATGTTGTCTTGCCCATAACTCAGTCTTCCATTTCTCATAGTGTCTCTGTGATAAAGTTTTTCCCTTCCTTGTCACCAGCCCTACTCTGGGTAAAAGCACGTAATATACTGCCTGCTACCAACTGCAACTCTCAGTAACAGACTGAATGCTGAGGCCATAATTCAGTCTGGAGACTCCACTGCTGCCCATAAACCACTCCCTGTCTCCCAGTTTACGATGTCAGCAGGACTCAAGCTGAATTAAGGCTTCTACTCAATATAACTGACACCAATGTATTATCTTATACATAATGCATAGAAGATGGCTCTAATCAAATTCCATATCCTGCCCTTTCTTTACATCACAAATGTGGCCTGGCATTTCTTATGCACTCCACTTACTGATACATAAAATCCTTCTCCTGAATTACAATGGGCAACAAAATCTGTTCTTAGGTCACCGCTTCCAGTAACTGTCATTCCTTCCCTCTTTTTCCCAAAGAGGTTGAAATAAACTTCAGTTTATCCCTCTAACAAAACTCATACCTAAATTTAAGGACCACACTAAACTGATCATCCAGGAACACTGCCTGCATCAGTCCATATTTTTGATGCTGGCAAACAAATGGTTTGTGTCTAATGGACATCTTTTGCCTGTTTGCATTTGGTATCAGCAGAGCGATCAGACAAAATGCAAAGCCACGCTGTGGATGCCAAATTGCAAGCGTGCAAAGGTGAGGGAGGTCCACAGGGAGCAGCACTTCCAGCCCTGCAGAGAGGCACAGAAATCCCAGGCACACACACAGAGGGCGTGGTATAAGCCAGTGCTGGTTTTACACATCTTGGAACGGAATATGGAGTTCAAGGTCCAAAGATTCCACAAACGATGCAGTCAAAAATGTGCTGAATGAAAGCTTTGAAATGTCCTAGAGAATAGAGAATCCCCTGTGTATAAACCCAATTTCGACCTCAGGCACAGACAAACTGAGCTCTTTTTGTACATGAAGAAAGAAGCAAAAGAAAGTGATAGAGATGCATTACTTCAAAGCCATCTTACCTCACAGCCCTTCAGACATTATTCCTAACCAGAAAACCAACCAGAGGAGGGTGCATACATCCTTCTAATCAAAAGAAACTTTTGCTTTGTTATCTTAAGATAGTATAAGTCCACTTGGCCTGAACAAACCTTATAGACTATCTTGCAATGCTTTATATAGATTCAAGCCTCGTGACAAAAAGACCAAGCATTTGAAGGCCGATTCCTGCGACAGCCTCACATGGCTGCCCCATTCAGGTGGATGGAAGATGCAGGAAGACTGAGCAAAAGCATCTTTGATGTTTATCACTTCAGCTATTTAGGTCATGGACAGGAGGTGCCACGGGAAGCATGCAGATGCCTAGCTTTAAACTTTCTTCTTTGAGCACTTCAGATAATGCTTGTATGGAACATAACCTGTTTCAGCCAAAGCAGAGAACCTCACACAACAGCCTAAAGCAGCATCTTCTCTGAGTGCCCTTCTTGTGGTTCCAGGACTGTGCTGCCAGCAACACATCCATCCTTGCTCCACCCTTCCTCCCACGTTAACAATGGAGCTGCTGCTCTCAACGAGCCTCAAACACTCAGAAGAAAAGCCGATGACAGGAATATGTTTCACATAGGTCTTCTCCCACTGGCAAAAACTACATGTGAAAGGCTGCCAAGGGCTGGCCAGTTCTTTCTCTCTGACAGGCTGGAGGTGGCCACTTTCACACTAGTAAAGTAATGGATGCAGTAATGAACCTGGATTTTTCCTGCATGGTTTTCAGCACATCATGTGTTCAGAGATTCTGAGGCCACTTCAAGATATGATTTACCCAAGAGATTATCCTGTGTCTTCTCTTTGTCAGTTAAGGCCAGGGTTGGGGGGAACTGGAAAGAAACAAAACAAAATAGCTGGAAAAAATGAAACTTAGAGAACAGCAAAGATGAATTCCTCCAGCATGCCCACATGAAGGAGGCCTTTCCCTCTGGCCACAGGAGCTGCTGGTTGCACATTGCTTTCTCATCTCAAGTCTGGATTTTCCCAAATGGCAAAGTGCTGGAGTCACATGCTAACAGCAACCAAAACCCGACAGCCACAGCACAATACAATCAACTATTTCTTTATTTATTGTAAGTGTGGTGTTTTATAGCTGGCCACAGCTACCAATTGGTACTCAGGGAGGCCTAAAGCACTATTTTTGATCTACAGAGACTTCCATGGTTTGGAACCTAATTACCTTCAGAAGCTACTGCCTCCTCCACATTTGTTACCATGGCAGCTGCAATCATCTGAGAGGTTTGAGCTGGCAAATCCTGATTTCCTAGGGTACCAGGGCAATTCCAAGAGGCTGTCACTTTAAGAATTTACTCCAACATCATTTTCAGGAAAGGAAGAGGTAGGATAAATTAAGACTGTGTAGGCTGGAAAGTAGCAACCTATTTTAGAGTGATTCAACAGCCCAGTGCACAAAACCCCACTAGGACTTACTGTTGCTGTTTGGTTATTTTTGATTTTTTCCCTGTCTTAGTAATATCGCATGTGCTCTTGTCCCATGGTCAAGGTTCAGGTGAGATTAACAGAATTCCCTTAATTTTAAAATCTTTCAACATGGTGAGAAAATAGATGGTTTAACCAAGTGGTGAGGCTTGTGTTCTATCCTTTAAAATCAGAATCCAGGGAATGCTAGTTTCACCATTCCCCAATTATTTCTATTGGTTACAAAAACTGTTTAACTGAAACATTAGTATTTTTCCATATTGATGCTTTTCACAAGGAGATCTCAAAGCGCCAGACTTAGGCTTCCCAGAAAGCCTAGCTTCCCATTGCAGCATCTCAGTCCTTCAGAAATGTACTTCTCATGCCATCTGTGTGGCAACAAATTTAGAAAAATGAGTAGTATCTTGGCAGTCTTAGTAAAATGTGCTCAGGATGCAGAGAAGGGTGGTGGGGGGTTCCTACCAAATAGGGCATTCAGTATCTGAGTCAGAGGTGATGACAGCATCTAAGCAGGGGGCTGTTGTCTAAGAAATATGCCATTAATTTTGTAGAGCCTGACACAACTGTGCTGCACTTCAGCTGAAGCCATCCCCTTGAGTCGTGCTGATGGCCTTGTCAGTACAGAGCCTCCAGGTCTGCAGCTCTCCTGTCCTCTGCACCTTCCCCACATGCACTGCAACATGTGTCTTTTTTAATATAAAAGACTCTAGAGGAACATCCCAAAACTAGTCTGTTCAAAATCAGTGGCCATTTTATGAATGACCAACGTAAATGATCCTATCTGTAAAATACAGGTAATCCTGCCTCTTTATTTCCCAAAGCAAGTGCAGATCACTGACATTTGAGAAGTGTCTTGAAAATCACAGGAGATGATAACATCAATAACAGCACGCCACGAGATGCAATATTATTACAATAATAATGGCACTCATTTCAGACTCCTGCATTTTTCAGGTCATCAACCAAAAACATTAGCAAAATAGCCCTTCAGGAGATGAAAAATCTTTGCAGTGTAATGCAAGCTGCTTCATTCAATTTATTTATTCTCCCCTATGCTGTGCAAAGTGCCTGCTACTACTCCTCCAACTACCAAGAGAATTGTGAGTTCCCCTTCTCACATAAAAAGATTAGGCCCTCTGATGAAACTAAAGGGAAATCTGAGAGCAGCTGACCACAGTCTTACATTCCTGCTGTCTAGCACTTTCTCTGTATTTTTTTTTCCCTTTAAGTCTTGACCTGCAATCTTCATCAATGATGTCAACACTGAAACCACAGGGACAAGCCATGCAGATCAGACTCAAACCGAAAGGAAATTGGCTCAGCTAAACTACTGCAGGCCCAGCAGGACATCTAGTACCTCCCAGCTGTGCCTCCCTTCAGGGGAAAAGCAAGGAGAAAGCTGAGCAGCTTTCAGCAGCTCTCATCCCCAAGCCAGAAATGGTAAGAGCAGAATGCTGTGGCAAAAGGCAAACACTGCCTACTTTTCAAACTGAGCTCTCTGGTTGTTGAGAGAGATGAGAGTTCCCCAGGAAGAGCCTTCCACCTCTTCTAGGGCAGAAAGAATCTTACTTTGATCTTGAGAAAAACTGCTGAGACCTGTGAACATTTCTCCCATCTCTTCTACTCTGCCTGTTGGTTTTGTCATTTTGCCTCATTATTCCATCTCTCCTTTCCTTCCTCCAGATTAAGAATAGCAGACGATGGTTGGGGTAGACAAGGATCCAAAAGGCAAAAGGAAAGCCTTGCCTTTGCCTTTAGGGCAAAAAATCAAAGTGCTCTGTGGATGTGTACCTGTGTGTCAGGTACTTCCTGCTGCTCCTACTTGGACTTCCCTCTCCCCCCGGCCCTTTTCAACATCTGAGGTTAAAGTCTATGGAAAAGAATGTTCCAAACTTCAAAGTTAAAAGCAAAGGTGGTAATGACAGCACAAAGTTCTGTGAACACACATGCAAAAACCTGATCCCCTCTTCTTCCTTCCCTTGCTTTCAACCCAGGATGCCTCCTTGGGAAGCATTAACAGGAAATTCAAGAGAGCACACCAAAAGCTATTATTTTCCCTTTTTCCTTTAGGGTGTTTTTAATATACTGTGTTAACACTATAAAAACAAAGGCAACTCTTAGAGGAATAGGAGGCCACTTTTCCCTATTGCTCGCAGAGAACCCTGGCTGTTGGAATGTTAATTTTGTGGCACAGTCACTCAAGGGAGGACATAGCTAAGTCTCCCATGGTACAGTGCACACAATTTACAATGGGCATGGTTAAAATTTAATTAATTGTTACAGGCCTTGCAAAGATGCTTCTCCAAAGCAAGCATGCTACGAAATACATTTTTTTTTCTAATCCCATCAGAAAAACTTCAGTTCATAAAGCACACTTTCTGAGCTGTCACGGACAACAGCTGCTCAGATATTTGAAGGAGGAGCTAGCAAAATAAAAAAAAAAAATTAAAAGAAAAAAATAGGCCTCAGAGATTTAATGTCCTATAAAATAGCTCCCTACAAGCTGTTTAAATGTCCTTTACTTCAAGCAATACTCCCAAGATTGTAGAGTGTTTCAGGGCAATACTTGCAGCAAGAACTCCTGTGTTCCCTCTGCTTAGGGGGCTCCACAAACACACCATAAGATTTATGCCCTTCCCTTTCAAAATAACCTCATGTAGTCATCTGCAAAAATTAATTTATATAAGCATACAGAAGAAAGGAACATATTAGCTCAGGCTGTTGGGATTTTGGGGTATATTTTTTTTCAGGTTTTCTTCAGTGGGGGTGGGCTGGGGGAGCAGTCACTAATATCTGCCATAAATCTGCTCACTCACAGCCTCAGCTCACACACTCACACCACCTCTGTCTCACACACACCTTCCTTCCCATCTTTCCCTCTCTCCCTCCCCACAGCCACGCCGGAATGAGTCGTGAGCTGGCTGTGCAGTGCTGCTCATTAAAATTTGCCAGTAGTGAGACAACTTACTATAGAGCTTACAAGGGGACTGTGTATTTATGAATGCAATAATTAATCAATGCACAATAAGCACACACTGCACATACCACTTTTCTTTCCATACACAGACAGTTTCAATTACCATGCAGGTTTCACTGTCATGACAATCTTCAGTTCCCAGTAGCTGCTCCCCCACCCTGCAGCATTAGCAAAGACAAGCTCACTGTGTTAGAGCCTGCATTCATCTGCAAACCCACCCAAATACTTCTAGATTGATTAATTTTGAATGTAGAGGTTTTCAGAAGAAAATGCCATAGTTAGTGCCACAACTACTAGGCTGTCACAATTTTCCTTTTAAACTACTTTTTCTCAGAGGCTCAGCTGTAAAGTGTACTCAGAGCTGTGAGCTGACAGACTGGTTTGCATCTTAAGAACATATTTCATTTTAATGGCTTTATTTTTAAATTGTTTCAACTCTTTGAATTAATGGAGACTTAAAAAAAGAAATGAGACTGACAAAAATTTAAAGTAGAATATTTTCTCCTTTTACCTGTCATTTAACATCAGGCTTATATTTATTTTCAAGAAACTCAGTAGTACCCAATAATAGGACTGCACATCTTTTCCCCCCTTCAGTGTCCATCCTCTTCAGCACCACTTTCTGCTGCCCAAATGGAAGAACAGAGATATTTTGCCCCAGAGATGAGCTTCCCTGCTAATTCTCTGCTAAGCCATTTGAGCCTGCACTGATGATACCTGGAGGTGAGAAATCACCAGAACTTTTAATTGCAGTGCCACGGGCAGAGAAGACAATTGTGTGCCCTCCCTGACCCAAGGGCCAAAATTTATTGCAGACTTGCTATAAGTAGGGACTGATCAGAAGGTTGCAGAGCTCTGCATTTGGCTCGGGAGCGGCAGCCTGGAGAACACTAATAAATATAGATATATAAAAATATTAATACTTTGTAACAGGCCACAAAGGGGATGACACGGCTTTATTCTGCCAATATGCAGAGGATTAAGGGTTTCTGCTTGAAGCCACTAACAACCTGAACAGGAGAATTACAGTAATTCCACTAAAACCACATGGAATCCAAGGGACTGGCTGACAGCACGTTGTTACCCTTCCCACTTCTCTCGAAAATTTAGCTGGCACAACCCTATAAACAAGAATGCAACAGCTACCCAAGGAGGTCCAACTTAAAGAATGGTCTTAGAGGAGCCACCTACAGCAATAGGGACATTTGTCACGAAACTTTTCATCATTTTGAGACCTAAATACTCAACATGGAGCAGTTTCTAAAGGGAAGTCAAAAATAGCAGTTAGCATGTGAAACACAGCTGAAACTCATGTTGCTCACACCAGTCCATTTTAGTGCAAAGCATTTCACAGCAAACAACAGCAAGATGCTCCATTAAAACCCTGCACTGCTTTAAGCCGTGAGGTCACTGTTAGGACCCAAACATATGTTGTCATGACATCAATTAGCAACACTTTGCCTATGCCAATGCCATTATTAATACCTTGAAATACTAATCTCTATTACTAATTAACAGTCAAATGCATTAAATAATTCTTCATGCATTAGGAATGTATTACTGAATTCAATTAAACATCAAGAGCTGTGACTTATGAATCCTTCCCACAACACCATTTGTGCCAGAAAATATCCTTAAAAATTTAGCAATATTTAAAAGGCTTTTCATAACCAAGATACCTCTATACTGGAATAAACTGTTAGGCCCTGTCTCAGTCTGTCTACAGGTCTGACGTCTGACTGTATCTCAGCTAGCATTTCCAAATGCAGCAGCCACACTTAACAGCTACAGTTATTATACAGAAATTCAGCAATTCATCAATGAGAATACCAGTGCTTGACTAGAAATTCAGATCTTCCCCAAAACTAAGCATGGCAACACAAGGAAGGATGCAGATGCCTCTTTGTGTTTTGAAAACTGTAAATGTTATTCTGAACACAAAATATTGATTGTTTCAAGGAGATTGCTGGCCTTCTGTTTGAACACAGCACAAGAACTAGTGAATATGCATTTTGAGAAAGATTTCACTTCTACATTCATTAAGAGCCTTGATATTTAGGTATTTCAGAGGGAAAACTGGGACACAGGGAGAATCAAGATGACTGATGAGCGGTACTTACAGGAAATGTTATTTATATTGCACGATGCTAAACCAACTCAGTTAAACCCACAGTTTAGCAATGATAGCTGTAATTCCTTGCACATACATCCAGACTAAGGACCTGCACTTTCTCATGCAAACACACACACAAACTGGTGTGTACACTCCGGATTAAAAAATCGACAGTCAGCAAACAAAGAATATTAAGCACTATACCTTTGAGTCATAATCTTATAGGCATCTGGCAGATAACAGCGGATGTTCTCCATCTGAGCAGGATCAGAGTCACAGATTTTATCATCAGTCCTGCCGTAGTTGGCACTTTCGATCATGATCACATCTGTTCCCGGGCAGCGCAGCTCGATGGGGTAACTCTCGCAGGACAGCTCCCTTCGGACCACAGCCATGGGCACTGGGGCACGGCTGAAAGCTGCAAGGATTAACACAGAAACACAGTCAACACTGGCTTTCCACAGCGAGGCTGAAATTAAAAGAGGAATCACGTTCAGCAGCAGGCTTTACCCATATGCTGTGCTGAGATAGTTTCAGTACCATTCAGATAAGATCTGCAGAAACGGGGTCTGGTCGCTGGCTGCCCAGAGAAATCACTTCTCCACTCAGTGACTTGATTTTCTCATTTTAAAAACAAGCTATAGATCCCTTTTATATAGGGCTTTAGAAATCCCTTATTGAAGCAGGTAAATAGCAACTATGGCATTGTTATTGTTTCTACTTACCAGATGAAAAACTAGTTGGCTTTGATATATAAAATTACAGTCCTGTGTTGTACTTGAGCAAGCAAAGAAAATTTTATGACAACAAGCAATCCAAGAACCAGGATCCCACCTGCATGGCAAGATTGCACCTGTCCTACAGCAGATGTAATAACATCTGTATTGCCCCTGGTCCTTTTCTTAGCCCTTAGAAAAAGGGCTAAGATCCTAATGGCTTTTGCTGTAGCCTGCAGCATGCCAGGGGATGGCCTGCAGGTTCTGGCAACCATCCCAAAGTTTGGGCCCTGCAGTGATACTTTTCCATGGAAAGGCCAATTTATGGGACACCAGATGATTTAAGTTCAGTCTTAGCTTTGCATTGGATCTGCCTAGATGGTCAAATAGCTGGCAAATATTTGTGAAATTAAAGAGCTCTCAGAAATCTTACCTGTTTTAAAAGAAATCCAGGCTACAGTTTGCAAAAGAAAAAAAAGAAACACACTTTGAGATGCCTTGAAAACAAAGCCCTAAAGTATTAGTAAACAATGCCACTTGACAACAAGCAATTGTATTTCCCATCTTTACAGCTTCTTTGATCCAGAGATCTTAAACTGCTTGATGAACGTGAATATATTAATCCCCAAATATCCACATGAAGTAGCTACACATTGTCTTTCTCAACTCAGGCACAGAAGGGTTTTGCAGCTCCCAGAAGATCTCATGGGAAATCCATGGTGATGCTGGGAACCAAATACTTGATTCCCAGACTAGCACTCCAGTCACAAGCTGAAATAAAAGCCAACTCTTTTCCTCCTTTATTCCGCAAGAACGAAAAGTCACCCACACCATAAAGGTTTCCAGATATAGGGATGCCCTTCCAGCTACACTTGTACACTTCAAATCACAAAACTCAACATACAAGCCTGTCTCTATGTGATGGTGACAGAGATTTAGGCCTCCAGTAGATCCATGGCCCATCTGATACCACGCATCTTTCAACAACTCCCTTCCCTCCTGGCCCCATTATAAAAAGACCAAAATACCCTCCCCCCAAAACCAAAAATCCCATCCAATGTTCGGCTGGTTTGTTCCATAAAACTTCCACATGGTACATGCACACCATGTTTGCTTATGGAAAATAAGATTATATTGATGTTTCTCAGAATACCATTTGACTGTATCAAGGCTGCCCTGTGTGTCAGGCACATTGACTTCCATGAATCCTTCCATTATTGTCAGTTGTCTCATTTATGTATCACTGGACAGACTCTCAGATTCCAGTTTCTGTAGATCTGCAGGGATTACTCTGATAACAGACCCTCCCTGGTGTGCCAGAGTTGTGGACTAATTGCCAAGCTCCCAAGACAGACGTGTGCTAATTCTTGAATAATAGCTTGCACAATTAGCACAGCTTTAGGGTTTGGATCACTTGAGATGTCCTCCTTCCCTAAGATCGGAGAAATGGTTTTGCCCTGGGCTCATATTGCACTATACATTTGTGTAATGCAATAAATTCTCATTGCCACCAACTTCTCCTGTTACAAGAGGAGGAAAATGAGGAGGACAAGCATGAACCAATAAGGTGCACTGCCTCATTCTTACCCTTGGCTTGATACCACTAGTCAACAAGGTGAGTGGAGGAAGGATGGGACAATGTTAGAGACAACATTTGATAAAAGAGATAAGCCAGCCAGAAAGCCAGAGTCAGCAGAGCTCAGCAATTTTAGTCTGCCCTAAAAGCAACTTCAAGAGGTATTAAGTTTGCTTACAGGGATCTGTCCACAGAAGCCGGCAACAGGCTCTGCTCTGTCAAACACTGGACTCTGGCAGAAG
Source organism: Peucedramus taeniatus (assembly GCA_013400575.1). Lineage (NCBI taxonomy): Eukaryota > Metazoa > Chordata > Aves > Passeriformes > Fringillidae > Peucedramus > Peucedramus taeniatus. The sequence goes on from WBNO01020617.1 coordinate 430,493, forward strand.
GCCAGTGCTGACCAAAAAACTTCTGATGCCAGGATTCTGATTTTGGGAAAGAGTTGTGGTGAGCTCTCCTCTCAAGCCTGTTTTGTGCTAAACCTGAGCAGATTGGTGACGTGGGAGGCAGAAGGTTTCTAGCAGCTTTTGGCAGAATGCTGAGGCCAAGGGCCCTCCCTCCTCCTGCCATGTGCTTAGATGACTCCTGTTAACTGCCAAAAAAATGACAAAATGAGGTTTACAAGCAATATTAGCTGTTTGGAGCTAGGGTTTTGCCCAGTCCTTGGGCAATTTGTATCTTTTTCTTTGGAAGGTTAACATAGGCTATAAAAAGGGCAAAGAGAGTTACTAATACTACTTTACTTTTTACAGTTCCCACTACAGAACACAAAACTTCTGAGCCACACGATTCAGAAAGTATATTTTTGCTCTTAATGCCTATGTTTTCTGTATTTTTTTCAGTAACTAGTCTATATCAAAGAAGGACATTAAACACGTGAGGGCTGAGGAAAACCCTGCTTAAAATCACAAAAACTTAAATGCCTGAGAATTCACCCATACAAATCTAGTGTATTTTGTCAAACAGCAATACTGTACAAATGCAGCTAACCTTAACTCTTTTGTTATGCTGGAAATAAGTCATTAAGAATTATTAACAGCAAGTTACAAAGTCATTAAAGATATTTCTCTACCTCAAATGAGAACACATTTCTAGTATCATGGGTGTGTCTCCTGTACATGAGACTTTACAGCATTGATCTACTAAAATTGGATGCATGTCAGTTCCAAGGATGCTCTCTAAACACCCCAAACCAAAGATGAACACCCTTTCCCCAAAATAACAGCTCATGTTCTACTCTCCAGTAAAGAATATTTGAAAACCTTTCTAGATTCAGCTTTAAACTTCCTGGAATTCACCTTTTTGCCTTTCACATAATCACTTGACTGCTTGCTGTAAGAAGGACAGCTTTCACTTACAGACACCTCCCTGTGGTATCATGGAGTCAACATTTACATTTATTTTCTGGATAAAAAGCATGAAAAATTTAACACCCTGGAAAAACCAGAAGCAGCTGAATACTGTAATACAGCATGATCTCTTATCGTGCTTTCTCCTAAAGCAAGAGGCACATGTTTTCCATTCTGCCATTGACCACCAAATCATTTGCTCTGCATGGCTTTTTTTCTACTTCAGTATCTGCAACAAATACTCCAAAGAGAGATTAGAGCCTGGCTGTTTATCTCCTTGTAAACACATTTTTTGTTGTTGTGCCCCTATATGATAATCTTACTTAATCATTTTTACTGGTTTTCCTGTAAGGAGCAAAGATGTTTTGCTTTTTGCTGTGAAACAAGATACATCAAAGCCCATCTGTGAAATACACAGCACGATTGTATTAATTCATTAATACACTCCTCTCCTCTTTGAGCAGCTCCCTATCTCCACAGTCTCTCATTGAGCTCCTTATTTAATCTCCTAAATAAGTGACCTAATTGTTGGCTTGAAGTCAAGAGGAGCTGATGGGCTGCTCACTACTTTGAAAAACAGGTGTCTTTTTCCAGGATCCTGTGTGCAGCCAGCCATCTAAATACAGAACTTTAAAAGAGTGTTTTTCAAATTCTTTAACGTTTAAATGTGTGCCAACTCGAGTTTTTTAAGTGCAGCCATTTGGTGGAAAATAATCCTCCTGAGCTTCTGCAGGGCAAAGTGAGAGCAGAGGGTGAAAAGGCAACAGATAATGACAGGATTTTATCTGGGCGATTTAGAACTCCTTTGTCTCTGCTAATTTCAGGAGCTGGAAAATTAAGTAAGTCATCAAAATCTTGTGCTTTTTCTCCCCCTCGCTTTTGACCTCAGAACATAATTGCCTCTTGTCATGCCTGCAGGGCACGGGCTTGTAGTTATCACTGTGTGCTTAATCAAATGCCGAAATAGCCTTTAAATTATGTGTTTCCTTGGCTGCTAGAGACTTGTTGAGCTCTGTTACATTTAGAGGCATGATGGTAGTAGATGTTCTTTTAAAAGAAAAGTGTGGGTTGATGCTTTTAATTAGGTTTTATATGCAATTTTCCCAGCAAAATCATGTTCTGGCTCAGAATTTCCAGAGCAAAAATTCAGTGCATATTTAGGAGCCGTGAAACAAAAGCTGGAATTGTAGAGATAATTATTTTCACAAGCTCTGTATATGATTTGGTCTGCCCAGCTAAGAATCTGACTTACTGTTCCCAAGTGCAAACAGAGCATGCTGGGGGAAGAGGTTTCCTAGTAATTTGGAAGAATGCTTCTGTGTTTGTAATTTTGCAGTATTTAATACTCCCACAGTTCACCTTGGCTCTGTGGGGAAAAAAATAACGAAGTAATAATAAAAAAAGTCCCCCTCCTCTTATTCTCAAGCCTACTCAGGTGTGGGTAGGAGCAGAAATCCCTTTCAGTCAATGAGTCAATGGGCTTTGTAGGGCTCTCTCCACATTCTGAAGTGCTTTTCTTAACCAGGGCCCTACTTTTCCCTATTAGGATATGAAGTCTCCTTAGTGCATAAATTGTTTGCAACCAGACATTGCTCAGTATTTCTTCTCTGTCTCTTTCCCTTAATCCAAATTATGCCTGGCCTCTGATCTCAAGAGCAATATTAGTAGAAAGCAAAACCTTGAGTTAAAAGATGGTAACAACAAACATTTTTCAAGCATCCAGTACTCCCACTTCCCAGTATTTTCACAAATATCAACAAAGTTCCATCAAGCTTAAAATAGCTTGTTTGGTCCAAAGTTCTCTGAAATCTTATGATTAATATACAAATAAGAAAGTACCATTATTTCTCCCTCACTTTCTCTACAGGTGCTGACAATAAAAACAAAACAAAACAAAAAAAACAAACAAAAAAAAAAATTAAAAAAAAAACCCACACTTTGTCTTTTTTAGACTACAAGGTTGGAAAAGCCTTTCTTCTACTCTCAGCCTGCAGCGGGGTTAAAGAAAGGTGCATCCTACAGATCTACAGATGAAGGCTGGTGCATCTGCACTGCAGCAAATGCCTGCAACATCCATATCCAGCTCCCTGGGGAAGAATTGAAGACTGAAGGCAGCCAGTGTGGCTGAAGAACTGAAGCCATCAGCAGTGCAAGGCTGGACAGTCCTGGTCCCCATGCCAGCTCTCCCCTATGTGCCTCAGCTGATTGCTGTCTCATCTATCAAAATGGAAACATTATCTTATCTCCCCCATTAAGCACTCTAAAATCTGACATGGAAAGGAAGAAGAGAATTAGATGTATCCTCAGAAAGTGAAGCATGTGGCTTCAGCTTTGGTTTCCCCACACTAATCAAATACCCACATCCTCCTAGATTGTCTCAGGCTTTCTTATTTTATAGATGATATCAAAAGCAATTTTCAAGTTTCCTTTGGTCACCTTCACCTTGATCCCCCTTAGCCAGCAAACAGCCAGCTATGAACAGACTTCACAAACTGAAAGAGCATCTTTTTGCATGGTGGGATGGAGTATGCAAAAAAAGACAGAAGAGAAACAGAAGGCTGGGCAACACCCCACCAAAGCAAACAAAAAAACCCAGAAAATCCTCATACACTTCCCTGTGCTGTTTATGTGGAGGCTGAGGTCAACTATTTTATGGTTCCATAAATTGCTTACTCTATCTCCATTGTAACATGCAAGGGGCACCACTAGGGATTTGCTCCCAGCTTCTATGAGTGAAAATAGAAGAGATGTTCATCTGTAAGTTTATATCTGATGCCCTCCCCCACAAGGATTCGCAGAAGGTTGTAGCGAACATAGAAAGGATTTTCTTTAGGGACAGCCAAAATTCACACACAATCAGTGAATTTTCCAAGGTGACACAACTATGGATACAAACAGGAACACAAAAACTCCAAAACCTAGCCAAGTCCTAAACTGAACATCTCTGAAGCAAGATGTTCAAGCAACATCTCCAAGCCTCATGGAAAGCACCTTTTATTTCCATGGCAGATCTCCTTCCACATTTCCAGGCACCCAAGATCTCAAAACAGTGATGGACAAACAATTGGCCCTTTCCACCACCCTCTGGATGTCCAAAAAGCCTAGGGACAGCAGCCAAAGGATTAAGCACCAGACAGCTACCTTCCACTGCTCACTCTTCATACCACCAATACTCCTCATCTCTTTGCCATGCTCAGCTGATAAACATCTTCATTCTTTCCCCTTACGTTCCCAAACCTTTACTCAAAGTATGGAGAAGCTTTCTTTATGATTAAGAAGCATTAGATTATCTTAGAATCTCTCAGTATCTTCCTAGAGAAAAGAAACTCACAGGCAATGGGCAAAGAGTACTGTGGAAGATCACCAGAAGAAGACAGCAACAGTGAAGTGGATGCCTTTGCACCCAGGGACGAGTGTTCACAAGGGAAATTGGTCACTGCAAGGCCCTGGGAGAGAAGAAAATGAAGTGATAAAAGAACAAAACCACAGAATGAAGATGGCAGCTCTGAATGGAGGAGTTTGACGGGAGGAGGTGACTGAGGCACTGTGTGAAGACAGCCTGAGCCAGGGAGACCCCAGTCAGGCCTGGGAGGAAGCAGCGCACCAGCACTACTGAGCTTCCCTTCTCCTTCTCCATTCCCTTCTTCTGGGACTCATGGGCTGCTGCCTCATTAGTGAGTGATGGGAGACCCTGAGAACTGGAACAAACTTGCCTTTCAACACCTATTTCCCCCTCATGGAGAGGGAAATACCTCTGAAGCTGATCTCTACAGCGGAGCAAGGCATCACCAAGGGTCGGCACCCTCCGAGCTGCGGAAGAGGCAGCGCTCTGGGGTAAGTGCACCTAGAGCCAGCAGAGTGCTGCTGGAAGGAAAAGGGATCCTGCTTCCTCCCCAAAATAAACCCTCCTGTCTCCAGCCATGGCTCCACTGCTGGACGTGCATCCAGCTCCGTGCTGCTGCACCCCTTCACGAGGCAGGGCAAGGCAATAATTCACCAAGAAACTGAACCAGTAGGGGCAGAAGGGAATGGGGGGATTTCTGCTGGGCTGATAGAGTTGAATCAGCTCAGAAAAGGTTAGCTCAGGTTATAGGAAGAAAGCAAAAGATTTTTAGAAGGGAGGGAGGCTGAATTTAGAGTGCTTTTCAAAAAAACATGACAACCTACCATCAAATCAGAGGTCAGAAGCACAGTCCCAGCCTGAGCTAAATGTCACTTTAATGAATTTAATTAAAGCAGAAGCAACAAGTTGAGAACAACAGACAAATAAAACGTGGCCTCCAAGGGGATGTTGAATGCAAGAACATTAATATTTAGGCCCCATCACAGGAAAAAAGCTATTCCCAAGTATCTTTTCCTTTGCAGTGGATCATCTAATTTGTAATGAAAGGCACACATTAGATACAAATGTTCTTTAAATTTACAGGCTTCTTTCATGTAATTTAGCTTTCAAGTGTAGGAAAGCTGTGCACAGACAGGGAAGTGTCTGAGTTTAAAGCCCTGCACTGTGGTGCTTAATTTCTGTAACCAACCCTTGTGGTAAACTTGCCCTCCAGCCTAACAGTGACATTATTAAAATATCTGGCTTTTATATCTGATCCATACCATTGAGACATTTATATTCTCAATAAAGGAAGCATTAGGTTCTGAGCCACAGGGACCAGTCCCTTTTACAAATCCATACACGACAAATACACTGGGGTCCTTAGTAAGGAAAACCATGACACTTGGTTCTTATCCAACTCCAAGTTACTGTTGTTACAATAGGCACTCAACTGTCTTCAACAAAAAACCCTAAAAAAACTCAAAATCAGAGAAGCTTTGACTTTGACATTGCTGAACAACCTTGGTATCTCAAATTTAATACAGCTCAAATTAATGTGGTGAAGCAAGTAGGATTTGACTAATAACAGAATTTGCCCCATTTCAAATTACTTCAGTGTAGGTTTTAATTGTAGCCATTAGTAAGGTTAATCTTTAATCTCCTATAAAAACTTCTATAAACCACCATAACAGGTATAATCACAGAGGGAGTTAGATAAATGAGCATCAAGGGTTTAACCTAAGAACATGAAGTAAAAAGAATCTGTTCATAATTTTCAGATTTCATATTATATAATAAGTTCATTTAAAATTATAGTTTGTTTTTGTTCCCATTTAAAACACTAGCTTAAATTCCTACCCTTTCTAAAATAACACAAAGCTAGAATAGCTTTCCTGTTACCAGCAGAGCTATTTTAGGTTTGCCATTAGACTGGGCTTCAGTAGGATTTAGTGGTGGCCTAGATGGGATGGATATTTCCCAAGTGCTCTTCTGCATCTTGTACCACTGTAAACTGGGAGGTGACAGCCCTGGGCTACAGGAAGCAGGATGAGGATAACTGGAGGATGACAAGACACAAATGCATTCTCAAAAGTTGGAGATAGTCTGCCACTGAAGATGAAACAGAGCCCAAATTTGACTTTTATCTCACCACAGGAGAAAAAAATAGGGAGGGGACGGGGGGAAAGAGAAGGGGGGAAACCCCAAACATAAAACCACACCAAAGTAACTAACTGACCCCAAAAAACAAAAAAGTCAGGAAGAGACCAGGTGAACTCAGCAGGTTCAGCAATTCTTTTAAGGCTGTTGAAAATCGGACAGGTTGGATGTATTTGGAGCTTTGCTGAAGAGCTGCAAATAATAGATTCCCACCAAGAAATACCTTTGCAAAGTTAAAGTTTAATTTTGATTTACAGCTCCCTGAAAAGCCTCTGAAGGGGAACATTAAAGCTCTTGTAGAAATATCTGCATTATTACAGAAATGATAAACAGCAGAGTGGAGATTACTTTGTGCTGTTTACAGACTTGTTTATCAGAGCAGTAAATCTATTTTTAAGTTTGTACTGCCTGGAAAGGAGAACCATGTGAAATGTGGAGAACTGTTCAGAGAAAAAGACAGGGAGGCAAAAAAGAATTTCTACCAAAGTATAGAGCCTGTCACTCAAATATCTGTAGAAAAGTCTGGGCCCCCAAATATTTACCACTTAAACCAACTGCTTTACATCAAAGGCCAAAAATTACACCTTTAGCATTCATTTTACAAGAAGTTACCCAGACCTCAAAGACCAGACATCTCAAGGAAGTAATATGGCTAAACCATAGATCATTATTAACTGATTTTTCTTTGTGTTTTAGCCATCACAGCTCCTTTGAGTCTCTGCCATAAATAGCAACAGGGAATTTGTTCTTTCCACTAGCTGTAACTGTGAAAGTTTTATAAAGAAGTCTGAGACTACCTTAAGATCTTGACTTCTCAGAATTGCATTCCATTATTTTATATATATATATATATATGTGCACTTCTTTATCATATATATATGCACTTCTTTAACGTTTAGAAAGGCATGGTGCATATGAAACAGGCAAAATGGCAAGAGTAATTTTCTACATGACATTTGGGGTCCCCTACTGAATTTCTAGAAACCAATGGGTGCTTCTTACTGTAGACTACCTGTGAGCAATCTACAAAGATAACCTGGTCCCCAGCTGCTGAAGGAGGTTTCCCACAGAATGCCAAATATAAGCTCCATCCCAGGAATACCAGCACGAGATCCAAGATCCTTTTTTGCTGATACTCTAACAAGAACTGCAAGTAGGCTGTGCCAAGCCATTCTTTCCAGTCCTCTGAATCATGACTCCCCAAACTCTATGACGTTTACTCCCCCTCCTCCTTTGACCTCAAAATATCAAGGATTTCACCTTGAAGTTACTAGCAGCTTCAGAGAGCTTTTCAGAAGCATTTACATTCATCTGAACAGTGGCCAACTTTATTTACTTCCCCTCAATCTTAAAAATAAAGAACAGTAGGAAAATTAAATTTGGGGAATGAACTGAAACATGCACACTTGCTCCAGGTGGAAGTATACCTGAAGTAAAAGCAGATTTTCAAGGAATTCATATATTTTTGCCTGTAGTACCCCCTTTCTCCTCAGTAGAAAATAGCAAAACATTAAAACTAATGAATCACCTCCATAAAATAGTTCACCTTCTAGGAAACACAACTAAAATCTTGAGTGATGAAGTTTCCTATTGTGCCCACCTGCTCACACCAAGCACTGTGCTTAATTATTTTCCCACCTAACAGAACCTGTGCAAATATGCTCTAGAAAGACTATATGGCTAGATATGGGTGTTTGTTGATATAATACTTACATGCACACAATACCCCAACTCACGATAAGTCAGATTAAAAAAAATAAAAAAATCTGATATAATGCTCAGCTGTAGGCTCCCAGAAATGTCCTGGACATAACAACTGCTCCCAGAAAAGTCATGTGAACAGCTGAGAGCTTTTGAGCTTTGCAGTATGGAGATGATGCTACTCTGTGGTACCACCAGGACTCCCAGATCGGGGCAACCAGGGCACAACAGTGTGGCCAAATTCACCTTACTACATTTTTATCTGCAATAAAACACTCTGAATCCTGCCCTCCCACACCCCACCAGCTGTGGAGGTGTCCCAGGATACAAGTTTCTATTCATTTTCCACTCCAACCCTCAAAGTGGTTACCAATGGCCTAAATAAGCATTTTAAAAAGCAGCAATAAGAAGTGGGAGTAGTCACAGAGACATTGTGCGCACTTAAAAAAAAAAAAAAAAAAA
>WBNO01020619.1:0-36878 GCA_013400575.1 Peucedramus taeniatus
ACTCTGTTTTTTATTATGTGATAGTATATATTTTTATTTAAATTATATATTTGTAATTTTAGTTTTATTATATAATTTTGGAAGGTTTTTTTAATGGTTTTAGGTTTAATGCAGTGTTCTCTTGGGGGTCAGTGCCTGTCAGTGCAGAAAGTCTAAAATTCTCAGCAACCAGGGTTCAACACTAATCCTTAGGGTAAAGAAGATTTCTCTTTAGCCCGAGTGCAGGAAGCTTAGTTGGGAGCTTTATCCCATCAGAGATGTCTCAGCTGAGCTGTTTTTCTCCTGTATCCTATTGTTCTGTATGAGCACCAAGGAAGCCTCTCCAAATTTCTATGAAGGAAAATGAAATTTCCTTCATAGAAAAATGAAATTTGAGCAGTGGCATAAAGCAGCTCAAATGTGCCTAAGGCATCTTGACAGAACAAAGAAATATCAAACCCTGCATGCTAATGAATAAATGGCAGCCCTATAGGGCATTTGGGGGGCCTAGAGGCCTCAGGACCAATTCAAGGAGATTCCCACACTTCTTCCTTAGTCTGTTCTCATCTCAGTCAGTTCTGCCTCCCAAAATTTTAGCAATTAATTTTAATTCTTATTCATTTAATCCTCCTATCTGCTCCTGAGCAGATCACCTCTCTTCCTACAGCAGCTCGACCAGGATATTTTGCTAATCCTCTCTCTGGGGAGCAGATTCAGCATGATCATCCCAACGAGGATTACTTCAGAAGGAACAAAAGCAAAGAGGACAAATGGGACCAAAATGGCACAAAACAGCAACTGCTTGGGTACACGTAATGCCCTGGCTCCCACGGTGCACCTACCAGGGTGGGGGAGCTCAGGAGAGTTAATTGGGAAAGCTGGTTCAGCATTTTCAAGTAGAGAAGGCTGATTCACAAGGGCTCTGACCAGAGCTGTGAGTGCTGGCTCATCCTGCCCTGCAGCACCACACAGTCCACAGCTGCTGTTCCCTCTCCACTATGGGTGATGAAGGGAGACAGGGAGACTGTGAGATGGTCAAAAGAATCCAAATTTATTGTGGAATACCTATGCTTATATGCTATTTTAGGAAGGCTAGTAGTTTTTTACTACAATGGTTGGGTTTGTCAACATATAAACAAACTTATGCATTTTACAACATGTCTTACTTAAAAAGTTGATGTAATTTTATTTTTCTGGTAAGTCAGTCTGATTTAATCTTCTTGCAATCTTGATTTAATCCTCAAAGTTCTGTTTGCTCTTGCCAAGGCATCCTGATATTAAGTCTCTTACGCTAACCAGGTCCAAAGTCCATCATATGTCTTGTGTCCCCCAGTATCTCCCCCTTCTCTTTTCAACTAAAGCACTCCTTTAATGTCCTTCTTATTTAACCTCTGCACACATTGAAATGAGCACGGTATCATGATTAATACAATTATTATCAAAAATCATCACACATATACCCATCCTAATCTTTTAGCTAAAAACTCCAGCCACTAAAGGCACAGGCTTGATCTTTATAAACTAAAAACATTCCTGATGGCAGCCACAGGGAGGGCAGTACTGGATTTAGAGATTGCCAGAAGTGTTATTGTACCAAAAGGTTTGATTCTTATATACAGGGTAATAGGGAGAAATATCCCAAGCTTGAGACTGATTTCTTCCTATGTATTTAAAATTAACACAAAAATCCAATTTCACAGAACCCAGGAGCTCTAATTCTTGGGGTTCCAAGGGTGTTTCAGGAGGGTAAAGGGTCAAGTTTGGTTTGATTTGATTTGCTTTCAAAATTTTTAGTGTAAATATTAGTGTAAAGTTCTAGATGGGCTATACTCAACAAGGAGTTTTTCCTGGTGGTTGGTCTCTAAAACCAGCCCTGATAGGATCTATGTAAATTTCCTACTTCCTGCCCAACATAAAAAAAAAAATTACTTATGACTTTTTTTTTTTTTTTTTAGGATATTTTAGGAGAACTCTGCATGCTGTGGCATGCAGCAGCTCTCATCAGGAATGGAGGGGTATGAGGATGATCGAGTAGGTGGGGTTTCATCTGCATCTGGAGGAGTTAAAAACCATACACAGTGAAAAATGCCTCCTTAAGATCCTACGTAGAATGGCCATAGAGGACATTGCCTATTGCTGCCTGTGTTCCTAAATAGAAATATAAAGCAAAATCTTGTTTCATCCTCATGTGAGGCAGCAGTCTTGCAGTTCTATTCTGTCACAATGAATTTCTGCTCAAGCCCAAATCTTGAGGTTTTACAAGGCAGCATGATAAAGTATGAAAATCTGATGTTTCTGTGTGGCAGGTTCTTTGAGGTCTGCTTGTTTAAGAAGACAGGACTACAACCTGTGCCAGGTTTTAGAGGGCACTTGGAGACTTCATCAAGCCAGACTGCAAAGTTCTTACAGGGACCCACTGGAAGTTTCTCTGAGTGTGGTTTTGTGTGTGGATCTGCCCATCTGAGACCCTTGCTCAGTAGCTGCAGCTGGGTATAACCAAATAATGCTTCACCTTCAAATGAGCTTTGAAAATACCTTCTTTCTCATTCTTTTTAAACAGGACAGTCCACACAGAGCAGCCCTGCACAGCTGTATGTGAGCAAGTCATGCAAAACATTAAAATCAAACAGCGCATTTTATAAAGAGACAAAGTCTCCTGATGACATCTAATCAACTAGACATAATTAGTGAGCACAAACACCCAGATCTGAAACTCTTCAAAAGGGCTGCATGCTGCTGCAGTTCTGTCCAAATCTACCTTGTTTGCACTGTGTGGGTTTTAGCTCGATCTGCAGAGGCAGAGTGTTTTAAAGTCTCAGAGGTTAATGCAGATTTTCTTGATGACTCCTCATGTTTTGTCACATTTTCTCATGCTGCTCCCAAGAAGACAATGCATCTTCATTCCTGTGACAGGGCAGGTGCCAGCTGAATGGGAATAGAGTTTGTGCTTATCTGTTGATACCTTGGTGGGAATAGAGCGTTTGTGAAATTCTTCTTGGCTGTCAGAGGAGCGGAGACATTTTCCTCCTCTCCTCTCAATTCACTTTTCAATCTCAATAGCTTATTGGAATGACAGGGTATCAAAACGTCTGGAAAGCTAAAACCATACATCAAGCACCTGTGTATTGCAGAGGTCTGACAGTGCCAACAGAATAGATGGATCTTATATAATCTCTGTCTCCTGAAAAGAATAAAAGGAAAATTTTATAGGCTTGACCTATGATCTCAGAGAAATAGTCTGAGTTTTGTCTGGGTGGCTTGGCAGAATTGGGTGCACTGAATACTGTTCCACTTGGTATTTAATAAGGAGAAATGCCCCATGTAGAGGAGTAGTTGTGAACATTCAGTTAAACATGAAGGAAATCTTCAGAGTAATGGTCCCATTTCTTGGAGCTGAATTTCATTCCAGTTGCTGATCTCGTTTCAGGAATTTGAGTTTCATTACCACACTGCCTCTGACATGTTGATAAGCTGGGCATCTGAAAGAATCAAGATAACTTCTCTCACCTCTTAGTTTTCACTGAGACTCAGGAGAGCTTCCCTTGTTTCCTATTTTCTCTTTTCAACTGAAGTGAATTATTTGCTGCTTCTTTAACTCCATCCACCAGCTCCAAACCTCCAGTCGACATGACAAAAGTGTAATACAGGTACAGCCCACTGAATTCCTGGGATGCTGCCCAGAAGACCCCTCAGAAAAGGAAAACAGTTGGGAAAATGGATCCCAGCATCCATGGACTCAAAGGAACTTATTGTCTTTGCTGCCTGCCTCTTTTCTACCACTTTCTGCAGTGAATGCAATGACAGAGGGAATTCTGAGCTTGCACTCCTGGGATGGAGATGGGGTGGGATTTTAGGAGGACCAAGTTGTTCAAACAGATCTTGATCTCACACAGCACAGCTTCTCCTACTGGGGAACCACCAGCTCAATGTGAAAATAGTTTCAATCTTGATTCAGTGTCAGGGTAGCTGGGAATTCAGAGCTGCAAGTGGTAAGAACAGATCACCCAAATAAAAACATCCTAGGAGAAGTGAGTGCTGAAAATATGTATCAGATTTGTGTGTGTGTGGAAATTTGCAGGAGTAACACGCTTGTCTATCAAAGATCCTCGTGGTGTTAAATTGAAGCAGAAACATACGTAATGTGGCTGTGAACAAGGAGGTTTGGGGAGCTGCTGAATTATGCATTCTCTGCTTAAATTGCTACTTAGTGCTAGAGCTTGCTTATGGAAGATGCAAATATTCAGCATCTTTGTAAACTCTGCCATGGAGGAAGGGTGATGTAATGTGCAGGACGTGGAAAGCAAGATTTTCTCATGCAGTGTACAAATTAAACTGAGTCAGTTTATCAAAATAGATTTTTTTACTTACTGCTAAGAGTGCTTGTTGCTAAGTTTGTTGTAGAGCCATATTTAGGAAATAAGATCATGAGTGGGTTGAGCAAAATTATGCTATGAGGAGTCTACTGTGCAGAGTACCAGTCTCTAATAGATGGAAAAAGCTATTAGTAAAAAATGTTTCTTAATTATGTTTCTTCACCACAGAGCATAAAAGCATTATTTTTGAAAGAAGCAGCCCAGGAGAATTTTTCTGTCTGATCTTTTGCCCTGGAGATGTTTTGTGCAGCCTGGCTCTGTTTCTTATCTGACTGCTGTTCACCACCTACTCTGGGGGTACAGCACCAGTTCTGGTAGGCTGCCCTCAGTAGTTATGTTTTTCTCAAGTTATATTTTTCTCTACCAGCATTGCTGCTGAAATAATATTTGGAAAATCAGGAACAAATTAAGGGTGTGTAGTAAAATGAAAAGTAACAATTTCTCTTCACAGACAATTAAACTATCGTAAATAAAATCATGTGAGGATTTACTTAGGCTGGAAAACACTGGCATCTCATAATCTGTTTGTTTGTTCCAGTTGCCACAAACATTCAAGGACTGGTATTAATTAAAGTACTTTTAAATGAGATATTACTGCTGAGTTCAGTACTAATAGGCTTATTTTTCTGCATTGCTGTTCCATTCATCTTATATTTGCCTTGCCTTTTACAAGCTAATTTGATGTATATTACTCCTTTACTAGATATAACTCCTTCAGTGATTTGCAGAGCAGTGTAAACAAGTTATGCTCATTGTGTGCATGCTGCCTTAAGGTATGGTACATAAACCTATTAGGAAGATAGAAGTAGAGTATCCTTTATAGGAATATATCAAATCATAATGGGATTCCTTGATTTCTCAGAATTCACTTTGCAATGCTGTTTATTGGGAAAAAAAAAAAAAAAAGAGTTTTCTTCAGAAAGTGCCATATTGATAAATACAGGTTTTTCTTTTGTCCCACCAAATTCATAAATGATCTGTCCTGGGCTTGAGGCTTTCCTGAGCTCTCAGTTAAGCTGAGCTCTTTCCTAATGCTAAAAAAATGCTGTTTTTGACTGCTCCATGCCTCTGAAACAACAATGAGAGATGAGGAAGAGAATGGGAGAGGCTTTAAATGTCCTCTTTTCCAGAGCCACATGCTGATTTACTAATATTTTAAATAGCTGCTTGCCTAACCAGCTATTGTTTTCAAGTACTTCTCATTCTTGTTGTGCACTCTCAGTTATTTAGTCTTTGTTTTCACTTTGCAGAGAGAGGGGAGGTCGGAGGGAAATTCTGCTTGTAGAGCCTGGAGCTATCTCAATAAATGAATTTAACAGTGCCAATATAAAATGAGCTTGTTTTAAGCAGGCAGTACTCTCAGACCCAGGGATGAATGTCTGTGGTTTCTAAATAAGCAAAATCTGTTCCAACAAACAGGCCATTGTGGCTCCCCCATGGAGGCAGACTGCAGTTGCTGCAGAATTTTCTTACAGTGCAGGAGAAACTTCTCTGTCCACATGAACACACCACACATATGAGAAGCAAAAAAACCTCTTGTTTGCTTGGAATTTATGGCTTCCTAATTACAGATGAGAAGACACTGTGATTTACTACTTTCTTACTTCATAGCACACTAACTTGTGATTATATAGTGTTTGGATGGTGAACTCCAAGCTCTCAGCAACAATTGTGGTGGAACAGCTGAACTGACCTGTAGTGTGAAGAATCAAAACCATTGTGCTTTACTGATTTTTTTTTCCAGTACTGGAAAGATTTAAAGAAGCATAAGATTTGTAATAATATTTTGCATCTTTTAATTAAGAAAGAACCTGTGGTAGGCAAGAGACTGAGTTAAAAGAGTACTAAATCTTTAAGTCCTTCACAACAAGATTTAAAAGAAAAAATGTGTATTGGCTTTTTTCTCAATGGTATATGATTATGACTATCATTTTGGAGGTAAAAATTTGTTTTCAGAGATTTATGAAACACAATCTATAGAGACACGACGAAAAAATGTTGTCAAAATAGGAGTCTAAAATTTTGGCTTTACCTGTGAAAAATTAAATACCTGGTAACAAAACTGGATGAAAAGCTGAGTAGGTCATATAGGAGGCACACAACTTTTATTAACTAATAAATGTAGGTCTATCTGGAAACATACATTTCCATGGTGTTCTAAACTTCCAATTTTGAAAAATGGTACCAAGACCAAAATATCGCTTGAGGCTTATTCAGGCTGTTGGTGTAATCACATCATGTCATCATGTGCAAAATCTGTGTTAATATGTGAAATAAAGTAAAATATTTCTCATTTTCCAGAGTAGCCCTGCAGTGTCAACAGCAAGGAGAAGTAATAAAAAGTAATTTATTGCACAAATGCCACTCTAAACACACACAGTAGAACTTTGGATGAAAAATGAACCTTATTTTTATATATATTTTATATATATTAAAAAAAATCTCATCATAACTGCACATAAAAAAGTTATATTGGCTCACATGGCCCATTTGTTTCCTAGTAAAACCTTAACTTTTTGGTCCTTCTAGACTCAGTAGTTGCTCTCTCAACTGCTGTTTTGTTTCTTGACTTAAAATCTTCAAAACACAAAAATCAACTGCACCAAACTCTTTTTCTTCCCCTTCTTAATTTTGTTCAGTATTCCTTGAGCCCTACCTTATTGATTCACTGTTAGTGACAAAGATTCAAATTAAAGAATGAAGAGAAAAGCCGTTGGAATAGCCAATATCTTCACAGAGTCAGGGTTGTTACCTTTAACATTTATTAAGATTTGCATAATCTTGCGTTATTTAGAATCTGTATTACACATCATTTTCTTCTGGATTGCTCCATACACAGATAGACCTAAACTAAATATCTACATTTATTTTGATTCCCAAATCAAAATAAATGAATGCACTGAGAATACACTTGAGTTGTATTGTTAAAAATTCTAGTTTTAGCTTTCAATTTGCCTAGAAGTGTTTCCAGAGCTGGCAGAGCCTGCCTCTGCTATATATCTTCCTTGTACTCTCTGTTTTATATGCCTACTAAAATCCTGCACTGCAATTACTGCCATATGGGAAAGAAAGTTTAATTTTACAGTGGAAATCCAGTGCTGTGTAATCACATTGCTTGTCTAGGAGCAGATATGCACTACGAGTAAAATCATCCTATTAGATCTATCAAGCAAATCTCAGATAAGTAACAGAGGCTGTGATTTCTCCAAAAACACTAATGTTAACCCTGAGATTCTCTCATGTGGATATGTTGTTTGGAATTTGCAATCCTTCTCTGGCTTGCCACCAAGGAATTGGAAGAAAAATGGGAAGGTGGATATGGTGGGCATTTTAGTCCTTCTTGTCTATCCAATCTAATAAGTTTCAACTTTTCTGTTCTGAAAACTGGGTGAAACAGAGGTCAAGTCTGGTGCAAATGGGAGGTGGCCAGTTTCAGGCTTGGTTCTTGGTTTGGATAAGGAACAGCCCTGCCCTGGCTGCTGGAGCCTGTGAAAGCACAGGCTGCTGTGTGCCTGAGTCTTGCTGGCTCTCAGCAGATGGAGCAGGGCATGGCTCTGCTGGGAGCTGGGTGGGCAGCACTCAGGTCACAGGATGTGACACACACTGAGGTAACAGAATGTGTAGGACATCCAGGGGATGCTTCCTGCAGGATTCAGCTGAGGGCTCCTCAAACCCAGCACGGCATCCAGTGAGAGGTACAGCCCAACAGCCATATGTTTCTTGCCTAAATACAGGAAAAGTTGCCCCTGTGCCTAAAGTTAGTCAGAGGAATCACGAGGATGCTGAGAGCATGGGAGGGAGATGTTGGTGGAGCAGAGACAGCAGTAAATTAGTGCTGCATGGATTTCATGAGTACCTGTCAGCCAAGAAGGGCTACAGAGCCCCTCTTTTGCAGAACTGAGGAGCTTGTGATGCTGAGGTCAGCTAGAGAGGCTGACCTAGAACAGAGGCTAGACAGAGCTAAAGAATAAAGTAGGGATTTATTAAAAGGATCTCCTCAATGGATCCACCTTGGGCAGCACAAGAGCCCAGCCAGGGCTGCACCCAAGATGAACCAAAATGGTCCCAAAATGCACGACTGGTCACGGGGTCTCACACTTTTCCAAGTTCTGCTCCATTTGCATATTGGAGTTAGTTGTCCAATTACAACTTCAGGATTTGAAGTCCCATCCTTCTTGTTTTTCTCTCTTCAGTTCCCATTTTTTATGCTTTTTGGGCCTGAAGCTTGTAACAGTTGTCCTTGGTCTCAGGCTGGAAAAGAATTGTTTTGCCTGCCTACTCTGTGAAGAGAGCTTACTGACATTTAATATGAAGCTCAGAATGACACACCTAGGCAGCACAGAATCTGAAAAACATGAAAGCTAAAACTTAAGGCATCACTTGTCCATGGGAGTTAATGCCCAACAGCTCTGCCTGGTGGGAGTTTCCTCTCTGACGTTCCTTCACACCCACTGTGTCTGCTCTTCCCATGTGGCTGAGGGGGAGCCTGTTCCCACAGGCTGAAAGCAGAGGGAGCATCCCCAGTGCCATCCAAGCCCTTGATGCTCACTGGAGAACATGTGCCACTTATCCAAGGAGATCAACTGTTGAACAGATACCAACATCTTAAAGCAATCCCTCTTAGCCAAGCTCCTACCCAGCGGAGACAGTCATCCACAGAGCCTTTAAAACTTTAAAATTGCAAGAAGCATTGTGCATCTTTCCTTTTGCTGAAGTTTTATATGCACAGGTCTTACACGTGTAAAAATTTAAAATTATTCCTTTTTCTTTTAAAAGTGTTTTAATTATTTGGCTGGCATTATGACCATTTATGTTGCCAGCATAGAGGATATCAAAAGAGGCCTGAGGTCTTCGGCAAACATCAGCTTTGCTTTACCACAGGCAAAACTGGAGAGCAAATCTCTGCACTGGAGAACAGCTCCAAGTGGGAGCTCTTTGGGCAGTGAAGTATTTCACTGACCTTTTCGCTCCAAAGCCACAAGCCCCAAATCTCTGTCAAGCCAGGAGTGATCTTATCCTGGAGGAGTTTTCAAAACAGCTGCCTTTTGGCCAAATTGGCAGCTTCTCTGCAGGGCTGGTGCTTCAGACAGCAGTGTGGGGGAATGTATTGCAGGGCAGCTCACCATGTTGTTCTGGCTTAGCATCAGCCTTTGGTTTTAAGGACATTCGTGGTGGTTTAAAAAAAAAAAAAAAAGATATTGTAGGCTGTGATATGGGAGACATTTCGTGTAACTTGAAAAATAAGCTTTCAAAGCTCGTAGTGCACCTCAGAAAAGTAGTTTTGTGTCTGTTTAATGTATTTATTCAAACCTATAGAGAGGGAAAGGTAAGGGTAAGAGAGGTTTATTTAAGACTCTCAGACACCTGAAGGACATAATCAAAGCTGGATAATGTGGGGGGTTTTTGCATCATTGAAGAAAACAATTTTTTCTTAATTTTGGAAAGATGTGTCCAATGCCTGTATGGTACCACCACATAACAGGCTCCTCCAGAGGATTCATTCATATTTGAAAGGGGCAAGGACAGATTAAGGAAATATACAGTTAGAATGTTTTTTTCTCCTTATAAGAGAGGACATGACACATCATGGAAAACGGAGGGGTATATATACATATATATTTTCTGTGAGGAAAGCTTTAAAGGTTATAAATGATCTTGTGTCATCTGAGAGGAAAAAGCATTGTAGCTTGGTTCTTAGAGCTTCTCATCTTCTTTTTCTTTAATTTTCTTTTTTGTGTAGGAATATAGCCACTCAACATACACAAAGACAGCTATATAAACATTGAATGCTTCAATTTGAATGAATTTTATTACTTAGCAGGACAGATGCCAAAAAAGCTTACCAACTTTCCTTAATTAAAGTTGTGCAATTTCCAATAGACAAAGATGGTGCAGAAAAGGTTTTTATCACCAGAAAACAATAGAAAAATCTAGAATCTGCTACTATTGTGCAAACATTTTGTTTTTAAATAAAATAAATTATCTAACTTGCCAGTTCTAAACTACCTACCAGCAGCTAATTTCCACACAAATGAGAATCAGTTCTCTTCATTCCTATCCTCAGAGTATGTTTCCCCTGTTTATGATTTAAACTTCTGGATCAGTGTTTACATACTGCAGCCCAGTCCTTTTGTAAATCATTAAAAACTGTTACAACCTGTAAATATGTTGTGTTGTAGACATAGCAAGTTGAGTGGGAGAGCTGCAAAGTACTTGCTGAATAAAGACAGTATTTCAGTGATATTTTCATTGAAAATCAGACAGTTTTATGCCATTTCTGATTATGATGCCTCCTATTCCTAAATTATTTTGAGCTTAGTTCTTTTCCCATTTAAAAACTGATTTCATGAATGGCACTGAGGCTGTTAGGATCTTGGATTTGGGACAAAGTGCTACAGGTTGGAGCTGCTTCTGCATTGAGGTAAAGAGGTCTTTCCTGGCCTTTTGTGGAGGAGGATTCTGTGATCCACTGCAGGATTGCCCAGATTTATTCTGCTGGGTGCATGGGCTGAACTGGGAGGGAGCACTGAAGTCAATATTGTGAGTTTGAGAGTTGAGCTGGGTGACACCTGCTATGTTGAGGGGCCATTCTTCTACAAACCCAAGTGTATCCCAGCCTCCTACACTTAGAATTGTAACATACAGGAAATTAAAAACTTTGGTGCCAAAGGTACAACATTGCCAGGGATCATACATTTTAAAAATACTTGTGTTCGTGCTCTGCTCAAGTTTTCCCTGTTCCTTGTTTTGAAAGTAGCTGGGTAGTTTTTTTCCATACTGCATTGGGTAATGCTCTGTTTGAATAATAAGGGTTAAGTGTTGTCTTTAAAGTTTTAGGACTCATTTTCCTGCACTCTTTTTGCTCTTTATTACAGTTTAGCTCTAGAGATTTATGCTATAGACTAAAAAGCCCTACAGGAGACTGAATCATGCATGAACTTTATACAACTTTCTGTTTGAACCTGATAGGTTTTTCATCTTTCTCATCAGAATGATCAGTGTTTTACTGAAATGTTGGCAGGCAGGGAGCAGAAATTGTGCCAACTGATGCTAACATTTCAACAACAGCAGGAGGGAAGAAAAAAAAGACAACAAAAGAAATAATAGCTGGAGAGTGTACTGTTTTTCTAGAATTATGTCTTTTCTCAGAGTGTTCAGTTCTCCTTGAGCTGAGGCTGCTTCCAGTCATTTCTTAGTGTGTGAACACAGCCGGGCTTGAAACTGTTTTAGGCTTCAGCTTCCAACTGCTCCATTTATCTCCAGCCTGACAAGGTAGCATGGTAACCATTGTATTAAGCCACAAGAGGAAAATTCATGAGATAAATTGTGGCTTTTCCCTCTGTTCTTTATTCTTGTTTTTCTGCAACCATGTAGAGAAGGCACTGTAATGTGTTTGATAGAGTTAGTTGTTCCCAGCCTATGAGGATGATGAAGTAATGTTGGTTACAGTTTGTTGTGACAAATATTTATATTAGTGCCTCTTTATCATTTGTCCCTGTATCTCATAAAAAGCAATAATACAAATATTAATATGATTTTCATGACTTGCAATAGGCGGACCAATGGTTCAGCCCATGGAGGGCTATGCAGAGGCTGAAGATTTTGCTAGTGATGCTGATTCTCTCATCAAAATAAGAATAAAATCCCTGTGTGCCTTCGCCTTTGATAAAACCTCACTGCTTTTGTTTCCTTTATTTGCCATGCAGTCTGTTACTTCCTGAGCATGCTCAGAGTTACACATTTTGAAAAAAGATCTCTCAAAAAAAGCCCAACCTGCTTAAAAGAAGAAAGTGTTAGCTGGTGGTATTTCACAAAGATAATTCCTGCCTTGTCTGTTACAACAATATATCTTAATAAGTGGCCCTGAGTCATAGTGCAGCATTTTTCAGTCATTTAATTTCTGGTCTCCAGATAGATGAAGTTATTCTTTTTGGTTTGCTCTTGCCCTGATGTGTAATTCTGTGCTATTCCAAGTAAATCGGACCGATTCATATTTAACTGGAGCAGACTAAAGCCTAAATTTGTTATGGTTACTGGACTGACTTTGATAATGAACTTTTTTTATTTATACATTGAGTGGCATGTAATGATATGTGAATGTGGGCATAAATCTTATAGTTAGAAAATTAGAATATAAACAATGCTTGCTTTACCTGCCTGATCCCAAATAAAGTTAAACAAAGTTTTATTCCTGCTGTGTGTACATTTGTTCAAATGTCCTGCTCTCTGTGGCTCCAGTGAGGATGTTTTTATTTGTTCTTGCCTCTAGTTGTTCCTGTCAAAATGTAAAATATTAAAGTCTGTCATTCCAAGTTTTGCATTCTAAATTGAGGTTTCCATCAACTTTGTAATTAAAAGCTAACCAGGTACTTGTGTAATAAGCAAATAGCACCCATTAAATCAGTGTGTACTTTACAAAAAAAAATATTCTTTATTCCTCATTGGCTTATGCCAAGGGAGGTATCTTTGAAGATTTGATCATTTATAGGAACATTCAGGAAATCTTTGTATTCTGGAGCAGCTGCTTGGTCCTAAGGACAACATCAGTGCCAGATTTACAGTGTAAGATTTTATCTAAAGCTATTTAGAATTCACCACTTACTCCTACTGATGTTTCAACAGGTTTAGCTTGAAAAAATTGGGTTGTAACATCTAAATTTTTTCATCCTCTATCTGAAAGGTTTTTCCTTACAAAATCATTTTGAAAAGACATGTTTGAGCTCTAACATTTTCTTTCAACAAGAACTAAATAAACCACTGGCAGAATGGAAGTGAAAAGCCAGGATGGCACATTTGGATAAATAATGAAATGCAGTTCTCAGAGAATTTAAGTGAACCAAAATGAAATCTGAATGAAAGAAAAAAGAATGGCTGTCCATGGAAGCATTAACTGAGGTAAATGAAATGTACAGCATACTAAGGGGACTCATAAGGAATTTTACAAACAAGTAAAGTACATGGGGAAAAAAAGGTAAATGTATGTTTCTGTAAGAGAGACCTCTGAGTATTACTAGACAGTTAAGCTGAAATTGATCCAAGTTTCTTCATTGGTTTTCACTGCAGGCAGGATAAAGACAATGTATTCTTGGCAAGCATTTTATGTGAAACTTTATTATATTAAGTATTATGTCCTGGAGATTAGACTGATTGATATGTCTAAATTACAATAAGTCATTGTCCCTGAATTATAACTGAGAAAGGTTATGAATGGAGTCACAAGGATGCTAAAAAATGGGTATGAGGTGGCATTGTCAGTGGTCTTTCTGGAAGAAAAACACTGAAAGGGTCAAATTTATACATAATGTAAGACTGTGTTTGTTTATTTGTTAGTTTGCTTTTTGTTAATTTGAGAAATTATATCTCAGAAAGCCCACAAGCAATGTTAGAAATAACTCATGGGGTTTGGCAAACATTGCATCCCTCTGGTGGAAATGCGGAATTCATTGCCATGATCCTTTCTAAGTCCTGTTTGTCTTGGTTTGAAAAAAACAGGTGTCTGCTAAGGAAGGCAAGAACCTCCCTTGAAATGGAAAATGCACAGATTTTGAAATTAAGGGATTGTCAAGCAAATATATGGGAGAAGGAAGAACAGCTCTTTACTAGGAAAATTAAAAAATAAAAATGCAATAATACAAAAAAAAGAAAACAAATCACTGACAGAGTCAGAATAGGAGCTGACCCCCTGTTGGTCAGGGTGTAGGCAGCAGTCCCATTAAATGGTGGCTGCTCCTCCTGCAGTGACAGGTGTGGTTCTGTTGGAGCAGGGATCCTGGAGAAGGGTGGAGTTTTCCTCTGAAGGTCCAGGGGTGGTGTAGATGGGCCTGGTCTTCCTCTGGGAGTGCAGGGGAGAAGAAAGCTGCTCCTCTGGGAACCCAGTGGGAAAAGGCTGCTTTGCTCTTCCAAATGTCAGAGTGTATCCAGGTAGGAATGCTTGGCTCCTCTCCCTGGGCAGAGCATTTCCCAGTGGGATGATGGAATTTTATCAGCCACGCAGGGACACTCAGTGTCCCATTAACTAAGAGATCTCCTGGAGAGAGGATTGGTTGTGGAAGAGATAAAGAAAAAACTGCCCCACCTCTAACAGATGAACAGAACATGAATGAACAGAACATAACTGCCCCACCGCTAACAGATGATAATAGAATACACACCTCCATTTCCAACCTAAGGTACTGTTCTAAAAAATTATTTCCAAATCTGTGATGAATGTTTATTTTTATGTACATATTTTATATTTGGCCCAACTAAACAGTATAGAATAAAAGAACCTTACTGAGATTTGAACCCTAGCTGCCTGGGCTTATGAAGAAAAATTGTCTCATAGAGGCTGCATAATTATCCTCCCTGGGTTTGTTATATGTTTTTGTGAAGGACCAGGCTCTCATCATACAGGGATGGATATATTGGAATGTCTGATTCAGTGATCTTGGCAGTAATTACTCATAGACACTGCAAGATATCCTTGCCATTAGCTCTGGTAGTAATTGGTGACAAGTCAAATGACTGAAATTTCCCTGCTTTTTTGGGATCAGCAGGAATCTGCTGGAACATAGGCAGTCTCTCCTTTTTTTTTCTGAAGCCATATCTAACACACAAGAGCTACTTATCTGTGCACACTTACTGTCTTTTTTTCTCTTGCTACATTTCAACTTTATGGCTTATGTCCATCCTTTCTGTGAGACTCCGACAATTTTCAACTTCATTTTGAATATCTTTATTCAAATGCAGATTTTGCCTTTGTAGCCAGGACCAAGTTGAAGGCATCTTTGAAGAAATGCTAATAAGAGTGCTGTGGTAATGCACTGCTTCTTAGACGTACCTTCCTTCTTAAGAACATTTCTTTGAAATCTAGACTGGAAAAAAAGTAAACCATTTTGCTCTTATCAACACTGCTTTAATGTGCTCAGAATAAGATGCCTGCATAAACCAGAAAATTGATAGGTGATAGTGAGCTACTCCTTTACTGTGCTGAAGGTGGGTGGGTCTGCCTTAGTTCAGTCCAGAAGGGGATTTTGAAAGAAACAGCTTTATGTTCTTTTTCTTCTTCTTTATAATTTAGCTGATTAGCATCCTGCATTTCCTGAATGAAATGGGCACACCAGCCCTGAGCACGTGATAAACAATGCTAAAACCCGGTTTATCATCAAGGTAGGGGTGCAGAATACTGCATCAAAGGAATTACTTGGCTGGGAAAAGCTATCAGGGTGGCTTGAAATCCAATACACAGAGATTCCTTTTTTCAGAAAAAGGAAAAGAGAATGCAAAACCTGTAAATGACACTATTGGGTGGAATTGGAGAGAACCTAAAAAATTGCAGATCCTAAAAGATTCTGTCACATACAGGATGGAGAGGAAACATTCTTCAGTGAGAAAAGATCAGCTGAAAAGGAAAATGTCACAAGTCTGCTCATGAGTTACTGTGATTTGCTGCATTTGCCAAGTTACACGAGCATACCGAATTGCAAGACAGCTTTAAGGTTACAGAAATTTCCTAATAACTTTATTATTCTCTCTTAAAAGCAGGTAAAGTTCTTTTAACTGCATTTGGTATCATTTTTCATGAGGATCCACTAGAGTTAAATTAATATATTTCTAGAGATAGCTCAGTCATCCCAAATAATTTCAGTCTGATGTTCAAGCCTTTGATAGCATACTTTGAGTTTGAATTGAATTCTGGAGAGACACTGAGAATGTTAATTAGATTCTCTTTGTGCTCTTAGACGGATGAAAAGCAGAAGGGATAATTTTTAACGTTTCAGTTGAGCAGTGTTTGCAGTGCACATTCCTCTTTCCTACAATATTACATGGAATCAAAGGTAGAAATTTCTAGAATTGGCATGTTCACTGTGCTATCTGAATTTTCTAAAGGTGTATGTGGTCTTTGGATAATATGCATCGAGTACAGAGTAGTTTTTTTTAACTAAATTTTTAAAATACATTAGCCTGAATGTCTTATTTAAATGTTAATGTATCTGGGTGCTGCACCACTGTTTTATAACACTGAAATTGCCTTGGGACTTGACTGAGACAAAAGCACTAAACACATCAGCTAAACAGGGGGAAAATATTTGTGTTAGCTGATCCATGTTTGCACAGCCATGACACTTTCTCCCAACCAGTTTATACAAATGGGGCAACAACAGCATCAGCAAGGATGAGGAGGGGAGGCAAAGGGCTTTGTCTGCCTTTCCCACAGGCTCTGGAGTGTGAGGGCAGGGCTGAGTGCCAGGAGGCATCCCCAAGTGCCCTATGATTGGCATTGCTGGGATTGGCACTCCTGGGATTGGCACTCCTGGGATTAGTGGCAGCACTGGGTGCATCAGCAGATGCACTTGAGGTGATGAGTACAAACTCTTCCTTCTGCAAATGTTGCTATGGCTGAGACAAAAGCCAGAGAGTAAAGACCTTCCTGCATCTTCCTGCTCATGCTCCCAATTCTGGAAATTTAACAAAACAAATTAAAACAAAGGATAGAGCATAGTTAGATGACTTGTTTGAAAACTAGAATTTTACACCTTAGCTAAAAGAGCTTTACAAAATAGGTTTATATACATTAATTGTTATCATAACAGTGTTAGTAATAGTACCTTGTGTACTTCACTGTACACAACAAATAATGAACAAAGCCATCAAACAAGTTTTTTCTGTCCAAGAGAGAGGAGGAAATGTGTGAAATGGATTTGTAGAGAGTTCTCAGGGCCTGACAGAAGGCCCACACAGTGTGCATCCATATGCAAGCCTTGAGATAAGAAATGCTGACTTAGAAATGCCATGGAATAGGACAGATATTGTCGAGAGAGAAATGGAGCTAGAAAAAAGTTTCAAAGCAAAGTTTGCAAAGCCTTGCAAATAAGACTAGATACTTTAGAGAAATACAGCTATGAAAGATGCATTGTAGCAGGACCCACGAGGGATAATTTTAGATGATTAGCTTTAAGGCATTTACAGCATGGTGTGGCAAAAAGCTGATATGCCAAGAAATACTTATAGTGTTTTGTAATTAGGAAATAGTTGGCTTTTGATTGTGATGGCATGAATTATAATATCTGTATTGTCTCACCCTTCCCCTGAGACTGAAAATGGAATAAAGTTTTTAAAAGGCCTCTCAGTTGCTCCATCTCTGGGTCAGAAAAGGGTATAGTGTGACATCTTTCTTCTGCAAACATTTCTGTGGCTGAGATGAAAGCCAGAGAGTAAAGACCTTCCTGCATCTTCCTGCTCATGCTCCCAATTCTGCTGCCAAGAGGAGAAACGAGGTAGAACAAAACAAATTCCCTCATTACTGATCCAAAGAAAAATGAAATACAGCCTGTGAAAGGAACAGAAGTGGTATTTATTGTCATGCATGCGAACAAGCTCAATTGGCAGTAGTTGGTAACACGTTGAAGTATCAGAAAAGCACAAAAGAAGTGCAGGGAGAAAACAAAGCACAAGTTGTAATCTCTGGAAGCTGCCCACCCTGGCAGTGCTGGGAGCTGGGGGAAGAAGGTGAACCTGGGCTCTCTGCAGAGCTGCCTGCCCCTACCACCCCAAGAGAAGTCCAAGTACTTGCCACCAACAGAAACATTATGGATCTGCAAGAAAAAAGGGATCTGACAGCTGTCAGAAGAACTGGCAGTAGAAAGACTTGGAAAAAATTAAGCCCCAGATGAAAGAGAATTGAGGTCAAAACAGGAACAGATGTGCACTAAAAATAGAAGGACAAGAAAAAGATAGATGCAAAGGTCCTTGCAAGTAGACAGATATTTCTACTGGGAATATCTGGAGGGAGAGACATCTTATTAAAGGAGAGATGGAAAAGCAGTGGTAATGCAAAGGGAAAAAATTGCAGCACAAATTAAGAAGCCTCTTCTTTTAATTTAAATTGTTCTTATTTAGCTCTAACTAAATAACCCCTTGAATCCTCAACCTGCATTATTACTCAGAAAAGCAATGAACCTTATGTAAGGGGCACCAATGTAGATGCTGCTGAGCACCTCTGCAAACTCGAGATAATGACATTAAGGGAATTAATAGAGTCAAAGTACAGCCTACATTTAGTTCTAATTAGACAGAAGATAGCAGTCAAATTGCCACTAAAATTTAGATAGAAAATTCAAACAAGTTGTGGAAACTGTGGCAATATATATTAACTTCTGGGTTTAGTAAGATTCCCTGAAGTCTCCCTACTTCTCCATTTTGCTCTTTGTTCCCAATAATTTCATGTAGTCTGGGGAACCAGACCTGAGGTGCAGCTGCATTTGAGCCCTCAGCAGGCTGACAGTTTTCATGTGGCACGTCAGGGAGTAGGAAGTTGTTTCTGGAAAATTGACAGGAAATGAAAGTAAGGTCTCCTTCCAAGAGCAGCAGAAAGAAAGAACCATAACCAACCCTGTCAAACTCCTTCAGCCTTTTCCTCCCACAAACACAAAAACATGTAGCAGGAAGAGTATCAGTTCCAGACATTTCCCTTTGGGTTCCCAAGTGGAGTAAAAATTGACCTTGGGAATAGGTGGTGGTTGCTTGTTGAGGAAGAGCAGTTTGAAATTATGCTTTGCATATATGCTTTGCATAGATACATATTCTGTAATAGCAGGAAGAACAAATCTTTTTTTCTTCTCTCTTAATGAACATTAATGAACAAAGATTTTATTGTTCCTGTCACTATCATTACTATTTTTATGCCATGCTCGATTTTATAAGAGCCAGGCGACAATAGTCTTACATGATTTTTTTATACTTTCTTTCCATTATATTCTCATGTTTACAGCAGACTTTCTCCTGTTTTTCCCTCTAGCAGTTTTGTTATTATTCTGCCTTTAAATTCCTTCAAGTGATTTTCAGTAAGCTGGTTGTAGGGTCTTTCATCAGATACAGAGAGAACACTTGGCAGATTCTCTGCAAGTAAAAATAACATTTTGGTTTTTATGGCAGTGCTCTAAAATACATATATATATCTAGTACATTTGTCCCATTTAAAAAAATTACATTGGTAATTATCTCACCCAAATTGTTGGTCTAGATATATGTTCTTCACTTTACATGGGAAGGTTTTCCTTATTAATTTCTCTTTATTTGTGGCAATTAATTAGCAGCCAATCCATAAGCAGTCTTATCCATTTCATAGACCTCATTTCAAGAGGAGAGGTAAACCACAGAAAAGGTTATTTATGACTGATCTTTGTCCTCCTGCCTGAATTTCTAATCCCCTTTTTGCTTGTTACTGAGCTCACATGTCATTTCCCCTGTATTAATGATTCCACAGCTTCTTTTAGCTGCTTTTGTGTTGTTTATATGGGAAAATGTGGATGGGTGTAATTATAGCCAGTCCTCAAGTGTAGCTGGTGTAAAAATTTGGGTTCTTGGGGGTTTTTCCAGGTTTTTTATTTCCTGTAAGAGACCAAACCTGTCCATGAACAAGAACCTGTCCATGAACAGACCGGGAAGGCAGGAGATAACACATAAATTTGGGACTGTGATAGAGGGAGAGTAAAGACAATTAGCTTCCAGAAAAGGGCAAGATGTGAGAAGTAGAGCCTTGGTGCTTCCCACTTCTGCTTTGCAAGGCAGAGTAATAGAGGACAAACAAATATAAGGTGTGGTTTGGGCAGAGGAAGGTGTGATGAAGCTGGTAAGGAGAGACGGGGAGCAGAGTCTGGCTTCCCTTCAGCAAGTTTTGACATAGAGAAAAGGTAAAAATAATAACAAGGAGGAAAGAAGAGACTTTGACAAGTTTTTAGTAACAGCAGAACAGATGCCTTTGCTAAGGAGTTATCCAAAAGGATGTTAAACATGGGTGAGGAAAACTCAAAAGTAAATAACCCTGGTAGAGCACTTGTGTGCAGGAGAGGGAGAGAGGGGACCAAGAAAAGGATGCTGAGGGCCATTACAGAGCATGGCAATATGTATGTAAGTATTTGTACATCCACTAAAATTCCTGTATTTGCCCCTTGATCAAATATCCAAAGGTAACAGGATAAAGCACACACCCACAGAGTATCCCTGAGTTGAGGGCTGCATTATGGTCACATTACTAATTCACAAAAGTGACTGTTTGCCAATATTTCACTGACAAAACTTTCCATAATCATATTTGTGGCTTATTAGTCCAGGGCTTTTATTTAGTTAGGGGCATGTCATTGACTTAGGACTCTTTCTGCCTCTGTTCCCTCACCAATTCTATCCTAATTAAACAAATTTCTAAAAGAGCTGCTGGATGAGTGAGTAATTTTAAAAACTGAGTAAAGATGTCAGAAGTTGTTCTTTAAGCTTGTAACTTCACAGTTAAGTATGACAAGTGAAACATAGGGCCTGTGATGGAGTTGAATTTTGATATTTAATTTGCCATCAGTGCAGCCCAGTCGCTCAGCCACTTTTGGAGCCACCTTACAGGACTCATCCAGTCCTGTTTGGGCCACTGAGCTGGGAGCATTTTCTGGCTGGTGCCTACACCCAACTGCAGGGGCAACAGCAGTCTTTAATTTATTACACATTTTCAATATAGCTCTGGGTGGACTGAAGAGGAAGTGTGATCCCACTTCCAGAAAAGTAGAGCATTGGATTGCATTCTGTAGCAAGCACCACCTACCTCAGGGTTTGGTAAACAGCCTGACATTCAGGTGACCTCCTCTTCAAAACAGAAACAAAACCTACTGATTGGGAAAAAACATTTGCTGAGTTGGCTTAATGCTCTTCTGCTCCCTGAGTTTTGGGTCCTAAACTCTGTGATGTAAATGACCCAGTGCTGGGCCAACCTCTGTGCACAGCCCAAACTGCCTCAGGGAAGGATAGTATCTAGTATTATTTATATTCATGTTTTTGTTCAGTTGGGCTATAATTAATATTTTCAGGATACCTAGCCAGTGTAGTTCCTCACATGAAGAGTGTTTGTGCTTACCTATTCCTTAAAAAATCTGTTTTAGCCTTTGGAGAAAGGTCACTGCTGAAGATTCCTTGTGTAAGTCATAATCATATTTTTTGGTAGTGGATTCCTCCTGAATGCACTCTGAAAGCAGCCTCTGTAGAGCTCTGTGTACTTCATTTGTAGTGAGTGTTAGGAGAAAATTTCAATGGATTTTAGAAACATCTGAAGTGTAAGGAAAGGGAGTTTAAAACTGGCATGCCATACGTATGACCCAAAGCTTCTATGACAGCTGTGAGCAGAGAATATCTAGGTGAGAAAACTCATCTTAAAAGAGAGTTAATTTATAGAGAAGCATCAGAGATTCATAATTCATAAAATATATTCCTATAACAGTTTTCACAGATGTATTTGTGTGTTTCAGTCTTTTGACTTTGCCATCCATCCACTGTGCAAGTTTTCATAAAAAATTCTTGTAAAATTAAATTGCATTCTGAAATACAGGTGGAATTCTGGACTCGTTCTCAATTCTTGATTTCTGTGTTAATATGTGTTAACTGTAGAGAAAAGGCCTTTTCTTTCCATTTGCCTACCTGCAATTTACATGCAGTCTCTGATGTCTTTAATGTCTATATTTCCCTGCACAAAATACAACTGTCCTTTACATTGAGCAATCTGATTTTTTCCTGGGTTATGGCCCTGATTTTGCTGAGCTGTAGCCCTTGTTAGTTTGGCTAACTCGATATCTAACAAGAAATTTGTGAATGTTTCTGTTAATAAGAAGCAGACAGGCTCAAGTTTGCTCAGATCTTTAACTGAGAGAAGAGAAATTACAAGAAAAATGCATTCTTAATTCTTCAATCAGAAGATTGGACTCCGGGCTCCCTAGGGAAGCAGACTCACTGAGTGAAGCTGTCGGATGTTTACAGCTCAGCTTTCGAGAGCAGAGGCATATATAATTGAAATTATGTTTCAAGGGGATCTGTGAAAGTATTTTTGGCATATGGAATAACATTCACTTAGTGAACAGTTTGGAACCACTGTCTCTTTCATCCCATTAAACATCCAGATGTTCCACACGTTTATGTTCTTATTTGCAAGGCAGAGTAACACCATTGCCACTGCAGAACAATGCATGGAAATGGAAATGAGGCAGATATTTGCTGCCTGTGTGGCGATTATTTGCTGCCTGTTTGGGGTGAGATGGCAATGCAAATATTTGCAAGGGAGATACACTTTCTAGAAAATTTTTAAATTTTTCTGTATTAAAATCTCATAATGATCTGGCTTGCCGTAAAACTTTATTTCCATATAGGAAGTATAATGGTGGGTGTAAAGCAGAGAGAATTGATAGAAAATGCTACATGTGACTCGTAATTAAATGACAACTCTGTTATTAGGGTGATGGATATCTGAGGAAACTGAAATAAAACAGCAAATGCCAGTGATAGCCTGGATCCAAATGGAATTCAGCCAAGACAGCAGTGCTGGGAAATGGTGCATCATCAGCTGGGAGATGATGGCTATTTGAGAAACAAGCTTTGCATCCTCAAATTCCTAACTCATCTCCACAGCTCTACAACTATTGCTCAGGGCAGCCTTCCAGAGGAGATGCAAATGTTTAAAAATTCTGGTGATACACTATTCTCTGCCTTGTAAAAGTCATCCTGCTTCTGGAAAGGTAAGGTGGAAAAACTGAATTGCATAAGGAAAGCATAAAATCCCCAGCTCAGCTGGCCATCCTCTGAGAATGGTGTTAGTGGGCAGAGGAACAGTGAGAACCAAACTTTAGGACTGGAAGGTCTCCATCTTTCACAAAAGATGAAAAAAATATAATAATAAAAATTATTAATAAAATTATAATTCATACTAATGCAATATGATATAATATATAATAACATTATAATGCAATATAATATGATGTAATAGCTGATGAATGTATTTTATATTTAGGTCTAGAAATGTCAGTAACTTGGATCTGTAGAGTGAAGAGTTTCTGGAGTCAGAATTCTATCTCTGGTTTTTCTAAAGCTCAGTGGAGCACAAGGCTTAGAGGGTTTTGGCACACAGATGGCAACAGAAGGTTTGATGCAAGGGAGTTTTAAATACATGGAATAAATACAGCTGAAGTCATCTAACAGTGAAGTAGGAGGCCTTAATTCCATATCTGTTGTTCTTATCTCACCTTAAGAATCCCTTCACTGCACAGTTCCTACCATCACAAATAACTTGACATTTGATATCCTTATAGAGGCTGCGACCTGAAAGTAGCAAAGCTGTTTTCCTGTTTAATATTTGTTTTCACAGCCCATAGAATCTTCCAGACCCTCAATTTTGAACAAAAATAATCATACCCCAAATACTTTAAGCCCCAATAAAACAGCCCCATCAGAGATATTCTTATATTTAATAGCCTTCCTGGTAGAAATTTGCACCTTCATTCAGAGCTGAATTTCTCCCCCAACAGCTTTCAGACATTGGACATTCTTAGGGCTTTTTTTTCCCAGATTGGTTAAGCCATGTGTTTGGACTTTCTTGCATATCCAGAAACTCACTATCTGCACCATGCAGAAATGTTAAACCAAGTGCTCCCAGCTCCAAGGACACTGTTCCATTTGTCAGGATGTACAGAGCACTGGAGGAGATTTCCATCAGTCTTCTGCTCCTTCCATGGAATCGTGTGGGAGCCTGAGGGTGCCTCCAGAGGCTTTGTCCTTGGGCACCTGCTGGGAACAGGCATGCCAGTGCTTTCATAAAGACAGGAATAGCTCTGCCAGGAAGATTTCCAGGGGGTTGTGTCCTGGCATGGCCCCAAATGTGCCCAAACGCTCCTTGCAGGAAGAAGGGGGCTGCTGCCATCCTGTCTCTGTGGGTAGTAAGGACCTCCAGTTTCCAGTTTCTCCTCAGGTCTAATTCTCAGGGTCTTGCTGGTCACAGAGGGAACGTGTCTCTCTGGGCTGGCCAGGCCAAGAGCAGTCAGGTGGAGGAGTCTGTTTCTGCAGGGCAGTGACTCGTTCAGGGCTTGGCACAAATCCCTGCCAGACAGGAAAGCAGGTCCATGCTGCTGCTGGATCTCAGCCACTCCTGAGATGCTGCAGGAAGGTCGAGGAAAGAGCCAGGATGTTGCTGGGACTGCAGCTGGCCACGGTCATTTTGGATGCTTGACAACTGGAAACAGCCCAGAGTAGCTCCTTCTTCTCCTCCTCCTCCTTTAATTTTCTGGTCAAAGCTATTTAGCACATTTGTATTTGATCTGAATTTCTTAGAGGATTAGGAAAATCAGATGAGTATATCCAATATTACGAATTTAAGAAGATTGTTAGTTGAAGAAATAAATTCGTTTTCTAAGTTCTCTTTCTCAAAGGAAAATGTCAATGTCAATCCCTGTAGTCCTTATGCATTCAGAAAGAACAATGCTAATGAGAAAAGAGTGTTTTCTCCTTGTTCGTACTGAGCAGATGTAGTAGAGATATCTATTATTTTAGTATGTATTAGTTGTATAAAACCAAGAACTAAGACAAAGAGCAAACTTTCTAGTCCTTACTAATTAAATTTTATCACCAAGAAGTGATGAAAATTCACCCAGTGAATTTTTTCTGCCTGGTAAATAAGGGCAATATATCGTGTCAGAACTGAGCTCCAAACTAATCTCAGTTTAAGACAGTCCAGTAAGGCAAAATATTTCATGTGCTGCTTTTCTTTCATGCCAGTGATTACATAGGGCAGCAGTCTTGTTTTAAACTTTGAATCACCTAAGTGAAAGTGCTAGACTTCTAAATGTGTAGGTATACATACATATATATATATACACTACTCATTTTGCTCTCTGCTAGAATACTTTTGCCCAATTTCTGCAGAAGGGTTTTACTGTAGCCAGTATGCCAGGAATTCAGAAATTCTAACTTATTGTAACTCAGCTATTTCATGCTCAAGTGGTTCCTGGAACAGCAGGGAGATTTTTATAAATACATGGTGGGGCAGATATTGTACTGATATCTGCCCAGTGAAAATGGATTCCCCGTTTGGCTCCCCACCTCTGCCTGTTTGAGATAATCACGGGAAAAGTGAGTGGTAGTGAAATGCCATCAAGTCTGGTGCTGCCACACTCTGGGGATCTTTATCTCCTGCTACATTTTTTTTAACTCTATAAACTCAGAATAAAGTCAGGAGTGCACTGTCTACAAGAGTTTGGAAATAGTCTGTATTTCCCAGTTGCTCCCGTGCTTGATAAGGAAATATGGCAGTGGTCCATGGCAGATGCTGTTGTCAGAATAATGATGTGATACAGTCTGCTTGGTTGTGCTTAAGTACAGATAATTAAACATATTCTTTTTTTTCCCTCTGCTTTCCCACCCCTGCTATGAGGTTCAGGATTCAGGACACTCACATGTCCAGCTTTATATATTATGTATCTCAAAAGGTTGGCATAAAGCTATAGAAAAGTCAATGCAGAAAACCAGCAAAAAAATAAGACTTCTCTGAGTCTTAATCTTATCTTTTTTTCACTTTTCTGGACGCCTACAAAAGACAAACACCTCTGAGATGCTCTTGCTGCAAGTCAGTTTTTCTTTTCTCCTCTCCTTCAATTCCTTCCATTCCCCTCTGTTTTTCCCTCTCTTTTGAAAAGATGGGAGAAATAAAAGCTTCCTTGAAGAGTTCAAAATACTTGGGGTGATAAAACAGAAAAAATTGAAGCAGGCAAATTTTTCTTAGTCCTTGAGTAACTGGGTAATAAAGCCAAACAACTCCTGTTCCAAACTTTTGCCATGTCACCGGCAGGGCATCTCTCCAAACCTCTAACACAGGTCTTCATGTCAGAGAGCACTTTGGGGATTGGAAAGATGGGCACTGCAGACTGGAACATGTGGATTTTAGTTTGATTGTCATCTCTTTGTTGCTTCCAAGTTGCTTTCAAAAAGATACTTGTTTAGAAGTTGTCCTAAAGCAAAATAAGGTAGTAAAAAGCCTTACTTCTGGAGAAGATTAATTATTTGAACACATTTCAAATAAATTTGGGTCAAATGCCAGTCTCACTGATAGCTCTTTACAACATATAAATAAAATTTGGGATTTTTTTGGCTTAAGAGCTGACATGCCTTGATTAGAAAGTAGTGAGTGGGTCACCTCCTTAAGTCCACAGGGCAATACATAGTTATGACTCAAACCTGACTACCTTGGCATGTAACTTCTCTTGCTTATTGCTTTTGTGTGCTGATGTGAGCACCATGTCTTACAGTTCCATCTTTCTGCCTTGACATTGCCACCATCAATGATCTGCTTGATCCCCTGATCCTCAGATTCTTAATGAGCCAATAATATTCTTGCTTAAATAAAATAGTCGCTTAAAATAGTCATAAAGATGGGCTTGTGATAAGGTCTCAAACAAAGAATTTGAGCTGTGAGGAGAAGGGATGTATTGCAACCTGCTCACAGGGCCACAATCAAAAAACTGAATAAAACTGTCAGGACTAGCTCACAAGTTGAAAAGTTCAGCAGTGCTGGAAAAAAAATTAAATCCTATTTTTGTTTATGTCAGTGACAACCAGAGAATATTTTTGGCCTTTTAAAACGATTTAAGCTTCTTGAATTGCAGAAATAGCATTTGATGAGACAAGGACAGAAATAAAGATAAGGTCAAGGATTGTACTTTGTTCTTTCAAAGTGAAGTAATTTAATTGTTTTAATTTACAAAAAGATGCAAGCAATAGTTTGTTAATTTAGATAATGAAATTAAAACTCCTAATGAAAATATTGAATGTATTTGCTGACCATGTTTAATATTTTCCTAGCAAAAATGACAGGAATTTCCAAATGTTTCTTTAAATGTATTTTTGATAGGTCTATTTTCCCTAGTTCATGTAGTATTTTATTGTCAACTCTTCTTTTTATTTTTTTTCTTTTGTGTAATTCTTTAGATGAGGGGTGCAGAGATATGCTGAAAAAAACTACTATACCCCACCACATGGGATCTTAATTAAAGAAAAAAAGTCTTGTTCTCTTTGCAAACTTTCAAGATATCTTCCTAAAAGAAAGAAGAGTTTTTAATGCTCTTGGCTATGAACTTTCAACTGTCAGAAAAGCTCTTTTTCTTTTCAAGTGCATTGGGAAAAGGCAAAGCATAACCCACATCCCACCTTTAAAAAGCTTTTATCAATCTTTTATTATCAGCTCTTCTCCATTTTGTAAGCTTTTTGGTGGCACATTTAGGCCAGAATTATGACCAGTATTGGCCTAAACCTTTGAATTTCCTCTTGTAAATCACACTGCCATTAAATAACAAAAACTAATAAAACTGGGTCTTCACTCTTAAAACAATAAAAAAAAGACTTGACAGTATTGAGGAGCTGCAAAAGCTGACAGCAATCAAGATTTGTCTTCGTTAATAACATTTGTCTGCATTAATAACTAATGCTATAAAAATCGTTCTTTGGAAAACAAGAAAGAAGTAGCCCAAATGAGCAATTAGAAGGCCAATAAAGAAGTATGTTTCTTTCATATCTTTATGGGCTCATTTTCAGGCCATTAGGCTGCAGATACACTTATTTGGCTGGTGAATATTTCACGTTAAAATTCTGAACTTGACGAGCTATTTATTAAACTCATTCTTTCTAACTGGCAGTATAATTATGCAAGGGATTATTGTATTTTAATTTATTTTTCTGGAATGATTAGCTTGTGATGCTATTAAACTCATTTGTGAGAATGACTGATATTTATAATGTTTTAATTAAATTTGGATTGGGAGGCAAATGGGAAAATTTACATTCAGCATATACGGTTGTGTCAGACATGTTTGACAGCTCTTGTATTTTTATTAGCTTAGAATAATTAGTTGGGGTATTTATGTACTAATATTACCTAATTAACTCAGCAGTGAGGTAATTAATTTAGTTAATGGCGGTCCAAGAAAAGAAACAGTGTTGTAGTATAGCGAGATGCTTTAATTTCACTATTTTCTTCTTGGTTAAATGATTTTTCAAATAGGTATTGTTTCTTAAAAGGATTCCGAGAATATGTCTGTTCTATTGGAGAGGGCAATTTTTGCATTTTACCCATGATAAAACAAGGTCTAGTGTAAATCATGTAGGGAGAGAGCAGAGGAATTGGATGATCTTCCATTTCAAAGGAGCTGTTAGGTGAGGTGTGCTCCATCCATCCAAAGCAATTGCATTTATTCCATTGCTGCAACACTGCAACATCAGTGAATAACATATTGTGTAAGAATGTTGAGGACTGAGCAGATATTTAAGCAAAACAAAAAAGAAGTATTCAACATAATGACTTCCCAAACTGTGCATGGTTTTTCCTATTAATTCCTTTTCTATAGACTTGGCCTATCTCCCCCGAATGATTTAATGTGTTTTGTGGCAGTAATCACGTTTAAAAGTCAGTCAGGTGTCATACCTGGTCTTTCTGCCAGTTTTGAACCTGAGCACCATGAGCATTATGTCCTTTAATTCTTGGAAAAGATGATTTCCATCCAGTGACTGAAGTTAAGAGCTGGTCCGTATATGCCATAAGCCTTGCAGGATGGTGGTTTGGAGTGGGGGCTCTCCCACTTCATTTGTTTCTGTTTAAAGAGTATTAGTTTACTTTCTTCTGCTAAAAAATGTGAATATTCATGTCAGATCAGTTCCTAAGAGTTCTGTGCACTAAGATTAGTTGAGTAGTAGCAGTAGGTAAGAGATTTTTGCATCAAATGGGATGCAAAAAATAGGAAAGGTTGGGAAAAGCAGCACACCCAAATGCCTAAAGGACTTAAATTAACAGCTGTCACTGAACTCTGAAAAATGGTTCTGTGAAAAAGATATGGGCATCTCTGGCTCCCAAGGACATCTGGTCAGTTTGGGGGAGGGAGGAAATACCCACTCAAATGGTTTATTGACTTTGCAGGCCAAAAGGTCAGGCCCAAAAGCTGCAGACTGCCCAATTAGACCTAAACATCTCCTTACAGATCCCTGCAAAGTTTAAAAAACTATTTTTTCTGTCTTTTCTAGCACCAGCTTTGGTAGCCCTGTCATTGGGAAACTTGTTGTCCTAAAGGACCTCTCAACTCCACACTTCCAATCACTCACATAACCTCTCTTTACCTTTCCTCACAGATGTTTTATTTTTATTTACCCCAGTGAATGATCCACAGCAGAGACAGTCTGGCTCTTTGCAGCTGTTTTAAACACCATCCTCTGAGCAAATTGTGTGCTAATGTTGATCTTTGATAGTTTATCATTATCAGAAAACGCTGTCATGCCTTTTTATTTGTACCTAGCCCGTTCCAAATGATATATATATCATACTAATTCATGCACCATCACGTCTCAGTGCCTAATTAAAAAACTGATGACTTAAATTCATCAGTGTTTCTGCCAGTCCCTGAAATACCCTCTTGCTTTTGTCCTCACCTACCCGAGGAGCTCCTTGGTTGAGTCAGAAGCCTGCTGCTAATTTAAAGACCTGCAAGTGAGAAAGTTAGATTTCTAATTTATTTAGAGGTGCAGAGGTTGTTTCAGAATGGCAAGGTCAATAATTAGGCTTTTCTTACTTGAGCCATTGGGATCTTGTTCATTTTTGTGGGGTTTTGGTGGAGTTTTTGCATACCAGATTTAAGGACTAGCTGCTATCTGAAGTATTTTCAATGTTAAGGTGTAAAAAACAGGAACCAATTAATTCCATAACATTTCTGAAAAGGAATTTGAAAAATCTAGTCTCCTAAATCTTTCATTTAGAGGATGTTTTTTACCTTATCTGGATATTTTTGCATTTAAAAAAAAGTTTTCTCCTTCACATTTTTTTTCACTTTTAAATCTTTTTTTGATGTATAAGCTAGTACTAGCATTTGTCCCCATAACAAGGCGACAAATACTGTAATTTCCCTTTCCTGCTTGTTATTTACCAGATTATACACAAAAGTCTGAATTAGTAGTCTTCATGGGTCATCTTAGTTAATAAATTGCAGTTTCCTAAGGCATTTCCAGAATTATTTTTCTGGGGACCTTTTTTTGGATTGTATACTTTACACGCTTTGTTCCTAAAATCCAGTTATTATATATATAATATATATAAAACATCTATTATAAATAAATAAATAAATGTTTAAAAGCATATAAAATATATATTTATAAACCTCTGCAGTGAATGAATCAAACTAAACAAGTTATTATTGCAGTACAGCTGATCTATTCTTGACTCTCTGCAGCACACTGCCAAATTTTGCATCATATGAAAATTTTTTATCATTTCCATATATTTTTTTTCCAAATTGCCTCTATGGTTATACACAGCTGTGTACTGAGGCCTCATTCTTAGGGAACTGGGAAAGGAGGGAATCTGCAGATCAGAATATGTTATTTGTGCCAGCAAATTATAATCTTCCCTAGTACTGAGTTTGAGAAAACAAAATTTTTATGTACTAATTTTAATAATGATGTGATCAAAGACACCATGTATTATTTATAATCTTCTAAAATGCAAGTGTCTCTTGTACCAATTTTAATACATTTCCATATTCTCTTGTTACTAGGGATATACCTTCACCCCTACTTTATTGCCTAGATAAATATTTCAGCAAAGTAGTGCATGTTTTGCACTGCCACTGGAGTAGAGATTGTAGCATCCTCAATAAGTGGCAGCTCCAGGCATGGGTTGTGTCTCGAAACCTTTTTGTTTTTCCATACACACATTTCAGAAGTCTTCAGTCAGTGAGGTCCCTGATTGTTTAGGAAGAATAATACACCTTAGAAATAAATTCTCCAGCATCAGAAAATCTAGAAATAAGAATGATGGGGAGTAATAACCAAAGTTGTACCGAAGTAGAATGAAGAATTCCATATATTTTATTGACCTGAGCTCTGGTAAATTCAATACCAGTTTCATTTCAATGAGTTTTCTGGCCCATTGGAGCTGTAATTCGTTAAGCATGATTAATACTCTTCCACTGATAATTTTTATACAAGATCAAACATATATTAAAT
Source organism: Peucedramus taeniatus (assembly GCA_013400575.1). NCBI lineage: Eukaryota > Metazoa > Chordata > Aves > Passeriformes > Fringillidae > Peucedramus > Peucedramus taeniatus. The sequence goes on from WBNO01020619.1 coordinate 31,161, forward strand.
TGAACTAAAAACTCATAATTAACTAAAAAAATTTACATATCCACATACAAAATAGTTCTTCTGTCTTTTTGTAGTCCATAAAAAATGTTTTTATTCAGTGCCCCATCCCCAATGTGTGTCTAGGTGTGACGGGGAGCATTGTTCTGCATGTTCCAAAAATCAGAAGCTGAGCAGTGTCCCTCCCAACGCTGCTGCAGAGCACAGGTCCCAAGTATGGAGCAGCCTGATGGTTTTTCCTTCCTCTTGTTGAGGTTGCAGTGGGCTGGGGGCGGGTGCAGCGGGGGCTGTGATTTTAAATAGCAGTGGTTGACACCTCTTTTAAATGCTTCCAGTAGCACCAGCACATGAACACAGTGACTAAGAGTACCTAACAATTTCAGTTTTGCTGCACTTACTGCTTTGACAGGCCTTGACTTTCTGCCAATTCAGTTGGAAACAGGCATTATATCCCTTTTGCCCCACTGGCATTCCAGATTCTCTCTCTTTTTTTCTTCTGAACCACACATTTCTTTCTCTCACAACTCTGATTTCTCTGGGGTAGTGGCCACAATCCCACTTTCCCCACAACTTGTGGCCACCTGTGCTGTCTCTGCAGTTAAATCATTAAGATATATTCTGAGAAAACAGGAGAGAGACATAATTACAACATTAAATGATCTTTTGCCTCAGTAATTTTTTTAATAAAAACATCTGACTTGAACCTTACATGCAATTGTTTGGTACTATAAATATTTAGAGTAAAGTTAACCTGTCCATTGACAGCCTCCACTGTGACTGTGTCCCCCTCTCTTGTGCCATGAGTGTGGTATTTCTGTGTTCCCTCAGCCTGTTTGGATGACATAGGAACTTCCAGAGATGAACAGTAGGGATTTATCCTTTTACTGACTCCAGGCATGGGGTTGGTATAAAACAGGCAAAACTCTCGGAACTTATTTGTTGAAGAAGGCCACATTTTACCAAGAAAATAAAGGGCAAGTCAAGGACCAAGGTTGAATTCCTCACTAATTCGTCATATCTCCTTTTCAAGTTTAAGCCCATGAGTGTCTGTAAATATTCCTAATTGTTACTGGGAGGAAATAAGGTTTCTGAAGTGGGTCAGAGCACTTGAGCTCCTGGGTCCCAGCTCAAATAGGCAGCTATCAGGAATTGTAGCTCTTCACAAGCTGGACTAAAAGGAGTTGCTGATGTCAACTTATTTTTAAATAGCTGAGTATGCACAATGCAAATCTCATTATCTCTTCTGTTCTGCTTTCTGGGACTACAAAGGCTACCCTGGCACTGGGGGTTGAGTTATTTCTTTCCTCTGAATGGTGCTGCCAGGTCTGAGCTGGTGATGAACTGGGTGTTAGAGAAATGATGCCATCTTTTCATGTTCTCCAGCTTGTTGATGGCTTTTTTATCTCTTTATTGTTGTCTTACAGCCACCCACTGGGAGAACATTTGTGAGAAATATAGATGTATTATTTCCCTGGGTAAATTGATAGCTCAGGGTTATTTGGTGCTTTTTTTTTTTTTTTTTGGTGAGTTGTTTTTTGGCAGTTTTTTTTGTTTTGTGGGTGTTGTTTTTGTTTTTGTTTTTTGGGGTTTTTTTGTGTGTGTGTGTAGGAGTTTTTTGTTGTTTGGTTGTTTTTTTATTTTTTTGTCCACATGCATCAGTACTTCATTGTTAAGGAGTATTTCATTGTTAAAGATTTAAGATAGGATAGTAGCAAAAATACCAAAGGAACCAACATAAGCTCCCCCTCCCCACAGACTGCATTAATTTCTGAGCTTTCATGGTTTCTTTTAAATCAATAGAATGATCTTGTGTCAGAGGCACAGTTCTCAATATGGATATTTTCTAGGGGAAGATTATGAAGGAAGAGCAGAACCCACAACAGCTGATCACAGCATGAGTGGTCAGTTGCTAAAACTCATTTTCCTTTGACAACCAAATACCTTCTCAGGTCTTCTGTAATGAAAGAGTGAAAGAACAAAGAATACCTGAGGGAGCATTGTGGGACGTATAGAAAGAATGGCTGCTTATTGGGGAAAAACCAGTTTTAGAGTAAAACCATGTCTGAACTATTGGTACTCCATAATCATTATGTTGTGCAATAGCCTACAAACTGCCATCTGGCACAGAGAATAATGAATACAAATGAGATGTTCATAGTGAGGAAATTTATTAGCATCACTCTGGTGAAATGGCTAGATGTGGCTTCCCATTTGCTATGTTTTTTTTAAATTATCTACTTTCTAGTAGCAGTGATAAAGGACATGGAAACAAACTAATAGAAGTTTTAGGAGGATTTTGATAATATTTGAAGTTTGCAATTTCTCGGAAGAAATCTGCTGGGAGTGCCAAGATAATTTGGGCAACACACTGAAAGCAGCTGTCTAGATTCTCTTTTAGGATTTCCCATCCCTGAGGGACACCTACACCACGTCTGTGCTCAGTCCCTCACTACTGTCAGCAGATTTTCACCCCCACAGGACATTCTCCAAAGGATGCATGCAGGATGAGAATTTCTTTGGATAGGCACGAGGGAGACTCAAACAACATTCCATTACATGGAGATTTGCAATCTAAGTCAGTCTTTAATCATATATTGACTTGAACATCTCCACTCTATTAATAAACAGTCTGGCCTTCAAATACATAAAAACTGAATATGAATTTCACATATTTATATACATTTTTCTCTGGTGTTGCAGCTGTGATCCAGTTTGTGCTCCACTTTTTTATGTTGCCCTGGATCAGTGCAGAATTGTCCTTTACAGCTCTTTGATTTTGAAATCTAAGGCTTTTCTGAGAGATATATATTGAATGCTTGTTCACATTAAAGTTCAACCAGAGTTTTATGAGGAGTAATAACAGAAATTGTACTGAAGTAGTATGAAGAATTCCAAATAGTTTATTGACCTGAGCTCTGGTAAATTCAATACCAGTTTCATTTCAATGAGTTTTCTGGCCCATTGGAGCTGTAATTCGTTAAGCATGATTAATACTCTTCCACTGATAATTTTTATACAAGATCAAACATATATTAAATTGAACTAAAAATTCGTAATTAACTGCACTAAAATGTCAGCTCAAAACCTCTGGTTATAAAACAAAGCCTGTATCTTTTGTTGTTAAATTTATATGAACAGAAACAGCTGTCCTGGGGTACCTACAATTTATGTCTTATTCTCAAAATGAAAATTTTTTATATAATTTAATTTAGTTTGCTAGAAATGTTTCAGGTTTTTTTCAGTGTAAATAAATTCAGATAAAAGTCAGCTGACACTGGCCATTCTTGAATCTTCTGGAACTCATTCCAGTAAGAGCCATTGCAGTTCTGAAGCTGTTAAAAAACCATGAATTTTTCTGTTCAAACCTCTGCTTGTATCTGGAGCAACAGTTAATTCTGATTAAAGATAATTAAAGAAACAGTTACACTTGATTGATTTTTCCAGCTGGTTTTTGTATTTGGGGAGTCTGTGGACCACAGGAACAAAGCTCATTCACAGCTCTTCAACATATTGAAAATACCCTCAAATTGCACACCAAATTAAACCAGATTGTTGGTGAAGGTTCCTCCATGCATTGTTCCTGAGATCAAGTGAAGAGCTCTTTGTAGTGGCAAAGAAGAACAAAGATGCCTAGTTGTAACTGTACTACTACTCCTACTAATCCTCCTCCTCCTCCTCCTCCTACTACTACTAGTACTACTACTACTAATCATCATCATCATCAGACTACTTGTGCTCTGCGTCCATCCTGCCTATCCATGTGGTGTGGGAATAAGGCATTCAGAAACACTGGAATTAAATACCAGAATAATTATTTTCAGTCACATACAAGGCAAAATGTTGTCTTCAATAGAATGGGAATAGATTTTTTGATGGAAATGTTTTGCATGCTAAATGGAATCCTAGAGGAGGCTGACAGAAACATTTTCTAGTTAACATTAGGTAATAATTGTAAATGAAATATTTAATTATGAGCATAAGACAACAGCTATGTCTGTAACCTTTTTGCAGCTGGGTTGATATCACTTTTCCTGTCCTTGACAAGAAAATTAATTATGTTGCTGAAGTGCGAATTTAAAGCTGTTGAGTGTCCTTTGTTTTTCAGCAACACTAGTTTATATTCAACAGTTGAATAAAACTGGATGAGATTTGCTGCAATTCTGAGCAATGCTTTCCATTATTTCTTCCTGTGTCAGGAGGTTTCTGGTTCCTGGTGGACTTGGTGTTCTCCAGGACCTGTGGTATCTTTACTGCAAAGGAGCTTTCCAGCCAGTCAGCCCACAAACATTCTGCCCTGGTGCATGGATGTTAGAACCCTGATTGCTGAGAATTTCAGACTTTCTGTGCTGACAGGCACTGACCCCCAAGAGAACACTGCATTTGACCTGAGGCCGTGGAGAAGGCTTCCAAAATGGAATGACAGAACTGGGATTGTGGGTGTGGAGTTTGAATAGAAGTGTGTAACATCACAGGGTGGAAAACTTAGAGTTTAAGGTTTTAGAATACAGCAATATATATAAAGCAAGATGGAGGTTTTAGGGTGGAGGCTGGTCCTTCTTCACCTTCCTCTCCATGGGTTTGGGTGGTTTTATGTAATTGGACAGAAAAGTCCACATTGTGGGACATGAGGGGTCACTTGTTGGGTTAAAAGTGAAAATAATTAAGATGTCATTTCTTAATTGGATAGTTTATCCTTAAAAGACCTTGTAGGGATAGATATGGGGCTCCATTTTGTAGCTTGTTCTGAAATGCTGCAGAACTCAGGACTTGTAAGTCTGTGATATAGATAAGAAAAAATAAACATCTGAATCTGAACTTGAAATATCCTCTTGAGCGCTTTCAATCCCAACCTTGACAGATGCAGAAAAGAAGCCAAGAACCAGCACATGGGGTTGTTTCTGACAGGTTACAAGGACTTTGTATTTCCATTTTCTGAACTTCACAAAGCCCATTTCTCCAGCCAGTGCTTCCCACCTGTGTGCTGTCCCTCCCTGTCCTTTCCCTGCGTGGCAGCAGGGATGGGCCAGCCACTCCTGTGCCTCTCAGGATTGTATTTTCCAAGCCTAGTATTCTTTTTCCAAGCATGTAATATTCTTAGAATACAAAAGATTTCTAAAGGATGGAAAAGGATTACTGTTACCTTTTAGAAACTGGTTGTGATGGGAGAAAAGCATCTGAATGCCTTTATGAATACTGCTGCAGTTTGAACAAGGTGATGTCCTGATGGGAGCTCTATAGCTCAGTTTCAGAATTAACTGTCAGCTACATCTTCACTAAAATGTCATTGTTTTGGTCTTGACTGCCTTATTTTTCATAATGTCTTAGGCTGTTTGTACCTCAAAACCCAAAAGCTGCTAAAAATATTATTATTTCTACAGAAAATGAGTTAGCAGTTTGAAAATACATCAGGTGAAAGATTCCAATTTCCTTGTTGAATATTTTTTTAAAATAACGTCTTTTAATTGTTCCACTTTCACCTCACACTCTCCAGAGTATCAAAAAGAGGCTATTCTGTTTTTATTGCTCATTCCACAAAGAAAGACATTTAAAGCAAACAGGGTTGAAGTTTATAAAGGTCATCTTTAGTTTCCAGGAAGAGAGGGGCTGTTCACACATGAGAACAGTTTACATTTATGAGAAAACTGCTTCGAAAAGACTCGTGTCCTCCTCTGGTACAAGAAACCAGGGAGGGCACTTTCAGAAGTGTCTTAGTTTGAAAGA
>WBNO01020621.1:3956-32224 GCA_013400575.1 Peucedramus taeniatus
AGCAGGGAATTCTTTGGGTGGAGGAAATATCCCTCTGGAGACAGGCTCAGTTAAACGGGGAAGGGAGGGACCAAATCCATGCTCTGGAGGTGATGTGTCCCAGCCCTGCCTGGCAGCTGCTGAGGCTTCCCCTGAGGCTGGACAAATGCCAGCTGTGTCTGCTCCAGCACTTGTGACTTGTCAGCCTGAGAGGGGTGTTGGCTGGTCCTGGCAGGCTGGAGGTCTCCATATCCAAACTCCAGTACTTGTTTTGAGGCCATGGAGCAGGATTTGTGTGTCCACATCCCAAGGGAGAAGTAATCCAGGCACCCTGCTCTGCTTGGGTGTTAATGTCCTCTGCCAAACCCCAGTGCTCTGGTAGTGTCAGGTGTGGGATGTCCCTGCCAAGAAAGCTGCAGCCAGGCACTGCTATTTCTGAGTGGAAACTTGAATTTGGGTGCCAGAGGTCAGGTTCTTAAGAGCTGTCTGCAGATAGCCTTGTGGCCAGCTTCTGGGCAGCCTCCTTCTGTAAATGTATGGGAGAGGGGGGAAAAGGGCCCTTGGGAGTGTTCACAGAGGTGTCTGTTCTGCTTTGCTTCCTCTGCTTGAAGGGGACTTTGGACATGGGTCTGGAGGGACAGGACCCAGGGAATGGCTTCCCAGTGCCAGAGGGCAGAGTTACATGGGATATTGGGAATTAGGAATTGTTCCCTGGCAGAGTGGGCAGGCCCTGGCACAGGGTGCCCACCCTGGATCCCTGGCAGTGCCCAAGGCCAGGCTGGACACTGGGGCTGGGACACCCTGGGATAGTAGAAGGTGTCCATGCCCATGGCAGGGGTGGCACTGGATGGGCTGTAAGGTCCCTTCCTATCCAAACCATTTTGGGATTTGATGATTCTAAGTGAGGACACAGCTCTGCAGCTTCACGTGTCCTTGGCAGTCGCAGCCAGCTCTGGTGGTTTGTCCCTGTCTTTCTGTATTCCAGTCACGTGCCCTGCCTTCTCTGTAGCCTTTTCTCTCCCAGCCTTGTCTGAGCTGCTTGTGATTCCGTGTTGTCCAGCTCTACCCCGAGGGATCCTGTCCTCTACTGGTGTCTCTGGTGTGATGGAGCCACTGATGACGGTTCCAGGGGCCGTGATCCCTGTGTGGCTCTTTGATCCAGGTCCTGCAGGAGCAGGGAAGGTGCTGGGGTGAAGTGCTGTGCAGGAGGCTCTGGCTGCATGTGAGTGTCTGCTCCCCTGGTTCCTCCCTGTGAGAGCCGGGTGGAAACACAAGTAGAAGGTTTTGTCATGATGCCACGTGGGCCTTGGGCATTCCTGGGATCTTATCCTCAGGGATCTTGGTGTGGGGCAAATGCCAGCAAAAGAGGAGGTGGGAATGCCACTCCTTACCTGAGGCACAGGAGGAATGGAGAAGGAAGGTGATGACATGTGTCATGTTTGAGTCCAAAGGTGGACCATGCTGGTGGTTCAGCCCAGAAGCTTCTGGAACCAGTGTGAGTTCAGCAAGAGGAAACTCAAATGAAGCTTGGAAAGGACCTTTCATAGCAAAGCTGCTGCTCCAAAAACCCTCAAACCTTTTCATTCTGTGTCCTTGTGTCTGAGCAGGAGCTGGTGGTGGCCTTAAGGGACCTAAAGGTGTCCTTTGAAATGCTGTTTATTAGAGCTGACACTCCAAGGAGGGAAAAGTATGGATGCAACATCCATCTGGATGGTGGGAATCCTGGGTGGGGGAGCAGCAAATGGGCCTCTGATCCATGGTATTGGCAGGCCCCATTTGTAGAAAATCCTTCCCACGTTTGAATATTCAAGTTCTTAAAGGGTTTTCTTACAGGAAAACAACTCCATTCCTCATTTCCAGTGTTAGATGGAAAGGATGTTCAGAGGAGAGCTTGGAGGCCTGGGACACTGAATGCACCCAAGGGTCAGGCTTCAGGGATTGCAATTTATTGTGGAAAGCATTTTCCTTCTGGATGCTCTCTTCCCTTTCCTGCACCCTTCTTCCAGGTGGGAACCCAGCTGCTGGTCCCATCTGTGCCCTGAAGAAGAGGGTGAGGGTGTTCTGCCCCTCAACCAGAAATCCCATTCCTCCAGACTTGGAGTGCCACGGGGAGCAGGGCTGCAGATGCTGCGCCGTGGGAAGCAGATGGCTGGAAGCTGTTCCTGGCAGGATTCTCTAGGCTGCTCTGCAAACAGGAGCCCTGAAGAGATCTCTGCAGGGTGTTCAGAAACACCGATGGCAGCTCAGACCCGTGGAACAATAGCACTGGGAGCAAGGGAAGCAGGAAGGGAAGCGTTTTGCTGCTGGGCTGTGGCCCTGAGGCTCAAGGCCACAGTGATTAAAGGCCACCTCCAAGCTGCCAGTTTGGCTTCTCCTTAGCAGGAAGGGTGAGAAGGAGGGGAAGCCTTTGAGCCCAGCTCTGGAATCACTTCACTCCTTCCCCAAGGGCTCTTAATTGCTCTGAGACAGCCGGGTGTGTGCCTGCCATTAAACACATGCAGCTTCCCAAGGTGCTGCCTGGCACCTGCTGAGCACTTCCTAGACTCTGTGATTTCCAAGTTAGAGGTGGTTTTCTTCTTTCTTCTCCTTTTCTGTGATTTAATTCAGGGGTTTGAACCACTGCCCAGCTTAGTGTGTCCCTTGCAGCTCTCGTGGTCTGAAAAGTGCCGTGGTTGGAGGAGACAGCAGCAGTGCTTATGGATTAACTGGGAGCCACTCAGCTCACGAGCCTTGGCTGAGCTTTTCCCCCGTGCTAAGCAATGAGATGAGGGGAAGGGATTTGTGCTGCTTTCTAGGGACACTTCTGACGTGCTGGAGGGTTTTGATGAGTGATGAGCTGGTGCCACTCCCAGGACTTGCTCTGGCTGTGTTTACATCTCTTCATTCAGAACAACCCTGAAATTGCAGCTGCTGAGGTGTTGCTGGTTTCTGAGCAGTGGCCTTTGCTCTACAGGGTGTCAGAATATTGAACCATGTTTTGGTGGGGGATCCCCAAACTCGCTTGTTTTAGCCACACAGTGGTGGTGATGAAGCTCTTTGTGGTCAGGACCTACTGCACCTTCAGTCCCCAGTGGGTCCTGCAGGGTTTCTAGGAGGAACCTCAAACCTGTGTGGGTTTTTGTATGAGACAATGACTCACCCAGGCACAGGCAGCTTTGTGGCTGTGTTGGCTGCCACATGTCCCCTGGACACTTCCAGGGATGGAACAGCCACAGCTGCTCTGGGCACCCTGTGCCAGGGCCTGCCCACCCTGCCTGGGAACAATTCCTCATTCCCAAGATCCCACCCAGCCCTGCCCTCTGGCACTGGGAGCCATTCCCTGGGTCCTGTCCCTCCAGGCCTTGTCCCCAGTCCCTCTGCAGCTCTCCTGGAGCCCCTTCAGGCCCTGCCAGGGGCTCTGAGCTCTCCCTGGATCCTTCTCCTCTCCAGGTGAGCACCCCCAGCTCTCCCTGGATCCTTCTCCTCTCCAGGTGAGCCCCCCCAGCTCTCCCAGCCTGGCTCCAGCCCTGGAGCAGCTCTGGGGCTCCTCTGGGCTCTCTCCAGCAGCTCCAGCTCCTTGTGCTGTTGGAACCCCAGGGCTGGGGCAGCTCTGCAGGTGGGCTCTCACCTGGGCACAGGGGCACAATCCCCCCTTTCCTGGTGCCACACTGGGGGATCAGCCCAGCACTGGGGGCTCCCAGGTGTCAGCACACACAGCCAGGTCCTGTCCATCTTCCTGGATTCCTTGTCCTGTCCCACAGCAGGAGCCCTCTGTGCTCTTCCCTTGAGGTGCAGGTGAAGGACACAGGTGTGAAGGACACACCTTGAGGTGTGAAGGACACAGCTCCTGCTGTGCCCATCTGCCTGCTGCACACCTCCTGCATCCTCGGGCCCAGCTGAAGCAGGAGGTTGCTGTTCCCAGCTGGTGGCTGGGGACATCTGCTAAAAGCAGGTGCCTTTCTCATGGATGTGAGCACAGTGGAGCAGCAGGAAGCTGCATTCCCAATCCCAGCTGTCAGTGTGGGCACAGAGGTGCCATGATGAGCAGCCACAGGTCTGTGGAGAGGAGGGAGCAGTTGAAGTGGTGACAGTGCTAAGCCTGCTGGTGCCTTTGGCTGTGTGGCTTTTCCAGCACTCTCTCCTTTGGCATGCAAAGCAGAGCTGGGTCCCAGCTCGTGCCTTGAGTGTTGCAAGGTGTGCAGAGCCATCACTTAAACAGAGCGTGGGCTGCTTGTCAGCCCATCTTGGGGATCTTTAATTGCACTGAAAGTTTGCTGCAATGTTTACTGGTGTCTGTGGAGTCTTGGCTACAGGGAATTCAATCAGAAAAGTTGCTCATTGCTAATGAGCAGCAAGTCTTTGGCTGTCCAGAGGGTTTGGAAGAGAACTGGGAGTGCATTGTGGAAATTGAAGTATCACTTCCTGTGGCTGGCTCCAAAAGTGGCCACGGTACAAGGGTTTGTGTCAGTGACCTGACTCGCTCTGCTTCACATCTTGCACAAAGCTGGATGTCAAATGTGGGTTTCTTCCTGTTAATTGTGAATTTCTTCTTTGTGGAGAGGCAGGATGAGAGAGAGGCAGAAATGTGCTTTGGAAAAAAAGGTTCAAACCTTTGAAAAATGTTGAAACTTGGGGGTAACATTGCCCCTTCTTCCCTGCAGTGCCTTGCTTTATCTGGAATCATGTCGTGGTATGTCTGGGCTTGTGGCTTCCTTGAATGGAAAAGTTCAACTTGATTTCTTTTTCTAGGGATTGTAAGAAATTGTCTTTTCTTCCACTGACTTGTGCATTATCACAGAATCCCAGACTGGTTTGGATGGGAAGTGACTTAAAGATCATTTAATTCCAACCCTCTACCAAGGGCAGGGACATCTTCCACTGTCCCAGAGTGCTCCAAGCCCCCTCCAGCCTGGCCTTGGGCACTGCCAGGGATCCAGGGCCAGCCACAGCTGCTCTGGGCACCCTGTGCCAGGGCCTGCCACCCTCAAAGGAAATAATTCCTTCTTAAGATCTAATCTAAACCCACCCTCCTTCTGCTTAAGGCCATTCCCCCTGTCCTGTTCTTGTGGTTGGTGGGTTGGCATCAAATCCAGTTCTTCAGAGGGGCTGAGGTTTTGCCAGTGTTTGATCCCCCTGAAGGCTCATGGCCCCTCCGTGAGGGGCATCCCAACCTCGAGGTGCCAGAGCAGCTCACTGACCCTGCAGGAAGCAGGTTTTGGGATATGCCCTTGGGGAGAGCACAGGGCTGTGGAAGTTTGGGGGTGGTGAGAGATTGCTGCCTTCTCTGCTGTCACTGCCTTGCTCTCCTGGTGCCTCCTGTTCTCCTTGGGCACACAGAGCTGCTCTGATCTTCCTCTCTGGTATGTCCCCATTTTTTGTTGCCCAAACCAGCTCTGGCAACATAGGAACTTCTCCTGGCTGTCCCAGTGTTATTGTAGCAAGTTTCCTTTTCCTGCATTTTTGACTCTGCCTTTTCTCCCCCCTCCCCCACGTCACTGCTCTGATCCCTCCTTGCCACTTCCTTGCTGACTGATCCTCTCCTACCTGCATCCCTGAAGGTTCATCATTCCCAGCCCTGAGCTCACCATCTGTGCAGCCTGTGCAGCTGATCACCTCCCACTGCAGCAGAAGTGCTGGTGACCCATATTCATGGATATTTGATGCTCCCAAGCAGAGAGAGCTCCTGGATGCAGCTGGAACTGGCAGGCAGCTTTGCCAAAGCCTGCCATCAACATTAAGTGTTGCTCCACATTATGTATCCATGGGGAAATGACTTCCCCTGCACCAACACAACAGCGGGATGGGGTCAGGACTTGGTCAGCTCCTTCCCACCCCGGGGTGATTCCAGTGGCAGGACAGAGCCACAGCCTGCTGGAGCTGCTGAGCTGGAGGGAGAGACTGCACTGAATTCTACCCTGTGAGGGTGGGCAGGCCCTGGCACAGGTTGCCCAGAGATGCTGTGGCTGTTCCATCCCTGGAAGTGTTCCAGGCCAGGTTGGATGGGGCTTGGAATGACCTGGGATAGTGAAAGGTGTCCCTGCCCATGGCAGGGGTGGCACTGGATGAGCTTTAAGGTCCATTCAATCCAAAGCAATCTGGGATTCCAGGAATCTCCCAGCTGGTGTCTGAGAAGCAAGGCTGTGAATATCAGAGTGTGTTGGCAGGGCAGGAATGTGGTTTTCCCAGTGAATTAGCACATGCTGTGGGGCCTGGGGAGCAGGAGGGAGGCTTCTGCTGAATGTGGCAGTTCCTTACGGGGAATGGGGCTCTGGCCTTGCTGGGACCCTGCAGGTGATCACTCCTGGGCTCCTGCCAACAAGAGAGTAATTCTCTGCTGTCATTCTTGTAGGCAGCTTTGGGAAGAGAAGGTTGGATCCTGGGGCAGCTCTGGACCCCTCCTGACAGGAGAGATCTGGGGGGGCTGGAGTGTGTCCAGGGAAGGGAATGGAGCTCCAGGATGGGAAGGGAATGGAGCCCCAGGAGGGGCTGAGGGAGCTGGGAAGGGAATGGAGCCCCAGGAGGGGCTGAGGGAGCTGGGAAGGGGCTCAGCCTGGAGAAAAGGAGGCTCAGGGGGGACCTTGTGGCTCTGCACAACTCCCTGCCAGGAGGGGACAGCCAGGGGGGGTCGGGCTCTGCTCCCAGGGAACAGGGACAGGACAAGGGGAAATGGCCTCAGGCTGGGCCAGGGCAGGTTCAGGTTGGATATTGGGAACAATTCCCACCTGGAAAGGACTGTCCATCCCTGGCACAGCTGCCCAGGGCAGGAGTGAAGTCCCCATCCCTGGAGGGATTTAAAAGTGCTGTATATGTGGCACTTGGGGACATGGAGCAGTGGTGGCCTTGGCAGTGCCAGAGGATGGTTGGACTGGATGTTCAGAGAGAACTTTTCCAGCCTCAGTGATTCTGTGACTTTATGCTGTGTTTTGGAGGATCTTTCATTGCTGGATGTCTGAACCCTGCACAGTGAAACCCAGGCAGGAGGAGGGACAGGCTGAAGCTGCAGCTGGGACACACAGCCAGGACATCCCCATCCTTCCTGCAGCTTCCAAACCCATGGGCTCATGTGGTGGGTGCAGCTCTGCACTGCCAACACGCTCCCTTCTGATGCCAGCTGAGAAGTGACCTTGGAAAAGGCAAACAGGGCTCAAGTTAATCAGTACCATTAAAGGGCGAGGTGACTCCTCACACGCTGGCCAAGGGTGGGCATAGGGCAAACGTGCCCTGTTTTCCCTGGCATGGCTCTGCTCACTTCCATTTGCTGGGATTGGTTGCCTTTTCTGCCTCCTGCCTTATCTTGAGCCTGAGGGGAGAAGGTTCTTAGCTTTGTGCCCTCTTTGTATTTAAGGAGATTTAGGGAGCAGCCTCGTGGACTTGCTGGAGCTGCTCTGCTGAGTGCTCCTGCCTGGACCACCTGGGAGCAAGATGGGATGTGCAAACCCATCTTTATTTGCTGTCCTCAGCACAGGGGACACCCGTGCTGTGCTGCCCAGCCCACCTGGCTCTCACATGCCAACACTGCTGGCCCAGACAGTGGTGATGCTGTGAATCACACCAGGCACATGGTGGGATTCTTGGCATGTCCTCTGCAGGGCCAGGAGCTGGACTTGATGATCTTTGTGGGTCCCTCCCAGCTCAGGAGTCTCCAGGGTTCTATGGCAGTGCTTGTTCTGCTGCTGGCTCTGTGTAACCAGATTACTTCAAAGCAGAATTGTTTTTTCCGGGACAGGAAGACCATTAGTAGAATCTGGGCTATAAATCTGTATTTTTTTCCTCTTTGGACACATAATTGGATCTCCCAGAGGTGTCCTGGTTGCAGGATTTATGTTGGGTTGAAGCCACACAAGCCATTTGTGTCTGTAAATCCCAGAACGACGCCAGCCAGCTCGTCTGAGATGGCACCACAGCCACCAGGCCTGTCCCCAGCTCTTGGGGTGCCTGTGGCTCCCTGGAGCCATCCTGGCATGGACAGGAAGCTCCTGTGTGCTGCCAGTGATTGTTGCTGCTGGTTTTGCTCTTTCCCTGAGGAGTTCTGACCCCTGGGAGCTGTCTGGGCTGGTTGGCTCCTCCCAGCAGGCGTGAGGAGAAGCTGTGTCTGTGAACATGGAGCTGTTTTAGAGCAGGGCCCTTTACAAATGCCTGGCTGCTTTGGGAAGGAGATTCTGGGGTGTATGGAATTCCTTCTGGGCACTTCTCCTTTTCCTTTAACATCCTTTCCCTGAAGAAGGGGCAGAAATGCTGAGTCCAGGCTGGTGGGAATCATTGGTCATGATAGAAGAATGACTTCTAGAGGGATGTGAGTGACTAGACCAGTGTGTGGAGATCCAAAATGCAGAAGGTGACACTGATTTCCAGGGAATATGGAGCCAGTGCCAGGCTCAAACACTGCTGGGTTTGGGGCTTCACAAGTCAAGAGGTGGAAGGGACAACTTTAGCAATGTTTGTAATGTTTAGTAATGTTTGAGGAAGGAAACAAAGGACCAGGAAAAGCAGCTGGAGGAGTCTGGGCATGGCCAAAATGCTCTTGAGATCTGTCCCTGAAGATGCCTGGCAGCTCATTGGTATTCTTGGAGTGGCTTTCCTGGGCAGGCAGCTGTGTCCTGGCTGTCCAGAGCATTGTCCCCAAGGGTGGCAGCCAGCCTGGCACCAAAGGCAGCCCTGGTTCTGTCCCTGTGCCCCAGGGTGTCCCCAGAGTGGGCACAGCATGGCTGGCCTTGCTCAGCACACAGAGAAGTGTCCTGGCTGGAGCCTGGCAGGAGCTGGAGGGGGACATAGGAAGGATCTAAAGCTGTGGGAGAGCATCCAAAGGGGCACAGACCCAGTGGGGAAGGGTCTGGAGGGGCCACACAAAGAGCAGCTGAGGGCACTTGGCTTGTTCAGCTGGAGAAAAGACTGAGGGGAGAGCTCATGGATGTCAACAGCTTCCTCCTGAGGGGCAGCTCTGATCTCTGCTCTCTGTGACAGGGACAGGACCCAAGGGAACCTCTGGAGCTGTGTCAGGGAGGGTTAGGTTGGATATTGTGAAAGTTTCTTTCCTCAGAGGGTGCTGGGCACTGCCCAGGCTCCTCAGGGAATGGAAGACCTCCAGGAGTGTTTGGACAGCACTACCAGGGATGCACAGGGTGGGATTGTTGGGGTCTGTGCAGGGACAGCAGTTGGACTCCATGATCCCTGTGGATCCCTTCCAGCCCAGGATATTCCATGATTCCATGGCTGCATCAGCAAACCCCTGCAGAGCAGCTGCCCTTTCTCCAAGAAACAGCTCTTGCCAGCTCTTTGAGTTCTGCAAGCAAGGTGGGAACATGGTTGGCCATGGGGAAAAGCTGTTTGTTGAATATTATCCCCAGTCCTTGCAGGGAGAGAGAAAAACTTCCCGAGCCATGAGCCTGGTGAAACTTCCCTGAGGTGCCTTCCAAACACAGGCACAGAGGCTTTGGAGCTCTTCCCCTGCCTCACTCCAAGCCTTGCATCTGTTTTCTTCTTCCAGGCTGTTTTGGGGATAATGAGATTAAATCAGTCTCTCCTCCTCCCCTAACTGGTGCTTCAAATCCTATTATCTTGTAAAGCATTTGGAGTTCTGCCCCCCAAAATTGCATTAAGCTGAGATGGAAATTCCTCGTGGCTTAGAGTTGCTTCCATACAGCTTTGGGGTTTTATTGCTTCTTGCTCTGCAGCTCCTGTGGGGACACAACCTCTGGGGCTGAATCCCAGGGAGATGGACTGACCCTGCCCAGGGAGGGCAGGGAAGGGCTGGGAGGGGGTACAGAAATCCTTGACAAGGATGGGATTCACCAGGTGGGAGCAAATGCTGTAAGATGGGACCCCAGTGAGATCCATCTTGGTCCCTTATCCCTTCTTGCTCCTGGTGTCTCTTGGGGGTTGTTGCTTTGCCCTTTCCCACCACTTCTCTGCTTCCAGGGGAATGTGGGGAATGCAGACAAGGAGAGGAACAGGTTGGAGCAATCCATGGGTGCAGTGACAGGGGCTGGTTCAAGGCCATGGGCTGGGGGGGGACACCTGGAGCTACTCTTTGCTGAGGGGTTTCCTTTTACAAACCAAACCAAATTTGGTACCTGTTGGAATGAGTCCAAAGGAGGCCCTGGAGCTGCTCCAGGGCTGGAGCCAGGCTGGGAGAGCTGGGGGTGCTCACCTGGAGAGGAGAAGGATCCAGGGAGAGCTGGGGGGGCTCACCTGGAGAGGAGAAGGATCCAGGGAGAGCTGGGGGTGCTCACCTGGAGAGGAGAAGGATCCAGGGAGAGCTGGGGGTGCTCACCTGGAGAGGAGAAGGATCCAGGGAGAGCTGGGGGTGCTCACCTGGAGAGGAGAAGGATCCAGGGAGAGCTCAGAGCCCCTGGCAGGGGCTCCAGGAGAGCTGCAGAGAGACTGGGGACAAGGGATGGAGGAACAGGACACAGGGAATGGCTTCAAAGTGGAAAAGGAGATTTGGGTGGGATGTTAGGAAGGAATTGTTCCCTGGCAGGGTGGTGAGGTCCTGGCAGTTGTGGCTGCCCCTGGATCCCTGGCAGTGCCCAAGGACAGGTTGGACATTGGGGCTTGGAGCACCCTGGCATAGTGGGAGGTGTCCCTGCCCATGGCAAGGGGTGGCACTGGAGTTTCTGGAAGGTCCCTTCCCACCCAAACCACTCTGGGATTCTGTGGGTGGGACTGGACTCGGGCAGATGCCTGTGCTGGAGCTGGGGGTGCTGTCCCAAGCAGGTGGGTGAGCAGCAGGTTCTGCCCAGCCCAGCACCAAACAGGTGAGCCCAGGAGTTTGGTAGCCTATGGAATTGTTCTTGGGATTCTTATCAAAGTGTTCCTGGGAGAAGAGGACTTTAGCCAGGGTAATCTGTGCTTGGAAGGGGCTGTGAGAACAGATAACAGCTCATGCTGCTCTCGAGAGCCAAATGATGTCAAATTTTAACTTTCTGTCTGGAAGTTGTTTCATGCCTTGCCTAGATCTTTGATTTCTATTTCTATTTTTATTTCCCCCACCACAAACACACCCTGAGCACCTCTAATGTTGTGAAAGTGATGGGGTGAGGGGTAAGAGCTCTCCCTCCCCATTCCTGAAGCTGCCTCTGGTGAAATCTCAGCTCCTCAGTGGAGAGGGGCCCTCTGAGACCCATCCTGCTCGAGGGGCTCCCAGTCCCACTGCTGGAAATGGGGGTGAAGATTGGGACCAGCAAGGGAACAAAGGGGTCACAGCAGAGCAGTGCTGTGCTCTTTTGTTGCTCATAAAAATCCCTAAAAATATCAATAAAGGCTGATTTTAAATATCAATAAATGCTGATTTGACATTCAGCAGGAGGGAAATTTCAGCAAGAGGGAAGAGAGGGATTTCCTCCAGAAAGTCCATGAGTCTGTGGAGGGAAGGTACAGGGGCCTCTCCCATGCTTTTGTTGCTCTCAGCAAATCCTCAAAAATATCAATAAATCCTGCAGATATCAATTATCAATTGATAATTGAAAATATAATAATTGAAAATATCAATTCCTCCAGGAGGGAAATTGCCCTCAGTGCAGGTAGAGCTCTGCCTTTCAGTCCAAACTGCAAAACGTTGCTGGGGATTGAGAGGGTATCAGAAATAAGAAATAATAATAAATAAAATTTAAAAAAAAGGTAAATAAATAATAAAGAAAAATTAATAAGAATAAATACATAATAATAAAGGAAAAGAAGAATAAATCCATAATAATAAATAAAATAAATAATAAATAGAAATAAATACCTAATAATTAAAATAATAAAAGGCAGGTGGCACTGTTGGGGGTAGGACCCACAGCATTTCTCTCATCCAGGTGGGACAGAGCAGTTGGAAGCAGTTGAAAGGATCAGCATTTTGCCCCTTGCCTGTGTCCACTTGAAGAACTGGAGCTGGCATTTCCACAGGGTGGGGGTACATCAGGAGTCACGTGGGGGGTTCCACACAGGATGGAGCTCAGAAGATTCCAGATGTCTGGCTGTTCCTGCAGGTTGCTGGAGCCCTCCCTAACTGTTGGTTTTTGTTTCCCTTTTTCCCAGTACAGCGCCGTGGACAGCAACCCCCTGTCCCTGTATGTCATGCATCCCTTCTGGAACGCCATCGTGAAGGTGAGTCCCTGTCCCACCCTGAGCAGGACAGCACAGCCCAGGTCAGCTCTGTTAACACCATCAGCTGCTTCGTTTGTGGTGCCACTAATGAGTCAGGGGCTGCCTGCAGCCTGCCCCAAATCCCTGACTGCCTCCATCCCAGCCCCACGCTTCCTGCTGCCCCGGGATGCCCCAGGTGCTCCTGGCAGTGTTGTCTAACACCCAGACAGTGCAACCATGGCTGGAGCAGAGCCTGCTCCTCAGTCCATGTTTTAATGAGTTCATCTGTTCTTTTGCTGCTTTCCCATAGATCTTCCCTACCTGGCTGGCCCCAAATTTGATAACGTTTTCTGGCTTCCTGCTGCTTGTCTTCAACTTCTTCCTCATGGCATACTTCGACCCTGACTTTTATGCTTCTGGTAAGGCTGCATGTTCCTGGTCAGGTGGGAAATCTGTCACCTCCTCTGCTGGGAATTGGTGAGGCCTCTGGGTCTGGGCCTTCCCAAAGTGACTGGGACAGAGGAGGGGATTGAACTCGCTGGGTTTTGTGACAAGGACTTGTCTGGGTGTGACACCTTCCCTCTGGCTGCCAGGGAAAGGTGCTCCTGGCTGACAGCGTGTGGGACAGGGAGGAGAAAACAGCTGGAATCTTGGGTTGGAATTGGCTCTGCCTGCAGAGCAAACAACCCAGTGCCCTTGTTTGAAAATCTAACAGGAAAATGTTAGGAAGTGCTGCTTCCCTGAAATCAGCAGGTAGAGCCTTGTTTTTCACATCCCAGCTCGTTCCCCTCTTGGCAAAGCCACCACCACATCAGACTAACAAGGCCAAATCCTCTTTCTGAGCTTCACCATTCACAGCTTTAAACTTTCTAACAGTCCCCATGTTCATCTGTCTGTGAATCCAATGGTTCAGTTGTGTCCCTTTGCACATGGAGGAGTCCCAGGGAAAGGATTAATGCAGTGTGATAATTCTCAGGAGCTTCTCTATGTTTTTCTCTCCCTTAGACCCTGCCAGATCTGGTTTAGGTTGCTCAGGAGAGTTTGTGCAGTTCTTCTAAACTGGACCCATCATCAAATCACAGTTACATGGCAGAAATCCTGGTTTCTTGGGATTGCCTTTATTGGTAGACAAGTCAAAGCTGTTGAAGGCTCGGGTGGCCCCTGTGGCTGGTGGCCAGGGTTTGGGCTGCTGAGGACCATGAGCCATGAGAAGAAAAACTGTCAGTAGCTCAGAGTGAAAACCCCCAGAATGTCAGACATCCAAAATCACGGAATCCCAGAATGGTTTGGGTTGAAGGGACCTTAAAGCCCATCCAGTGCCACCTCCTGCCAGAGACAGGGACACCTTCCACTATCCCAGGTTGCTCCAACCCCCAGTGTCCCATCTAACCCTGCCCTCTGGCAGTGGGAAGCCATTCCTCCTTGTCCTGTCCCTCCAAGCCCTTGTCCCACCCTCTCCAGCTCTCCTGGAGATCCTTTATGCCCTGGAAGGGACTCTAAGAGTTCCCTGGAGTCTTCTCTTCTCCAGGCTGGACATCCCCAACTCTCCCAGCCTCTCAAAAATTGGCTTTGGAAGGATGGAGAAGCTCATGGCTTGGGACCCTTTCACACACACGTTCTGCATGTCCTGCTTGAAGAGAGAACTTTTCCTGGTGCTGCTCCAGAATTTTGTGCCTTCCCTCCTCCTTGGATGGCTTTGCAGATGTGATGCCCTCCCTCCCTTTGCTGCTGGAAAGGCACCATCCTGCTGCCCTGAGGAAACAGAAGGTGGCATTTCACGAGATGATTGTTCCCTCAGGAGGACCTCCCTGTGCCCTCCTGCTGCCAAGGATCCATGCCTCTTCCTGCCCTTCTCCAGTGCCCCTTTGGGCTCCCTGATTGCAGCCTATCATGATATCCATTAGGAAGTAAATATTAACAGGGGAAAAAGGTGCTGGACAAGAAGAATGGGCTGTTACTCTGCTTCTACTGCAGCCAGCACTGTGGGTATTAATCAGCATGCTCAAAGTCCCAAATTAGGTTTTATTTTGGATAGTAGTTTAAATCTGGATCACTTTCATTTTTTTCTGGATCATGATAATTTTTCTCATGATACAAAATAAAACATTGTCCATCAGAGGAGAAGGTGTGATCCCAGGAAATTCCCAAAACCTTGATGCAGGAGTTGTGGGTATGGGGTGAGGTGCAGCCAGCTCTGCTGGCTCTCTGCCCGAGCTGTGCTGGGGGAGGTGGAGGTGCTAAAAGGGAAGAGCTGGGTTTCCATTGGCAGGATGGGACTGGAGACTGGGCGGGGAATCCTGGCCTGTTCCTGCGGGGGCAGGGAGTTACCACATCAAAGAGGCTCCACTTGATGCTCCCTGAGCAAGTGACTGAGGAGTGTCCTCTGCACACACTTCCACTGCAGAACTGGCCCCACTTCTCAGATCCCATGATTTTGGAGAGCTGGGGACAAAGGACAAATATATCCTGAAAGGCAAAGTCCTCACTGACCTGTTTTCATCTGTTGTGAGGCAGCTCTGCCATCACATCTGCAGTGCTCACCTCTCAGGTTCACTGAGTCCTTGTGGTGTGCCTTTTGGGCCAAAATCAACCCTGAGGAAGCACATCCTGAGCTGTCCTGACTCGGGTCTGTCTGATCCCTGCAGCTCCTGATCACCAGCACGTTCCAAACGGCGTGTGGATCGTGGTGGGGCTCCTCAACTTCATGGCCTACACCTTAGGTAAGAGCTTTCAGGGTCACCCACTCGTGCTGTGGTTGTGTTGTCCCCTCTCTGAGCCCACGGGAAGTGTTAGATTCTGTGCTCTTGCCAGGAGCAGATTCTGGGAGCTGCTTTGCAATGTGGAGACAAGGAAGTTGTTCCTGAGCATCTGAAGGGAAAGGAGGATACTGGAACTGACTTTGAGATGAACTGTGAAACTCTGTCTTGGGTCTGCTTTAAATAATCAGAGAATCCCAGAATGGTTTGGGTTGGAAAGGACCTGCAAAATCCTCTAGTTCTACACATTCCACTGTCCCAAATGTGGGAAATGAATTTGCAGAGAATCCTTAAAGTCTGATAGAAGGTTCACATAGTATTTGTATGTAAACATGCCTAATCTGATGGGGGTTGCTCCAACCCCCATCCAGCCTGGCCTTGGACACTTCCAGGGATCCAGGGGCAGCCACACTTCTCTGGGCACCCTGTGCCAGGGCCTGCCCACCCTCACAGCCAAAAATTCCTTCCCAATTTCCCCTTTTCCAGTTTGAAGCCATTCCCTGTGTCCTGTCCTTCCATCTCTTGTCCCAAGTCCCTCTCCAGCTCTCTTGGACCTCCTTTAGGCACAGGAAGAGGCTGCTTTAAGGAATATAAAGAAAACACAAGGAAATAAATATAATCTCATCAGACTGTTGCATTTTTCAGCCTCCCATGGAGCAGAGGGTGGGAAGGCCACTCACTGATTGAGGGTGAAGGTGGGGAAAGCTGCTGTTCCCTGGCCCATTGCTTTGTGTGGAGTGTCCAGGAGAGCTCCATGTGTAGGAATGTGCCCCTTGTTGATGGAGTGACTAAATTATTCTTTGTCTGCTTAAAAAGGCAAAAAGCCCAGAAGTTTCTCTCCCAGTTTGATACAAAAGACACCTCATAGGACCTTTTGGACTTCACCTCAAACCTGGGGCTGTCCAGTGGGACAGAAGCCAAGAAGTCCCACCTGGGTAATTCACTACAAAAGGAAGAGCACAAAGGAAATAATCACTTCTGTGGGGTGTTTTAGCAGGAGCAAGAACCTCTTGCCCCTGTCTCAGTTTTTCTCTGTAAGAGCTTTGTTATTTTGCCTTTTATTAAACCTTTTTCTGTTTCCAGCAGCATCTCAGAACCCACCCTGCTACTTTTAGGCTGTTTGGGGTAGCTGAACTATCTCGGGTGTGATGAGTTTCTCTGAGAGCTCATAAAACCTGGCTGGAAGAGTAACACATCATCCATGTTTCTCTCCCTCTTCCCAGATGGTGTTGATGGGAAGCAGGCACGCAGGACCAACTCCAGCACTCCCCTGGGAGAGCTCTTTGACCACGGCCTGGACAGCTGGGCCTGCGTGTACTTTGTGGTCACCGTGTACTCCACCTTCGGCCGGGGCTCCACCGGCGTCAGCGTCTTCGTCCTCTACCTCCTGCTGTGGGTGGTCTTGTTTTCCTTCATCCTCTCCCACTGGGAGAAGTATAACACAGGGATTCTCTTCCTGCCCTGGGGATATGACGTCAGCCAGGTGGTGAGTTCAAGCCCTGAGAACCTGCTGGGTGCAGTGCTGCCCACTCAGGGGTGTTCTGCTGTGGATCCAAAGCCTTGTGAATCGTGGAGTCAGTCCATGGAGATGGGCTCTGCATGAAAAGCAAGGCTTGAAGGATGGACATGGCCTTGGCTCTCCTCTCCCTAATTCCTGCGTGTTTTGCCCGCTGGAATTGTTGTTTTACATGGTACCAGTTTGGGTAAAGCCTGGAAGTTTGGGATGCCTTTTGGCACTACCAGGATCTGGGTCAAAAATTCAGCAGAGCTAATTGACTTGTTAATTGCTGCTCCTGGAGCAAAGATTTCTGGGTGCCCCTCCAGACCGTGGTCCCTGGGCAGTGGGTGTTGAGACTGATGGTGATGGACCCCTTGGGGTGTTGGTGTGTCCATCCCTCCTTAAGGAATTCTCTGCAGGAAGCTCTTCCTGAAGAGAATTGGGAGCTGGGGGTGAGGCAGCTCACCTGGATTGCTGGCAGTGCCTTCCTCCAGCCCAGGGTGCTCCAAGCTTTGTCCAGCCTGGCCTCGGACACTTCCAGGGATGGGGGAGACACAGCTTCTCTGGGCAACCACCCTCATTGTAAAAAAAAGCTTTTTCCTTATAACTCATTATCTTATGTCCATTTATTTATCTTCTGGTTTGTCAGATGCTGGGTGGGAAATGCAATGAGCTGGAAGGAGAGTTCAATTAATGCAGCTGCGTTAATTAGAATAATCCTCTCTCCTACTAAAAGGAGACCAGAGCTGGTCCCTGACTGTACTCTGATCCTTTCTCCCAAAATGTTGCTTAACCCAGGTCTTTGAGCTGCCTGCTGGAGAAAGGCAGGGGTGGAGGGCAGAGCAGCGTGTTGCACCCAGCTTCAGGGGACTATTAAAGCTGAAATAGCCCTGGTGAGCTTCTCCCTGTAATCCAGCAGCAGATGGATAAGGAAGAGTCCCTGAATGACCCCTCCAGGGTCACTGCAACTTGTGTAAAACCTGTGCTGTGGTCACCTCGAGAGTTCAAGGCTGTGCCAGGGCATCTCTCCTGCAGCTCCTGCTCATATCCTCCTCATGGGATCAGTGAGGTTGGAAGAACCCTCTGAGACCATCGAGTCCAGCCATGTCCTCAGCACTGCCAAGGCCACCACTGGCCCACGGCCCAGGTGCCACTTCCACGTGGTTTTTATGTTCCTCCAAGGATGTGACTTCAGCACCTCCTTGAGCAGCCCCTGCCAAGGCCTGAGCCCCCTTCCCATGGGGAAATTCCTCCTGATTCCACCCTGAGCCTGCCCTGGCACAGCCTGAGGCCATTTCCCCTTGTCCTGTCCCTGTTCCCTGGGAGCAGAGCCCGACCCCCCCTGGCTGTCCCCTCCTGGCAGGGAGTTGTGCAGAGCCACAAGGTCCCCCCTGAGCCTCCTTTTCTCCAGGCTGAGCCCCTTCCCAGCTCCCTCAGCCCCTCCTGGGGCTCCATTCCCTTCCCAGCTCCCTCAGCCCCTCCTGGGGCTCCATTCCCTTCCCAGCTCTGTTCCCTTCCCTGGACACGCTCCAGCCCCTCCAGGTCTCTCCTGTCAGGAGGGGCCCAGAGCTGCCCCCAGCACTGGAGGTGCCCCAGCAGTGCCAGCACAGGGGACAGGCACTTCCCAATCCAATCCCTGCTCAGCAGCTCGCCCTTCCTACACCTGGTAATGTGGGATATTTGTGGATTTGTTGTATTTTTCTCCTTCCTGCTGCTGGGTAGGACTGAACATGTCGTAGCTTAGAGCTGCCTTTCCCTGGAGCAGCCTGGCACTGGCGTGGTGCTGCCAGCCCAGGTGCTGCCAGACTTGCCCATCACATTCCTCACCCCTGCTTGTCCTGTGCTTTCTTTCAGACCATTTCAATTGTCTACATAGTGACAGCCTTTGTGGGAGTTGAGGCCTGGTATGCACCTTTCCTGTTTAATTTCTTATATAGAGACCTATTCACTGCAATGATTATTGGTAAGAAACTCCATGTTGAAGCCTGTCTTTTAAAACTGCACCTTTTTCCCAAACCCCCTGCTAATGACCTGCTAACACTGCTCTGTTTGCTGCCCCGGGCTGTTGTTGAAGTGACTAATTGAGGGTGTTCTCACAGCCTGAAAACCTTTCCCAGGATTTCAAAACAGGGTTGTCTCCTGCAGAGTTATTTTGGAGGACTTAACTCTGCTCTGCCTGGGCTGACTTCACTCCAGAGAAGCTTAGTTTGTCCTCAGTGAGAGCCTGGGGGTAAAACCAGTGTGGTAAACACAGAGTTTCCAGGGGATGAAGCCCAGTGTGCAGGGGGTGGTGGGACCTGGCTCTCAGTGGAGCCTCCCCAGCCTTGGGCTGGTTTGGAAGGGTCAGGACACTTTTGTTTTGCTGTTCTGGGGCTCCCTGTCACCCCAAACCCTGTGTGGGAGGGAGGTTGCAGCCATGGAGGTGGGTGGGAGCTCTGCTGTTTGGGGATCCTGCCCTCCATCCACCCACCTGAACATTACATCATTATAATAATAATAATAAAATTGAAATAAAGGCCCAGCCTCTCTCCTGTGGTCAGTCAAAATAAGCCACTGCAAAGGGTAGAGCTGAGCTGATGTTGTTCAATGCCATTTGCCTAATTCACAAGTTCTGCTCAGTTTATTTTCTGTGTCCCTTCAGGTGTTCTTTTTAATTGCTTAATTTTGAGTTAATTGGTGTGTTAAATGTACTCCTTGCACTTTTATCAGGTAGATGTTCCCAGCTTTCCTTTGGCAGCTGTGTGACTTTACATGAATAATGAATGTGCTTTTCCTGTATGAGAAATTGAGCCCAGTTCCCACACGGGGGAGAGGAGCTGGGTTATTAAAGCAGGAATATTTCCAGCTGTGTTCACACACCTTCTGCTGGATAAACAGGGAAGGAGTTGTGCTGGAATATCATGGGTAGTGTGATGGTTCTGATTGAGGTCAGGATTTTTCAGTTATTTGGGTGCTTTGTATCATTAAATGACAACTTTTTGGCAACGTGGCCACTGGAAATGTCTGCACACAGCCAGAAAAACAGCAAATTGCCTTTCTTGGGAAAACTCTTGTGCCCAGCCATGTCATTTGAGGAGTGTGCACTCATGTCTCATTAGAGTTGTATTATAATTAAGCTTTGTCACTGTTTAAAGCACAAAACCCAGCTCCTTAATGCAGCCCTTTCAAATGGAAATGTCTTCAACTTACAGCAGACTTAAACTTTTAATTACAGCTTTTGGGCCAGACTTGGGAGCAGCTACTTCCAAATGTGCTGAGCTATTCCTGGGGCACCAGGAGCTATTTTTGGTGCAGGGAACTTGAAGCAGTCCCCAGCCAGAGCCTCCCGTTGGGGGTGCATGGGGTGTCCCCTCTGCCCTGGGGCACTAACGTGGCACTTTTCTCTTCCAGCCTGTGCCCTCACTGTGACCCTGCCCATGAGCCTGTACAACTTCTACAAGTGAGTTTTGTAGAATCCCAGGAGGGTTTGGGTGGGAAGGGGGTGGAAAATTCCTCCTGTGCCACCCCCTGCCCATGGGCAGGGACAGCTCTCACTGTCCCAGGGTGCTTCAAGCTCCAATGTCCAGTCTGGCCTTGGACTCTGCCAGGGATCCAGGGGCAGCCACAGCTTCTTTGGGCACCCTGTGCCAGGGCCTCACCACCCTCACAACCAAGAATTCCATCCCAATATCCCATCCATCCCTGCCCTCTGGCAGTGGGAAATCATTCCCCCTTGTCCTATCACTCCAGTCCCTCTGCAGCTCTCCTGGAGCCCCTTCAGGTGAGCACTGCAAGGCAGCACCAGGGATTTCTCAGTGATTCCATGTATTTGCATTTCTCTGCTTGTGTTTCAGGGCCTATAAAAATAACACCTTGAAGCACCACTCTGTGTATGAAATCCTGCTGCCCCTGGTGTCCCCGGTGTTGCTGTTCCTGCTCTGCACCACCTGGATCTTCCTGTCCCCCACTGACATCCTGGAGGTCCAGCCCAGGCTCTTCTATTTCATGGTTGGAACAGCCTTTGCCAACATCTCTGTAAGAGCTTCTGCTTTATGCTTGAGGAACTGGAGAATTGGTTAAATTCAGTTTTCACATGTGCTGTGAGCAGTGAAGTGCTGATGGGAAAGGAGCCCCTGCCTCCTTTTGGGGATAAACTTAAAATGGGAGGACTAAATTTTTGGTCAAAGTTTAATTTAGCTGCATAGTGGTAGAATCATGGGATTGTTAAGGTTGGAAAAGCCCTCTAGGGACCACTGAGTCCAAATGTCCCCCAGCTCTGCCAAGGTCACCCCTGCTCCATGTCCCCAGGTGCCACATCCAGAGGGTTTTTAAATCCCTCCAGGGATGGGACTCCACCACTGCCCTGGGCCTTTTCCAATGTTTAACAACCCTTCCATGGGGAAATTCCTCCTGATTCCATCTGAGCCTGCCCTGGCCCAGCCTGAGGCCATTTCCCCTTGTCCTGTCCCTGTTCCCTGGGAGCAGAGCCCGACCCCCCCTGGCTGTCCCCTCCTGGCAGCGAGTTGTGCAGAGCCACAAGGTCCCCCCTGAGCCTCCTTTTCTCCAGGCTGAGCCCCTTCCCAGCTCCCTCAGCCCCTCCTGGGGCTCCATTCCCTTCCCAGCTCTGTTCCCTTCCCTGGACACGCTCCAGCCCCTCCAGGTCTCTCCTGTCAGGAGGGGCCCAGAGCTGCCCCCAGCACTGGAGGTGCCCCAGCAGTGCCAGCACAGGGGACAATGTGCCAGATCACACGAGTGACCATCCCCTCTGCTCTGGGGACAAACATCTGTTGCTCCCAGAGCCCACAGCAGGCTCAGGCTCTGTCCCTGTCCCCTCAGTGCCAGCTGATTGTGTGCCAGATGAGCAGCACACGGTGCCAGCCCCTCAACTGGATGCTGCTGCCCATCGCGGCCGTGCTGCTCCTGGTGGTTTCTGGGCTGGCTCCTGGCAGTGAAACTCTCCTGCTGTACCTGCTGACAGCCTTCCTCACCCTGGCACACATCCACTACGGAGTGGTCGTGGTAGGTGCCACCTCCTGGGCTGGGCTGTGGTTGGGAGTGCTGCTGGTTTGGGGCAGGGAATGTGTGAAATTGAGAATATGGTTGGGAATGGTTCTGTGATCCTGTGGGAATTTGGGCTGGATTCTTTGTGAGAGGCTTGGGAAGGTTGCATGGGGTTGAAAGGAGCCGCACAGGATGTGGCAGGGGTTGTCCTTCCCCTGGGGTGTGTCAGCTGAGTTGGAAACCAAGCACAAAATCCTGGAATAGTTTGGGTTGGGAGGGACCTGATAGCTCATCCAGTGCCCCCCTTGCCATGGCAGGGACACCTCCCACTGTGCCAGGCTGCTCCTCAATATCCACAACCTGGCCTTGGGCACTGCCAGGGATGCAGGGGCAACCACAGCTGCTCTGGGAATTCCATCCCAGCCATTCCCCACCCTCCCAGGGAACAATTCCTCATTCCCAATCTCCCACCCAGCCCTGCCCTCTGGCACTGGGAGCCATTCCCTGGGTCCTGTCCCTCCAGGCCTTGTCCCCAGTCCCTCTGCAGCTCTCCTGGAGCCCCTTCAGGCCCTGCCAGGGGCTCTGGGTCTCCCACTGAGGTCTCCAGGGTGCTGGGAGAGCCAGGCTGGAGTGGGGATTCTGCTGTGGGAGCAGAGCAGCTCCAGGGCCTCCCCTCCTCCTGTCCATCTGTGCACAGATCCAGGGATTGGCTTCCTCCTCATGCTCTGAGTTTGGATTAACAGAGAGAACAAACTTGGAAAAACCCAGAGTCCCACTGGGAAGCTGCTGAGGAAGGAGAACAAGGGGGACCACATGTCCCAGCTGAAGTGGGGACACCCTCCTTGGGAAGCCCCTTCCCCTGGGAGCCCCAGTTCCACCCCAGAGCCTGTGGTGTCGTGTCCCAGCTGTAATTACAGCCAAGGAGTAATAGCCAGGTTGCCTTATCTTTCCAATTAGTGTAATGAGGCTTCTGGGCAAGAAGGATTTGAATTACTAAGAAGCTTAAATAAATTTGGTCTTGGAATCACAGCTGGAGATGAGGCTGAGCTGGTGCTGTAATCCTCCTGCCCATCTCCTCCTGGGAGATTCCCAGTGCTCTGCTCCTCTCTGCTCCCTCTTTTCCTCCCTCTGCCTTTCCAAGGGCCCATCTGTGCCAGCTCCTCTTCACTTCCAGCTGAAGAGCCTTTAAAGGCTTTGGGACTGGGGCATAATCCCAGACTGCTCTGAATTTGGGAAGAATGATCAGGGTTAAAGTCTCTGCCCTGACTGTGTCAAGCTCAGCCTCCTTTTTCAGGAAGTAAATTATCCAGCTCCCACTTTGAATGGGTTCAGGAATATTTTATATAGATATCTGAGAAGATCAAATTAATTTAAACAGAACAATGAAGGAGGAGGGTAAAATCCTACAGGTCTGGGCTCAGCATTCCCAACTCCTGCCCCTGTGGAGAGGAAGAGCAGAGGATGAGCCTGCTCCCAGATGTTGTTTGGGAAGGTTGGGAAGGGAGCAGGGCTGTTCCCTTTGGAACCAGTGTCTGGGACGGGCTGTGGGCAGGGGTGGGATGGGCAGAGTGGCTGGCAGGGGCTTGGTGGGCACAGGAAGCAGGTCTGGGGCTCTGCCTGCTCTGCTGCTCGTGCCTGGGAGCCGGGATAACCCCCTGGGATCCGGGATAACCCAGTCCCATGTCTGCTTTGTCCCCAGGTGAGCCAGCTGAGCAGGCACTTCAACATCCGGCCCTTCTCCCTACGGAAGCCCACTCCGGACTGACTGGGAGCAGAGGAGGAGAAAATCGGCCTGCGGGCTGCAGAAGGACTGTAAATACCTGCTGCAAATACCTGTAAATACTTCAGCCATCACCACAGATCAAAGTATCCTCTGGACAGGGCCAAGGACACGCGGGATCCGCTGCAGCCGGGGCGGGGCCGGGCCGGGGCGGCTCCTGCTGCTCTTCCATCCCTGCAAGCTTCGGGTTTTGGGTGGAGCTGGAGGAGGAGGAGCCTTTCAGGTCGCTGTTACTGTACCTTAGACCAGCTGAATGTTCCCAGAGAAGCCTCTGACTCTCGGCCCTTGCTCAGGGAAAGCTGCTTGGGGATGCAAAGGCTTTACCTGAGCAAAGCACCTTGGCCTGGCACCAAAAGCAACACAGCTGATTCCTCCAAGGGCAGGGGGACGTCCTGGTGGTCAGGGTAGTTCCTGGCTGTCCCCAGTGCTGCTGTCTGGACAGCCCCTGTGCTGGGCTGGTACTTTGGGAGCAGATGGTGACAGTTCTCCCACATTTTGTCCTGCCTTCCTGCTTTTGGGCAAACACTTGCTAGCACCTTTGTTGTCTTTTTTTTTTTTTTNTTTAATGGGGGACAAGAAAGACACTCAAAACTTGTAGTTCAATCCTAATTGGGGGGCTTGGAAAATCAGGGCTCAATTTCCCATAGGAGTGGGAATGTGGCTTCTGCACGTTGTGTGGTCCCTGGGACCACATCTCAACACCTTCCTGTGTGTCCATGTGTGTTCCCAGTCTGGGAATGGGGTCTGGGCTATGGAAGGTGGCTGAGACTACAGAGCCAAGCTCTCCCCATTCCTACCATCATGGATTTGCTGTTGTGGGTTGGCTCTGTGGCTCCTTTCCTGCTGCCTGAGCCCCTTTTCCACAGCCTGGCCCTTCCCAACTGCAATTCCACCACTGGGAGAAGCACCTGAAGCCCCGTGTGCACCCTCAGGATGCTCCCAGGGGTGGGAACCTTTCAGATCTCCCTCTCTTTGTCCCCAGCACCCGTGTGTCTCATCCAGGCATCTCCTTGTTTACTGTCCACTTGTCAGAGATGTGTTTGCGTTGATTTTATTTTTTAATTTGTTTTTATAATTGACTTCGAGTGGGGTGGTGAAGACTGAATGCTGATTTTCTGTCCTGTTGGCTTGATTCAATGAAGACCTGTGCTTGAATGAAGAGTGTAGCTTAAACCCAGGCTCTGGAGAGGCTGCATCCGGAAGAGAACAAGCACAGCCCATCGTGCAGGTGGAACTACCATGGGAACAAAGTCCTTCAGACACTGATTGTTGTGCAACGTGGGGCATCACAGCTTGGTCAGAGCAATTTCCTTCTGCAGGGGAAGCCTCTTCCTGCTCTGGGAAGCCTTCAATGTGTAACTGCTATTTAATGCTTTTTTTTCTTTTGGAAATTGGAATCACTGTCATGCCGAGACTGGAAGCCCTGGGGTTGAGCTCGTGAGTTCGTGGTTGGCTTGGGCAGCCCCTGGGCACCTCGTGGTCAGCCCTTGGTCAGTCTTGGTCAGCCCCTGGTCAGCCCCTGGGCACGGTACAGCCTGTGAGGAGCAAACTGAGCCCTCTCAGGGCTGCCATCCCTCGTGGGAGGCTCTGGATCTCACGTGTCCCTACGGCTGCGGCGGGGCTGGGAGAGGGGGCCGATGGTTTTCAGAGTTTATTTAATAAAGTAGCTTCCTCCAATCCATTTTACTGATGTTGTACAGCAAAAAACCCCAAAACCTCCATGGACAAATGACTTGGGCTGCACCTGAGTTTTTGACTCTTGCTATTTAATGAAACAGAATTATGGAGATAAATTTAAGTCCTGCTCGCAAAGGAATTAGAGGGAATCTTCACCTGGGACACAGCTTCCTGTGGGACTTGTTCAGATAGCAGAGCTGGGCTGGCAACACTGAAAAATGTGAATGTTGGATGATTTTCTGTCTAGTTTTGTGTTTGCTCAAGCAGGGAAGAACTGAGCTGTTCCCTCAGGCTTCCAGCTGAACTCTGGGCTCCCAAACCTGGCACTTGCCTTGTCCTGTCTCTTCCCGTGGGCATCATTGCCCCCTGAGGGCTGGGATGCTGCTGAGGCTGGGAGGAGTTGTCTGAGCTCAAGTCTTGGTGTGTAGGAAGAACATCCCTCTCCAAAACTGGAACTGCTTCCTCTGCACAGGTTTTATCTTTGGGGAGTTTTGGCTCTTTGGTGCCTTAATTTATTGCACCTTGAAAGTAGAAAAAAATCTCCTTAAATCAGCGCTGGGTTTTGGGCTGGCTTGTACCTGGTGGGGACAGGGATGGAGCAGAGCCCATCCCAGTGCCCAGGCAGCTGCTGGGGAGGGGGATTCTCCTTGGGCTCTTAAAAATCCAGTGATTTCTGCTCCTGGATTCTGAGAGGGGAATAGAAACAAAGAGACCAAACCCTGTGTGGCAGCTGAGAACCAACCCTTCTATTGCCCACCAGGGGTTTAGGTGTTAAAGTGTTCCTGGGTAACAGCCCCTGAGGGGGATGTTCTGTGCTGGTGGTCACCGCCTGGGCTCTGTCCTTCCCATGGGTTGTGCCCCTGGGGATGGAGAGGGCAGGTCCTGGTGCCAGCTCTGGTGCCCCAGGGCAGATCTGTGTTGTCTCTTGTTTCAGGGACAGATTGCTCCAAGCCTTGGACCCTTCCAGGGATCCAGGGGCAGCCACAGCTTCTCTGGGCACCCTGTGCCAGGGCCTGGGCAAGGAACAATTCCTCATTCCCAATCTCCCATCCAGCCCTGCCCTCTGGCACTGGGAGCCATTCCCTGGGTCCTGTCCCTCCAGGCTCTCCCCAGCTCTCCTGGAGCCCCTGGTTGGTCACGGTGGGGTTTGGAGCCACCTCTCCTTGTAACCATCAAGCCCTGCCTCAAGGCTTTGCCAGAGCCAGGAGCAGTGTACTGGAAGTGGGAGCTCCACAGGCTCTGGGAACATCTTTAAGCTCCTTAAATAGAGCTGGCCTGGTGTCACCTCCTGGCCTGTCAGGGATGTGCAGCTGGGAGTCAGAGCTGGTTTGATCTCGGCTCCAGTGAGGCCCCTCAGCTCTTCCCTGAGAGCATCCATGCCTGTTTCTGACAGAGCTGGAAAGTCCCCAGGGAAGGGGTGATTTTGGGCAACCAGCCTTGGCTCCTCCTGGTTTTGCCCACCTCTACCTCTGAGCTGTGTCCAAGCAGTGGCTGAGGTGACACAGAGGCTGCTCTTGGTGGGACAAGGACAGGACGAGAGGAAATGGCCTCAAGCTGTGCCAGGGGAGGTTCAGGTTGGATTTTGGGAACAATTCCTTCATGGAAAGGGCTGTCCAGCCCTGGCACAGCTGCCCAGGGCAGGGGTTAAGTCCCCATCCTTGGAGGGATTTAAAAACTATGAGGATGTGGCACTTGGGGACATGGGACAGCACTTTGGCCTTGGTTGTGCTGGGAATGGCTGATGGGCTCAGAGGGCTTTTCCAACCCCGGTGATTCCATGGTGACAATGGAAGCTACACTGACCTCTTTGCTTGTGGAAAAGACCCTCTGGCCCATCCAGGTGTGGTCAGACCTGGCTGGAGAAGTCTCCAGGCTGGTCTCCAAGGAGGTGGCTGGGCCATCCCTGCCCCAGGAGCAGAAGTTTTCGGGGTAATTTGCCTCAGCCCACAGCACCCACGGAGCCCGTTTGGTCAGAGCTGGTTGGAGACCTGAAAATCTGCCCCCATCCCTCCCTGCCAGCAGGGACACAGCCCTGCTCCTGTCCCTTGGGCTGAAGGGGACACTGGTGCTGGCAGTGGCCCACAGTGAGGTGCTGTGATCCCAGGGGCCCCGATGGCTTTCCCAGAGTCTGGGGGTTCAGGTACTGCAGTGGGTGTGAATTCCAGTCTGTTCAATGCTACTGCGGAAATATTTATTGTGTTTAAGCCAAACAGAAAACTAATAAAGTTCAGTAAAGAATAAAATTTTCCACACCTTTTACTGGTGTTTGTTTTTTCTTTCTGCTGAATGTGGTGAAGAGGAAAAGGTGGAGCAGGGAATGGGCTGGAGGGCAGTGGGCAGAGATGGATTCAGCAAGTGACAGAGTGGTTTGGGTGGGAAGGGACACTCAGCTCATTCCATGGGCAGGGACAACTTCCATCATCCCAGGGTGCTCCCAGCCCTGTCCAGCCTGGCCTGGACCCTTCCAGGGATGAGGCAGTCACAGCTTCTCTGTTCACCCTGTGCCAGGGCCTGCCCACCCTGCCAGGGAACAATTCCTCATTCCCAAAATCCCACCCAGCCCTGCCCTCTGGCACTGGGAGCCATTCCCTGGGTCCTGTCCCTGCAGGCCTTGTCCCCAGTCCCTCTGCAGCTCTCCTGGAGCCCCTTCAGGCCCTGGAAAGGTTTTTGGAGATCCTTCTCCAGGCTGCACATCCTCAGCTCTCCCAGCCTGGCTCCAGAGCAGAGGGGCTCTGTGGTAACCACAAATCCTCTGAACACAGAGACACAGTTCTCCCAGGATCTTCCTGGGAAGCTGTGAGAAAGCTCAGAGAAAGAATTCAAACAATTC
This sequence comes from Peucedramus taeniatus, assembly GCA_013400575.1. NCBI lineage: Eukaryota > Metazoa > Chordata > Aves > Passeriformes > Fringillidae > Peucedramus > Peucedramus taeniatus. The sequence continues at coordinate 31,502 of WBNO01020621.1, forward strand.
TTCTCTCAGTCTCTGTGCCTGGCAGGCAATCTCTGTTTGTCACAGATGTTCACAAGAAGGAGTTGTCCCTTCTTGACCAAGAGGTGAGAGGAGATTCCTAAAGGCCACCCAGCTCTTAGGCCCACATTGTTTCTATAAGAACAGTGGATTTCTAATAATAAAGTGCTTTTCATGCCTTCTGATGATGGAGTCTGTGTCACCTCTGTCTGTCCCTGGCACCCCTTTGGTGACAGGGCTCCAGCCCTCGGGACACATCTGCAGGATGTGGGGGAGCAGCTGGGCTGGGGAGCAGCACGAGGGACACAGGTGACAGCAGTGACAGGGGTGTGGCTGACGCTGTCCCGAGGCTGCAGGCTGGTGGCCAGCCCTGAGCAGAGCCCAAGAGCCCTGCGGCCTCTCCCGTGCCCTGGGCCCTGCGCTTCCCCCCGGGATAAAGCCTAGGTGTATTTAAGCGATGCCTCCTCCTTTCTCAGCCTCTCCACAGCTTCCCCTAAGCGGATTGCTGCGGTAGGTGTAATGGAATTAAGGGATTGCCACTGACAATGGGTTTCGGCAGCGCACCGGGTGCCAGCGGCGGGGGCTGCTCCCACCTTCCCGGGGCTGTTCCCACCTTGCTGGGGCTGCTCCCACCTTCCCGGGGCTGCTCCCACCTTCCCGGGGCTGCTCCCACCTTGCTGGGGCTGCTCCCACTTTGCTGGGGCTGCTCCCACCTTCCCGGGGCTG